>JAIFZK010000009.1:23142500-23587500 GCA_027481765.1 Tenualosa thibaudeaui
AGATTATGAACACCAGGGGGTGGTGTTAGTACACAGACAAGGAGAAAGGGAAAGAGAGAGCCATGAGGAGAGACAGAGAGAGAGGGAGAGAGAGAGAGAGAGAGATTGCCTCATTTGGCAGGTATAAAGTTGGCAGATGGTAGAAAGTTCTAGGCTCTCTTCAAAGTTTGTCTAACCACAGATGGAAACAGTGGCGACCGAGCCAATCCAAAATCTCTCTCTCCATCTTTCTCTCTCTCTCTCTCTCTCTCTCTCTCTTTCTCAGGGCTAGAGATTTCTGTAAGAATCCAATGGCTATGTGCCCATTCGATCAGGATTCTATACACTTTGCTATTTATAGTGTTCTTGCCCTGGCACTCTATATGGACCCTTCAAAGGTCATACCTGCATTCTACTTTGATTAAGGGTTCTTAGTGGAATCCCAAGGGAATTCCAAGGGCAGATTAAGGCTCAAAGTGAAACCTCCAAAGGCTTGAGGATAAGGCCAGGCCATAAGGATGGAATTTATGTGCTGCTAACTTTCAGTAAGTGAAATTGGCAACGGGCTGTGGCATTACAGGATAGACGCTCACGCAAGAATCACACACAGTCTCTCACGCACACTCATACACACTCACTCACACACACACACACACACACACACAGACGTACAAAAAAAAACTGGATTGGTCGATTGGTGTTGAGTTGCAGACATTGAGTAAAACTTATGGGGGTGTTTATGGGGGCCAATGTGGATTGCAGATATTGGTAGCTTAGTAGTAGTGACACTTCCTTTGTGTGTGTTTGTGTGTGTGTGTGTGTGTCACATTGCCAGGCCTGGTGTGATTACTATGCAAGCCCTTTCAGAGGAGGATCGGAGGTTGTGGATGGAGGCCATGGATGGTCGAGAACCGGTGTGTATAAGACATACACACATACACACACACACATCTCACTCACACAAATGCACACACACACACACGCCACACTCACCCACACACACACACACATATAATACTGGGCCATTCAGTATACACATAAACATGCCAAAGATGCATCGAACATTCAAACCCTTTCAAGCAGCCTGTATCGCTCCTCGACTCTTAAAGTTCACTGAATGGTCCTCATTCAAAGAGGTCTGTATTTGGGTCTCTACCTGGATCCATTTTAGAGGCTCTGTGCTTAAACTGTCTCCGTGATGTGTTGTCATGGCAATGCTTATGGCTGTGAGATAGCTGCCTGTCCTCAGAGGGCCCCTGTGTGTGTGCTGAACAAACTCCACCCAACACATGATGATGAAAAGGCCAGGGAGAGAGTGAAGTGCATGAAGTATATTAGAGTGAGAGCGGGTTTGATCGGCAGCTCGGAAGTGTTATATTGGTATTGATTGTACTCATTCAGACACTACACACACACACACACACACACACACACACACACACACACATGCGCACTGGCACGTGCACTGACACACGTGCACTCACACGTGTGCGCACACACACACACACACACATACCCACACACGCACAGTGGTACACTCCCCCCCCCCCACACACACACACAGCGGTAAACACACAGACACACACAGTCATTTCTTTTTTTGTCTCCCTCCTAGGTGTACAACATGAATAAAGACAGTCAGAACGAAGCCAGTAAGTGTGTGTGTGTGTGCTCCCATCAAGTAGTGTGTGTGCTCCCATCACTGAAGTTCCTTGGAGAGATGAGTATGTTTGTTCTTTCATCTTGATTCACTCCTTCCTCCTCCAGTGGCTCAGTTGGATGTGACCGGTTTCAATGTTGTGAAGAAGTTCATCTATGCGGTTGAAACCAGAGGTAGGTATATATACACAGGACAATATATATATATATATATATATACTGTATGTGGTCACTGTAGTTCATATACAAGGACAAATCAAGTCCTTTGGTGTCCTCCTGCATGTTTGATCATTGCGTAAAATATCATGCTTAATATTTTATACAAAACTCTTTCCCAAACAAGCATTAACCTATACACAAAATACCTTAACACAGCAAAACTCTTAACACAGCAAAAAAACTACTTCACACAATTAGTTAAACAGTTTTAACAGTTAAACAGTTTTCTTATCAAAAGTACATTTTGTGAACAAAACACTAAGTCTGCATGTCAAAATGCAAAAAACTCTCTCTATACATGCTAACACCCATTAAACACAGACAATCTGTCTCGAAATCAAATAATTCTACCAAACACTACCCAAACATGTGTTTTCTTTACACAGAGAACATGTAGTCAGTCATAGTACACTGAACTTCAAAATGCTAACAACTGATGGCATTTCTGAAACTACATTAATTTTCATGTATTTCAAATCCACAACTTGCACCATATTGACTTCTGCACACTGCTTCTGTTTACTTTACAGTAACCTCCAATTATATTTGTGTGAGTGTTTACAGTGATGTGTGCAACAACGTGATTTTACATTACATAATGAATGTTCCGTAGAAATTCTTCGAGATGCATAGGCTTACAGTTCTAGAACACACTTTTGTCCAATCTGTAATCACTTTTTTCAAATCTCCAAATGCAACAAAACACCAGTCTGTTGTTAACACCCCTCAACCTGTCCAATTGCAACTGAAACTGGAGAAGGATTTGTCTATTTTTCTTTTTTTTTCAATTATCTGTTCAGTGTTCATCAAGAATTGTCATCTACGTGCTGCTGTTGTTGAACTATTGTTTTGTATTGTATCTGTTTTGGACATTAGATTTCCATTTCTGGCACGCTGTGTGTAAGCATTTGCAAATAAGATGTAAAAGATACATAAATTTGGCACTTGGGTAATCTTGTATGAAGAAAAAGTAAGCATTATAGAAATGCATTCACTGACTGTATGTAGTGTCAAAACAGCAAGAGATGTGTCAGGTGTATGGCTACAACAGGCCAACGGTGTGCTTGAGTTTTGCAAGTTAAGCTGGAGATCAGACAAAAGCTTGGTAGCAATTGAAAACAAACTGTAATGGACAAAGCATTATTTTGTGTGTGTGTGTGTGTGTATGTATGTATGTGTGTGTGTGTATATAGGCATTGAAGAGCAGGGCCTGTACCGGATCGTGGGTGTGAACTCCCGAGTGCAGAAGCTGCTGAGTCTCGCTATGGGTAAGACTTTAGAGACAGTGTTTCTGTATGTATGTGCGTGCGTGTGTGTGTGTGTGTGTCTGTGTCTTTGTGTGCATCTGTGTGTGTGTGTGTATCTGTGTATCTGTGTGTGTGTGTGTGTGTCTGTGTGTGTGTATGTGTGTATCTGTGTGTGTGTGTGTGTGTGTGTGAGTGTGTGTGCAAGCATGTCTCAATAAAGGAGAGGGTGTGAGACAGAGGTGTGTGTATCAGACAGAAAGAGGAAGGAAGAGATGAGTGAAGGGACCTTAGCAGAAACGCTGTTTACCTGAGTGAACACACAAAGGCTGAGAGTCACACAAAGGCTCCTGCTTGAAGAGGCTGCATATTTGTGCACATTCTGTACTTACAACAATCATGGGACCAGATAACAAATGCAGCAACAATTACCACCAGATGCATGGAGACAGGAAACATAGATTGCACAAGGGTATCGAGTTTGCAGATGTTTAAGACGCTAAGATGATGATTGAATTTCTCATAAATCAAAGAGCCTTTTTTAAATTATTGAGACCAGTGGTTGTTGCACCACTCACTTTGGAAAAATGATTGAACAAGTTAACTAAGATGAAACATTCACATTTGGTTTCTGTTGACACACACACATACATACATGCACACACACACACATACATACACACAGTTTGTGTCAGCAGAACATGCTGATACAAACACAGACATATCATGCACATACACACACATACACACGCACACCTCAATGGCTGACCTTTTAACCTGGCACCAAACTCTGAGGCTACAAGTAGGTGGAGGAATCCCTGTTGTATCAGCAGCCGTGGTTTGGCTCGGTGATCCATGAAGCTTGTCAGATTAGGATCAGGGTTGTGTTTGGTTGTGTTTTTTGGCAGACAGGATAATCAGCAGGAAAAAGCAACAGATAGATTCAAAATAAAGCAAATTGTTGCTTCCGTCTATCCATCCAGAGTGAAAGAATGTGCTCCCTCATCACGGAGGAGTCCCAAAGGGATGGGTTAAGGACACACACACACACACACACACACACACACACATAAACACAAACACACACATTGTGTCTGATGTGGTCCTGGTGGCCCTGTAACCCCAGAAATCCCACACAGTCATGAGCGAGAAAGAGAAAGAATGAGAGACACAGAGAGAGAGAGAGAATGTGTGTGTGTGTGTGTGTGTGTGTCTCAACATGTGTGCGGTGTCCAGAGCCCCATGATGTGGATCATCTGAATCTGGTTCTGAGGTGCCACTCCTCTGCGATGTTTCTTTATTCTCTGACCACATGTGGCCTGCCGCCTCACTGCTTTTAGCTGCTCCCACTCTTCTGTCTATCTTCAACAAACAAAACTAAACAAAACAAAACAAAATAAGCTGCCAATCTGGCGATGAATCATTTAAGCCCTTAGTCCTGCCAGGACTCTCAGAACTCTTACTCAGGAGCGTATATTTAAGAAGAAGGTTTTTTCCGCCTTTGCCAGTCTGAAAGGGTGAAACACAATCACTAGTGGTGAAAAATAGCTGTCTGTAATTGCTTGCTTCTCTGGGCCTGCCTGCTAATGCATTTCTCAGCTTGAAGGTGTAGGCTACTAAATGTGTGTCATTTAGCAATCATTCACAAGGCACTGCTAGAGTACTTAACATTTAAGAATGCTACGCTGCCATACTCAAACATACATACTGTACTAAACATAATGATAATAATATGGCATTAAAACATACACAGTAAGTTTCCCCTCCCCCACGCTGGCGAGCCAGAGGGGTTATGTAAGATTTCATGATGGGATTATGCAATATTGTGGTATGAGGGAGGCTTGTAACAGGATATTCACAAATTTAAAACAAACTTCATTTTGTGGAGAAATGAGGCACGTTTTCCAGACCAGCATGTTCACTGCAAAATGAAAGATGAAAGATGATTGAGGATGATGATGGATTGAGTCATTTTTTCTTTATTATTAATTATTTTTTGGGGGTGGGGGGGCACCAGATCCTAAGACATGCGCTGATGTAGAACTAGACAGCACAGAGTGGGAGATCAAGACCATCACCAGTGCCATTAAGCATTACCTCAGGTAACACACACACACACACACACACACACTTTTGCATCCCTAATATGAGTGCTTCCCACACAAGCATTTCCCCGTGCCAAACATCTTCCATTAGTGTTGAAGTAGTCATATGTTTTGAGAAATGAACGCTTATTAGAGCCCTAATTACTAACGTTTTTCTCTCTCGTTCTCTTTCATGTTTGTCTTTTGTTCCATGTTTGTGTGTGTGTGTGTGTGTGTGTGTTCTGCTCCCTCTCCTCTCCTCCCTACATCTCTGGCTAGGATGCTGCCTGCACCCCTCATGACCTATCAGTACCAGAGGAGCTTCATCAAGGCTGCCAGTAAGTTCACTCCTTCTTCCTGGCTTCTCCCTCATTCTTCCTCCTCTTTTTAACTCTCCTCTCCTCTCTTCTCCTGCCCTCTCCTCCCCTCCCCTCTCTCCTCCTCTCTTCTCTTCTCTTCTCCTCCCCTCTCCTCTCCTCTCCTCTCCTCTATCTATCTATCTCGCTCTCTATCCCTCTGTTCTTCTTTACCTTCATTTCCCTCTCCTCCATGGTTCCCCCTCTCATCATCATCATCCGTCTTCCTCTCCTCTCTTCTCCTGTTCTCTCACACAAGGCTTAGCTTAGCAGGGATTGTTTTGTGTTGTTGTTGTTTTAACGTTAAAACCCATAATTGCACCACTTACAGTCAGGAGACCTTGTTGTTACACCAACAGTTTCCACCAACTGGGTCAGTGAAGTTTGACTCAGAATCAGTTCTTGGAAAAGGGAGATTGCTGGTCTCTGTGTTTAGGATTTGGTCCGGATGTGGTGCGGACTTGGTCCGATGTGGGTTTGAGCTCTGTTCTGAAAAGGTTCTGAAAGGCGGTTCATCAGTCCTCCACACCAACCTGACTCGCTTAGAATTATGTTTTTATATTTCATTTATTTTATTTAGTTTACTCATTTAGTTTTCATTTTTCTCAATCATTTTAGGCCTATGTCATCTAGTTTTCACTCTTCTTTGTCTTCATCTTTGTGAAGCACACTGAACTGCCTCTGTGTATGAAATGCGCCATAGAAATAAACTTGGCTTCCCTTGCCTTCTCGCCTCTCTCCTCCTGTCCTGCTCTCCTCTCTTCTTTCCCTCATTCCTCTTCTCCTCTCCCTTTCTCTTTTGTGATTTGCTTTCTTCTCTGCCTCTCCACCTCCTCTCCTCTTCACTCCTCCCTTGAGCCTCTCTCTCTCACACACACACACACACACACACACACACACACACACACACACACACCTGTGGCTCCTGCTCTACCTGCCCTCTTTAATCTCCCTGTGGAGTGGCGACAGGCTCATTTGGATGCTGTGCTCTTCCTCTTGGCTCTGATAGCATGCTGTTTTTCACACCCCTACACACACAGACACACACCAAGGAGATACTTTCTCTCCCTCTTTCTTTCTCTCTGTCTCTCTTTCATTCTCTCTCTCTGTCGGTCTCACTCTGTCTTTTGCAAACACACACACGTACACATACTCTCAGATACACACATGCACACACATTCTCTCTCTCTCACACACACACACATACACAAACACACAAATGGGCTTACACACACTGCGTTAGTGTTCCGTAGCAAGAGCAGGCCAAACAGGAAGTGAGGGTGTGTCTGAAGCTCGCTGCACAGGAAATTATTTTACCGTGAGGCACACTGCGACCTGAGAGCAAAGGCACACGCAAACACACACACAAAAATCCACCCCTGCGTTTGATAGAAAACAGAGCAGATCATTTAAACTCCCACCACCAAAACACACACACACACACACACACACACACACACACACACACACACACACAGACACACAGACAGACCTAATGCTCGCACAGAAACAGAGAGGAACTGTAAGTAAAGTACTTCTAAATGCTTCTGTGTTAGCATAGCCACAGCAAGGCAACATCAGGACGCTGTCCTCATTTCAACTTGTTTTACAAGCTCTCCCTCTTTTCCACTCCCCTCCCTTTCCCTGTCTTCCTCTCTCTTTCCATCCCTCCCCCTCTCTCTCTCTCTTCCTCTTTCTTTCTCTCTCTCCCTCCCTTGTTCGCCTTTTCTCTACTGCTTGGTATGGGTTACGTGTAAAGGGCACCGTTCCACCTGGAACCAACCCATGTCTGAGACACACACACACACACACTCTCACACACACACACTCTCTCTTTCTCTCTCACATGCACACAAACACACAGACAAACAAACAAGCACCCAGACAGACACACAAGCAGACACTCAAAGGCAGGCAGACAGAGGCACACACACACACACACACACACACACACACACACACACACACACACACAGGCATTTGTGTCTGTCCCTCTCTCGCTCTTTCTTCCTCTCTCTTTGTCTTGCCATCTGTCTATCTCTCTTTTTTTCTTCCATTTTTTTTCTTTCTTTCTCTCCCTGGCGCGGTTGCTCATACACACTGTCTCACACAGCCCTTCTCTACTCGTTTTTTCTCTCTCTCTCCCTCCTCACACAGGGGCTCCCTGAGAGTCGGCTTTCATTTCAGGACGCCCCCATAGCCCATCCCCCCCAGCGTGTGTGTGTGTCCACTCTCTCCTTTCCCTCCTTCCCTGTCCGTCGACACTTCTGAGTCTTTTTGCAAAGACAGCAGCTTTGTCAGTGGCTGTGCTATTGCACAGCACAAATGAGCCACTGGGTGGTGATATTTCTGTGTTTATGTTTATGTTTGTGTGTGTGTGTGTGTGTGTAGTTTCTGTTGTTGGTGGTTGTGTGTCTGTGTCTATCTATCTATCTATCTATCTATCTATCTATCTATCTATCTATCTGTATATCTATGTGCCTGTGTCATTTTGTTGACCACTCTGCCTTGGCAGAAAGCTATTTTGTTTTGTGTGCTTGTGTAAGGCACCCCAGTGAAGTTGTGGTGTAGAGTGGAGGGCAGAAGTGAGAGTATGTGGTGTGTGTGTGTCTGTGTGTGTGTGTGCATCTCTCTCATATTTGTGCACAATGTGTGTAAAGCAATAGAGTTAACTTCAGTTCATTGAGCCCATCAACAAATCTTTGAGTTTAGGTGGTGGCATGACTGCAGAAGTTTAGAGCAGCCATAGGACATAATAAGACATATAAATAGCCTTAAATGGTGCAAAAGGCCTTGCAAACTTTTCCATTGCAATACACTGACAGCTTCAGTGTTTAGGTTGTCTATATGCATGTACAGATAAGAGTGAAATTGAATTTTTCAGCTCATCTAAACTCCAGGATAATTGTGCAACACTTGAAGTGCAATACTTGAAGTTGTTTAATTCGAAAGAAACTTATTTGCGTAAGAAACATTTAAAAACAATGTTTTCGTTTCAAAATCAGGAAAGGGGAAGATGGAGGTTCTGTTTTTGGAGTGCAAAAGTCTTTGCATAAAAAACTATGACCTTTTTTTATTCATTGTAGAAAAGGAGATCTTTTATCCTTTTAAAATATTCTTTCTTTCTCTGTCTCATTCTTTGTGTGTGTGTGTGTGTATCTCTCTCTGTATGTGTGCACGTATCCCAAAGAGCTGGACAATCCGGAGGCACGTGTGGCTGAGATTCACAGCCTGGTTCACCGGCTGCCGGAGAAGAATCGGCAGATGCTGGAGCTGCTTATGAGACACTTGGCAAAGTAGGTTCTGCGTGGGGCTGGTCACCTCTCTCCGCCCCTTTCACTAGGTTACAAATCCCGCTGTGGTCAGCCCTAAGAGGATTGGGAAGGGAATGAACTCAGTGCAATGACAGCACTGCACGACTCCAGTCGACCTCACCCTCACACAACCCCACACACACATACATATATACACACACACGCACACACACACACACACACACACATACACATACATGTATACACACACACACACACACACACACACTTACTCTCACTTCTGCACTCAACTCTACAACACAACCGCTCTCATGTAAACTCTCTCATCAGTGGGTGTCTGTAGTCTTTCCAAGTCTAGAACTGGGATGTACAGAGAAACCCAACAACAACTAATCAGTTGCAATGTTAAAACAATTCAGTGGCATGCAGTACAGTACCATGCAACACACTGCAAATGCTTTTGATGCAGTACATTACAATGATATGCTTAGATTTATTATAATTGTCAATATTGCCAGAAGTGTCATTGTAGATACAGGTATGCTGTCCCATTTGTCTAAATTTCATTTCTCCAGAAGTCCCCCTTCTTTAGTGATGTGACATTGGATTAAACATATCTGTGCAGTTGTGGTTTGTTTACCTCTGAGCGACTTGAATGGGACTGGCGTCTGTGGGCTCCGTGACAGAAGATGTCAGTTTTTCTACTCAGATTCCGCAAGGCGCTTTCAACGCTTTCGCTGTGTTGTTTTTCTAGGGATAAAGAGGATTACAGAGCAATCATTCAGTGGACACACTTTTACATTTGACTATCTGCCCACATATAGCACTACATTGAAACCCTCTCCACATGAACCCGATAGCTGCTGTAGCATAACCCTCAAAGCACGCTCAAAACACTCTGCTGTGGACAGAGATGAATCTGCTCTCTCTGCTTCAGTAGTTCAGTTTAGTGTCGTTTTATGAAGGGTGTGTAAGGATGGGTGGCCTTGAAGGCCGTTTACACCAAGAACGGTAACTGTAACTACAATGACATATAAATACTATACTATAAGTATAACTATAACTATAACTTCAACGACATGTGCAACAATATTGTTGGGATCACTTTTTAGAGAGATTTTGAGAATGAGAATAATTGAAAATAAAAGGTTGACAGCCAATCAGTAACCATGAATTTTAGATATTAGTTCATTCACATGACAAAAGACTTTTGTTATCGTTAGCCAGTGTGGACTGATATATTGTTGCATTACAGTTATTTTTATAGTTATTGTTTCTGGTATGAACAGCCCCTAACAGTAATCATCAACAGTAACAGTAATGGAGAAACACGCACAGACAGCATGTTGCAACACTAATGTCTCTTGATATGTCAAGTGTGTGTGTGGATCTCCGTATGTGTTTCATTTGTGTTTATCTCTCTGGGTGTGTAGGAATGCTTGCAAGTGGAAAAAAGTCCACAAACTATGTTTATCTGAATCTTTATCAAATCCGTAACAGGGCTGTAGTAGAACAGAGGTAGAAAGATCAATAGCTTTACTATGGATAGGTGGATAGATCAACAGTCCTATTGCTAGACAGATAGATCAATAGTTTTCCCATTGCTTGTGTGTTGCTCACCTCAAGAGGTCAAATTGTCTGTACCGACGGATAGAAACACTGTATTTAATTAATTTCATGTAATGGATGTGACCAGACATGTGCAGTCATAATGGATAGATATATAGATAGATAGATAGATAGATAGATAGATAGATAGATAGATACTTAGGAAGTTCAGGAAGTAGTATTTAAATTGTTCATTATAAAGAAGTCTAGTTTTTTGGAATGAAATTGCACAAGTGGTCTCACTGGTTGTCTGTCTGTCTGTCTGCACAGCGTGGCCAATCACCATCAGCAGAACCTGATGACAGTGGCTAATCTGGGCGTGGTCTTTGGACCTACCCTTCTCCGCCCCCAGGAAGAGACGGTGGCGGCCATCATGGACATAAAGTTCCAGAACATCGTGGTTGAGATTCTGATTGAGAACCATGAACGGGTGGGTGAAATACACCAGGAAGTGATCTTGGATCTAGTCTCCAAATTTGTCCACTGTTAATGATATAATATAAATCGGAGGCCTATTGGATCGAGTTGGCTGGGCGTAGTGTGGGTTCTGTTGGCTCCGGCAGGGCTGACTGGACTGGACCGGATTAGACTGGGTTTGACCAAACACCACATACACACACTCTCCCACACATCTGCACAAATATTACATACACATACTGGACACTGAGCTGCTATCAAAGTGTATTCTGAAATACTGAATCTTATCATTTGTGTGTAATGATCCCAATGTCCCATCCCAATCCCTAAACTTTGAACCTTTTCATCACTTAGCTTGGCGCACATTGTTCATAATAGCTAGCTAATACATATTCCAGTCCATTGCACACACTGCACAACTAAAGGTCCCCCAGGAATCAGTTGGGTTGGGTCAAAGTCTTCGGATGAATTATTAAATTTCTATGCCAGTAGGCATGTCTGATGTGTAATTTTACAGTAATGACTGCAAAAAAAAAAGAAATCCTGAGAAATGTGATTTGAGAAATGCGTTTTGGATCTAATCTCCAAATTTGTCCACCAATAATGATATGACATAACTTAGAGGCGCCTGTTGGATCAGGCCGGATGGGTGTAATGTGTATTCTGTGGGCTCCGGCAAGGGCCGAGCAGACAGGACTAGATTGGACTGGACTGGACTGGACTAGACTGGACTGGACTGGACTGGGTTGGGTTGGGCTGGGATGAGGGGCCACTGCAGGCTGCCAATAGAAGATGGCTGAGGTTGTGAGTGGACCCCTGGGGTCAGGGAGCGTGAGATCATGGAGTGGTTGAGGCATTCAGCCATTTCTGTGAGCCTGACAGTGAGCATGGGGAGGCTAGTTCACAGCTTACAGTTCACTCTGTCTGGCATCTCTCTTCTACTGTACTTTCTCTCTCCCCCTCTCCCTCTCCCCTTCTTTTTGTTATTTCTCTCTTTATCTGTTCTCTCTCCTCTTTTTTCTTCAGTGTTACTAATTTTCTCCTTCTATCTCTGTGTCCCTCTCGTTCTCCTACAGAACAGAACTGCACACTATCTTTCATTTCTCTTCCTGCTTTCTCTCACTCTTCCTGTTCATTTCAGTCCTTCTTTCTCTTTCTCTCTGCCCCCATCTATACCTTGTTAGCCATGCCTGAAAGAATTAGGTGCTCACTGTGGTCGCTATAGCAACACGACTTTGCCACTGCACTGTGACCCCTGCGTCACATGATTAGCCGAGAGGAGGGGCCTTGTGCTCACCTCAGACGATCCTCCGTAATACACACATATAGATACACACACACACACATGCACGCACACAGACATGCATGCACATGGATATATGTACATTCTCTCTGTTTATGTATCTGTCTTGCACTCCAACAAACACACACACACATATACACACATGTGCGCACACACGCACACACGTGTAGACAGACACACACACACACTCACACACAAATGTGCGCATACACACACGTGTAGACAGACACACACATGCACACACATACACTCACACTCACACACACATGCACACACACATGTGCAGACACACACATGTATCCACACAGCTGCTGTCTCCCTGCACATGGTCCAAATCAGCGCCATGTAGCGTCAGTAGAGCTGGGGAGAAAAGGGGGAAGGAGGCAGACTGGCGAGTTCCATAAGAGCCATTTCAGCGCTACGTTGCCAGGCAGGCCACACAGACAGGGCAGGGCTGGACTGCTTGAAAGGCAGTGGGCAGCAAACAGATGATGAATGGAGGCGGGCCAGACTGAGATTGATGCTGCAGGCAGACAGTGGCACTGAAAGAGCAAAGCCAGCACTGCAGAGAGTGTGAGCTACTCTCAGTCCTCTATTTACTGCATGTCCTCAGTACTAGTATATTTTATAATACATGATGCATACATTTCCTACATAATGCATAAAATGTCTACATTTCCTATGGGATATTACTGTAGAGTATCTATCTATCTATCTATCTATCTATCTATCTATCTATCTATCTATCTATCTATCTATCTATCTGTCTATCTCATACTGTGCATTTCTGCATGTCAATATATGTTACTTCCACTAACCTGACTATAACCCCAAATAATCAAATAATATGCACTAAGAACAAACAGCATATTTACTGAATAATTGTGCTCAGTATAATATAAACATGGGGTCTGAGATACTTAATATAAAGTATACAAAGGACACTTGATATAAATGATGCAAAGAACACTTCACATAAAGTATACAAAGGATACTTCATTTTAAAGTGTGGCCATAAGGTTCTGTTTACTTACATAATGTATTCCAGCTTTAGTATGTACTAGTCAGTAGTATTTCATCTTCTGTCGCTCAGGTTTAGACTAGGAGCATTCTTATCATAGTCAGAGCTGGAGCACTGAGGTCTCTCCTCTTGTCTGGGTCTCTTCACAGATCTTCAGAGAGTCGCCGGCGGGCGGTGGAGGAGGAGGTCAGGCCAACGCCAACGCCAACGACCACGCCATACGGAGGCGCAGCACGGAGAGCAAAGCGCCGTCTTGCAGCGAGAGGCCCCTCACATTGTTCCACACGCCAAGCAATGCGCATGAGAGAGGTGACATGACACTTACACACACACACACACACACACACACACACACACACACACACACACACACACACACACACACACACACCAGCAACATAGATAGAGGAAGATGATGCCTCTCGCTCGTTTTCTGTCTGACATGCATACACACACGCATACACACACACACATACTGCTACAGAACCATGAATGAAGAGAAAGTCTTACCAATAGACAATCTGCCAGTCTGATGCAAATGAGCTAAGCCACTGCACACTCCAAGGGCCCTAAACGCTGTACTGTGTTTCTGCTTCCTTCCTGAGCAGCAGAGAAGAGAGCGAGTGTGGTGCTCAACTCCGAGGCCCACGGTTCCCCCCTGTCAGCCAACTGCAACAGCTCTCACCCCGGGTCCCTCACTATCGCTCACCCAAGCTCACAAACGACCACCACAAACACACCTATCTGGACGCGGCTCAACAGCCTCCCCACCGGAGATCCGGACCTCGATGGTGTTCTGCTAATGAGGCAGAACCGGCCCAACTCACTGTGAGTGAACGAATGAATGATCGAATGAATGAACAATCGATCGACCGATTGATCATTTGTTTGTTTCTGCATGCCTACTCTCACATTTTACACTGTCACTCTCCCACTTACACATTTCTACTTAACACTCAAACAACACAAATTAACCAATTATTTTAATTAACATTAAACACTTAATGACCATATTAGAGCTATAGCTATTGCCAGTTGTGAGTGTACAGAGAGTAAATGAGAGGGCTCAGGATAAAACTGAGGAGCACCTGTGTTGATGGTCAAGGGTTTTTTTTATGGCTGAATCAGTCAGAACAGTAAAACACACATAGGATTATGAAGATGTGGAATGGGATTAGTCTTTATTACATATCATTATACTAATATAACTATATAAATTTAAATATATAGAATATAAATTCTTGTCTTTTTGCTAGTATGTTTAGTGTTGAGAGAGAGAGAGAGAGTGTGTGTGTGTGTGTGTGTGTGTGTGGGTATGAGGGAAAAAATGGAGTTGTAGTGAAAAGACTGACAGGCACAGGCTTAGGCTGTCATTATTTCTCTGTGTTCATAAGCCTTGTCACTTGGTGGAAAAAACTGTTCTGGAGTCTGGTGGTCCGAGCCTTAAGACTATGATATTTCTTGCTATGATATCCATGAAGGATGGCTGGGGTCCCGATTCTCCTGATGAATCTGCTAAATGCGTTCTGATGCGTCGACTAAATGGTGGTGTCATCAGCAAACTTAATGACCATATTAGAGCTATAGCTATTGCCAGTTGTGAGTGTACAGAGAGTAAATGAGAGGGCTCAGGATAAAACTGAGGAGCACCTGTGTTGATGGTCAAGGGTTTTTTTTATGGCTGAATCAGTCAGAACAGTAAAACACACCAGGGATTGTTGTGAGTTGTTTGTCACTGGATAAAAATTCAAGAATGCAGCATCAAAGTGTGACCCTTTTATTCCTGTTGAGAATACAAAACAAACAAAAACAAACTAATGATCTGATCCTGTGTCAAGGGTTAGGTTAATTTAGGTTGTCAAGGCTACAGGAATGTTCTCCATTCTCAGATTCAAATAATTCTTCATAGCCGTTAAGGAGTCTGTGAAGAAGAACAAGGTTAACATGTCCCATACACGTCTAAGGGAACTGGTTGGCTTTGTTTGGTGCATTTTTCCCACAAAGGACCGAGCCAAATATCACAGCCACAGATCATTGGCTGGGTTGATTTTGAAGCGAAATGTAGTGTGCCCTGGTTTTTTTGAAATACTTTGTGCTTTGCAGTTTTCTTCTAAGTGAGCCTCCAGGAAGCCTCTGTGCAAAGCATGCGACAGGTCAAAGACACAAGAAGTCTAACCACACGTGGGCCTTGCCAACTTGGCAGAGTTCAACACCGCCTGCACTCTGGTTCTTCTCATATTTGCTTCTCCTACAGGTTTTTTTTTTTTTTTATCTTGTGACATGTTTTGAGTCATGATGGTATCTTATCAAGAATCGTATCTTGACATGAAACCACATTAAAAGACAAAATAAAGATGACATCAGAGGAATTCCCAGAGGGCATCGTCTATCCTGAGTGCATAACTGTAGCTAGAGGCTGTGGAAGCTGCAGACTGGACTGCTGGTGTTGACGGTGCTCCTCTATAGACCCTATAGGCTCCCAGCTGGCTGTGCAGTCATGCGATTTAGCCCAAAGAATTATGGGTAAAGAAATATGCATCCTGCTGCGACTGCCACTGCTGCTATTTAGCCCACGACTCTTCTTTTAGAGCGTTACCTTTAGGAGGGGAAAATATGAACAGCAACATAAAGGTCAAATGGAACACCACCACACACACACACACACACACACACACACACACACACACACACACACACATACATACATACAAACACACACAGACACAGACACACACATACACACACAGACACACACACACACACACACACACACATACATACACACACATACACACACAGACACATACATACACACACACACACACATACATACATACAAACACACACAGACACATACATACACACACACACACACACACACATACATACACACAAAGACACATACACACATACATACACACACACACACACACACACACACACACACACACACACACACCATCCTAGTGGGGTTACTTAACCCCTTTTAGCACAGCTCCCACTATTTCCAGACAACCCCACCTCCCTTCAAGCTAACTGTAGGTAGATCAAAGACCAGGAAGTGTCTGCACATACACTCTGCATGAACTGCGGAGGCAAGTGTTATGCAGGGCTGTGACATGTGACCCTTAACCTCCCATCCCCCTGTGAAGCTGCAGCTTATGGAGGGTCAGGTCATCCTCAGGACCTGATCTCTCTGATCTTGTCCTTAAACCCTCCAACTACCTCCAGCAGGAGAATGAGCGCTGGCTCTCATTTTCCTGTTCGAAAAAAACAGCCATGACATGGTTCTTACATAAGTAACATCAATGCAACAGAAACTCTCTCTCTCTCTCTTTCTCTCACGTACGCACATTCACCAGAAGAGGGGTGAAAAAAAAGTGAAAACCTCCTCGGTGACTCAACCCTGAAACAGTTTTCTTGGAAAACTCTGTCATTGAAATATTTTTTCTCCTGTAGGTCTCTCTGAGATCCATTAATCACAGCAGGGCGAGTCAGGGCATGCTCAGCATACAGTCTCAGGGGGACAGCTTTCTCTCTCTCTCTTTCTTTCTCTCCCCTTCTTGCTCTCTCTCTCTCTCTCTCCCTTTCTCTCTTCTTCTTGCACCCCCCCCCCTCTCACTCCCTCTTGCCCTCACTCTCTCTCTCTCTCCCCCCATGTCTTCCTCTCTCCCTCGTCTCCTTTCCCCCTCCCTCTGGCTCTTTCTGTCCTCCCTTTCTGCATCTCTCCTCCTCCTCTGCATCCCTCTCTCTCTCCCTCTCTCTCTGTCTCTTCCTCTGTTTTCCTCTGTTTCTCTCCATTGTAAAGCACACAGTTCACACCATCACCGTTGCTTGGAAGTATCTAAGATCAAAATCGTATACCTAGTCATATATCTTCTATCTATTCCTCCATCTTGTTTCACTGAACACTGAAAAGATGAAACACAGTCCTTTTATACTGAAGGACTACTGTAAGGTTTAAGGGCATTTGTCATCTTTTGTGTTGAACACACACATACACACACACACACACACACACACACACACTTGTAAGTTAGTGCTTGCGGGGTCGGTTTGACTAAAGTCATGTTGGACATATGGGTTGCTGCTGCATGCTGAGGACTGACTGTGACTATTTGGAAAAGTAGCAAATGTCCCATCACGACCATGCTGGAAACAGGCAAGTGGAGCAGGCCGTGATTTGTGGCCATCCACGGATGTGTTGTTTGTGTGTGCGTGTGTGTGTGTTGTTTGTGTGTGTGTGTGTTGTTTGTGTGTGTTAGGGCTAAGGGCTGCACTGGGTGTGGTAAACAGAGATCTATCTCAGTCACGCACAGAAGCCTCACAAATCATCCACACTGACCTTCCAACAGCATCCACCACCACCAGCAAGCTCTGATGCTCGACAAGATGGAATCTGCTCAAGTGTTTACATGGTGGTACTGTTACAAACAGTGCACACTCTCGACGAATCATGACCATTCTTTGTTTTTTTTGTTCATCAAATTATTCTAGGCTAATGCATTTACTGACCTTCACCTATTTGTTATATTCATCACAGTAGTATGGTCCAGGTGCAGTGTTAATGTCTTTCCCACACATTCAGTATTTGCTGTAATGGAGCAGATTAAAGTGAAGTGAGTCAAATCATGCATATTTTTGCATCTCATAAATGAGCTTGTCAGGTTCTGTTCATGTGTGTTTTTGCACAGCTGAGTACCTAAAGGTAAGCTGTGACAAGGCTTCCTGCAATTCATTGTTTTGGGACATGGCTGTCTGCTAATTGTGTGTGTGTGTGTGTGTGTGTGTGTGTGATAGAGAGGCTGTGATGCTGTTAGGCTTGTGTCTGTGAGATCATGAGATCATCAGTAAATGCTGACAGCCCTAAGACCTCCTAGAGGCATGGCTGCCTCTATAATTGAATAATTTGGTGAAGATTGATTGGCTATTGGCTAGGTAACCAAGGACCAATGGAGTATCAGTAGCCAAAGGGCAAATCGAGTCGTGTGGAGAGGAGTTCTGTGTTCTGTGCCTTAGGTTCAGTGAGTGTATAAATCTGTCATGACAATCTCAAACAACCTTAAAATGAAACTTGCTGAACAAACATGCTGAAGTGAAAGGAAGCTTACTGTTTTAGCACCATATGTGCGTCCACACACACACACACACACACACACACACACACACACAAATGTACATGTGGAAACACACTAGACTGTGTTTTTTTAGTGTAGAGTGGCCAGAGGACCTTTAGAGACAGGACAGCTCAGAATCGTTCCCTTGAGGAGTTATGATGACTCCTATGACCTCAGTGGCAGAATTCATTGTCTGCTACCTGTGTATGAGAGGTCAGAACATCTCCATGGCAACCTGTCCTTCTTCCAGCGGCATTCATAAGTATTAGGAGTCGTCATAGATGACTAGTGTTGGACTGGGAATGCATGATCTTTGCCAGTATTGTTAGGCAGATATTTTCAAACTCATCTTTGCGAGTTTTACTAGTAGCCCAGTAGACATTTACTAAAGTTGATTGAAGAGAACAACAAGTCTCAAGAATTAACTGATTACTAGGCTGTCAGTGATCAGTGATTGTGATGGTCTTGTATATTGTGCCAATATATTGGTGTATCTATCTATCTATCTATCTATCTATCTATCTATGTATCTATTTTTACATCCCACTTACGAAATTGGTTGGAATTAAACACATCTGTTGGGACTTATGATTCTTCCATTATTCTATTAGGACATAGAAGAATCACATTTGTTTTCAATAGGATTTATCCATAGAAAATGATATAGATATAGATACTTTATTTATTCAGAAAGAAATTAAGGAATCCAGATTAAGGAAAGCGAACATAATTATCTACACGCTAATACTAACACGCTACACGCTAATACTAACACACTACATGATAATACTAACACGCTAATACTAACACACTACATGATAATACTAACACGCTAATACTAACACACTACATGATAATACTAACACGCTAATACTAACACACTACATGATAATACTAACACGCTAATACTAACACACTAATACTAACACACTACATGATAATACTAACACGCTAATACTAACACACTACATGATAATACTAACACGCTACACACTAATACTGACACACATAATGCTATAGTATTATCCCTTGGTGGTCAGAAATGCTGTGCTTCCCATGTGGCCTTGTGAGAATGTGACTGGGCGGTGAGGTTGGCTCAGTTCAGAGCCTTTTTTTCTCCCTCTCCTGAGAACTTGCTGTGCTTGGAGAACTTGCTGACCACTGCGCTGATACAATCCTCTTATCACTGTCTTTTATTGATTTTGTTTGAGGGAGCTGTAGTTTGGGCTGGCTGCCTGCTATGGCATTGGCAGGTGTGGTGAATGTCTGAGCCGTGGGCCAATCATCAGCGCCGATGGTGCTAGGTGTTTGGCTATCCTCTTTGGCACTCAGCTTGGAATGTGAAATGCAGAGATAAGAATTTTGCTGAGCTTTCAGAATTAATTAGTTTTTTTTTTTTAATCAGCTTATAAATTATTGTATTGTTGACATTAATTGTCATAATTTGTTTTAATCGCTGTATGTAAATATTGACAAATAATTACTATTTAATACACAGTGTATTTCCCTCTGCTTACCTTACTCACGCCCTTGTTTGTAGGTTTAATGCCAAGAGCCGTGCAAGTGTTCCAACAAGGTAAATGTTTGTCCTCACTTACTGTGATCAGAAGGAGATTCATAAACTTGTTGTGTGAGAATTTTGTTCTGTGCTGTTATCGGTATGTGAATAATCTTAGGAAGTCTAGACTCTTCTGCATGTCACAAGTATTTCATTGTCTAGAAAGAAAATAACTGGTTGTAAAGTGGGTACAATAAACAGCTTGATTTTAAAACAACAGAAAACAGACATCTTTGTAAAATCCAAAACTTAAGACATGCATATGCTGTAGCTTTTAGCCTGAGTGTTTGTTTGGACTTGTCATTGTTTGTCATTTGTGTGCTTACTTTCCTTAGAGGTGATTTTGTGTGTTTGTGATTTTGACGTGTAATTAAGATGTTTTGTGTTTGTGTGTACTAGTCCAGTGTCCCCTAGCCCCACCTCTCCTCGTTCTCCCTCCTGGCCGATGTTCTCTGCCCCCTCCAGTCCTCAGCCCGCCTCCTCATCTGCAGACTCCTCCCCTCTCAGGTCTGTCCCAGCTACAAGCCGCCACCCACATTGCTCCTGCTGGCTACCCATAATGCCTCTGCAGGCTATACCTGCTAAGGCTGTTTCCAGAATGGCACAGTGCTGTGCAACTTACTGCATACAACATCTGGAGCCTTGCTAGCTCATTGTGTTCATTTTGTTTAGAAGAAGATACAAAATTGCGTGCTAATTTTATTAAATAAGTCATTTTAGGATTCTATTTTGTAAAACAAATGCAGGATTTAGTGAACTAAGCGCACTGTCTCTCAATATGTGTATATATATATATATATATATATATATATAAATGCATATGTGTATAAATAACCTTCTCAGTCAAAGACGCCAGGCTCTGTCATAGATGGAAACAGCCGAGGGCTTTGCTGTAGAGTGGCATAGAACCAGCACTCCATTGTGTCTTTTTGCATATCACACACCTGCAACTCCTTTTTCTTAGGGAGGACCAAACAGCTAGCATTACATGCAAAACAACTCTCACATTCAGACTCAAGCATTCAACAATCAACTCTCTTCTCCAACTGTCTCCAGTTTTTTTGGTTTTGTTTTTGTTTTTTTTTGGGCTGTTTTCAAGCTCTATTCCTGAAAAGTCTTACATTTGGAAAGTTTTCATGACATCAGTGCTTAAATTGGGTTCAGGTGGCCTATAAAGGCCTGGTTGCCCATGTTCCCATGCTGTAAACACAGCAGTTTGGGAAAAAAACAGAGGCAAGACTGGAAATGTTCCTAAGCAGAGAAACAGCCACAGGACATTTAATTATTTAAGGACTATCTAGGTTGCTAGTTTTACTCAGATTTTACTAGTATATTGTGGTGTGAACACAAACTGATCTTCTTTCAAGCTGATCTGCATACAGTATCTTCTTTAAGAAAGATTTAAAATATTTCTCCCTAGCAGTATTACTGTTCCCTGGTCAGTGCTATGACGAGATGTGCATGACGTGCCAACAGCATAAAATGACCTTTACAGAAACAGATTCAGGAACATGAGTTGGCGGGCAAAGCTAGTCACCACATGTAAAATCTGTATCTTTGTTCTCATTACACAGTTCTAAGATGAACAGCAAATTCACATCTTTGAACAGAATGCACAAATGAAACATATGAAAGACAGGAAAAACAATACCTAAAAAACTGCTGCATCATAGATAATAATTGCAAACCTGTTTTTCTGTTTTACTTCCCTGATGGTCTTACTTTTCACTCATCAGCAGCGGTCAGCGCAAAGCGCGAGCCCTCTACGCGTGCAAGGCAGAGCACGACTCTGAGCTGTCCTTCATCGCTGGCACCGTCTTTGAAAATGGTGAGTGACTATGGGGAAGACTCAGGAACATGCATATCGAACTACAACATCAATTTTTAGGTTTGATTTGTTATTGTCTTTTTTTTCCCCAAAACTCAAGTGTCCACTCTTTGATTACCTAATGAGGATGAACTAATAAGGTCTGATTAATGGGGGTGGTAGAACCACTGAAGGCCATGAACTGCTTACTTAATCAATCTGTTTAGCATGGCTACTATTTAATACATAATGAATTGATGGAAGTAACAGTACTGCAATCCACATGGTAGGCCATTAAAACCTTTACTGTACGATATGAGCCATGTGATGAAGGCTGTTTATGTAGTGCAGTGTCCTTGTGAACAGGTTCAAGTATCACTTATTCTTTACAGTCCTTGGTCTATCTGTGCATTTAGAGTCGTCCTTGTGTTTGCTCCTCCCTGGATTGCCTACGTAAAGGTTCTTACACAGTATCGGCATAATCTCATTCACAACAATGAAATTTACTCCAGCTGCAACATTTTAACCCAGAGCCAATCAATAAATAAAAGAAAGCAAAAGAAAAAAAAAGAAAAAAATACAAACAAAAACACACAAAAAATACAACAAAAATGAAAACACAAATTTTCAGTGGCTTAGTTTCAATGTCCTCCCTGCAAATTAAGCCCTAAGCTCTCACGGACTTCACTAACTCACACTGTTTAGTGAATGAGTTTGCGAGGCTGTGAGTGCTCACCTTGTTGTTTGCATGACTGGGACACAACCTGCGATAAATCGTTCAATTAACAATACTAAAGTCATGTTGTAACCATGCTTCCGTTTCCGTTTCTTGATAATTGTAAATGGTTTACAGGTGCTTTTTTGATGTTAACGTTTCCATGCTTCTCTAGTGTTTCACGTCATAACACTACGAACTATGGATGATTCCCTTTAGCAAAGTCTGCATGTGATGCCGTTTTCAGGAAAGGGCTCAGAAAGGGTGCAACTGAGCCCTCACGTACTTCAGATTTTGACAGCGGGCCACCCCTAAACCCTTGCAAACTCAGCGTGACCACGCATTCAAGTCTGTAAGTGCGGACATTGAGACTGAGCCCACATACTGTCCACATAATGATGCTGCAGAGTTAGCTTAGTCTAGTTAGCCTTAAGTTGCGTAACTGCCCTACCACGCCCGCAAGGTTACCGGAGGAGCTTGGAGATAAACTGGCTGGGAAAGTATTCTCATCTGATGTCAGTACTAGGGAGTTTTTACACTTTCAAACAAACAGAAGTGCCTCTCAAGGGTGTCTGGAGCCATCAATCTGAGCTGTTTTTGAGAGCTGAAGGAACTAAACAGATCCCTAGCATGCTTTTTTTTTGATCCGTGAACAGCGGATTTGAGCCCTGAGTTAGGCAGTGGCGAATATTGAAGAGCTGATTTCATGTTCTAAGAATATCTGGTTTGACTGTGCATACACAACTCTCCCTAGCTATATTGTCCAGCGTTGTTTGAAGGATAATGTATGTATATATAAACCTTGTGTACTATGTATAGTATAGGCACGGTAGGTGCGCATTGAGCATATGGATGTGCTCAGTGAACACTCAGTGAATATTTTCCCATGGGAAAATGTGCCTTTTCTTTGTCTCACAAGAAATACATCAGCCCTTTTTGTGATCTTAATCTTTCTCTTAAAGTCCCCTTAGGGAGCCATGTTGAGCAATAAGAATATATTGGGAAACTGTATTTTGAGATCTTAAGTCGTCCCACTTCATGAATAGAAAGAAGTCCTCTTATCCTAGCTCAGGTCCAATTTAAATACAATTTCAGGTCAAGGTCAAAACATCCTTTTTTTCTTTGCATGCTTTTTTGCGTGCTCATTGCTTCTTATTTCTTCTAAATGGCCTTTTAGTGAGATTTCATTTTGAATTTGTTTTTTTTTTTTGTGAGTCATGTCTCGCTTGCTGCCTTCTAAATGGACATTATGTTTAAACGACATGAGAAATGGCCATTAATTCCACGGAGCTCATAATGCCTCAGCAGGTCAGGCCACTCAAGATAAAGTAGGTTCACAGACTTTAGCTTCTGGTTTACCTGTGCTGCTGAGGAAACAGCCTGAAATATATCTGTGTGCTCCCATGTCTGAGCAAGTATAATTTGGCATTAACAGGGCAAAGGTCTGTGATCTCTGGATGGATCCACACATGTCTCTGCTCAGAGATTTCCCTGAGGGGATTTCCATAAGTAACTTTAGACACACGCTGCCAAAAAGCAAAATGTGATGTGTACCTGTTCTCTGTCTGTTCCTTAATTCTCTCCCTTTCAGTCCATCCTTCCCGGGAGCCTGGCTGGCTTGAGGGAACGCTGGACGGTCGGACAGGGCTAATCCCAGAGAACTATGTGGAGTTCCTGTAGCCATGGAAACCAAGAGGGTGGCACTGCACTGCACAGTCTTAGGCTTGTCGCCCTCCCAGACTGGAGAGAACTTTCTGGAATCTTCCCTCATCCTGCAACCCAACCAATCCATCTTCTACACCACCCAGATCTCTTGCATTGCAGGTTAATCAAGGATTTTTTTATGTGTGTGTGCGTGTGTGTGTTTAGGTTTAAGCAGGGGAAAGGTTAGAAAGGAGAGATAGAGACAGACTGTGTGTGTGTGTGATTATGTAAGGGAAATTTGGGTAGTTTGATAGCATCACATTATGGCTTCATCATTCCACTTTTTTTTTTCTTTTCCAAAATGCACTGCCGTTGCTTTGAGCGTCGTTGACTTTTTTTTTTTGTTAAATGACCACTTAAAAAGGGAAAATGGAAGAATAGCATTGAGACCAAAAGTCGTATCTGTTCCAACCTTTGATATAAAACTTTTAGAGTACTGATTGATTTCCAGGCAAGGCCTCCTGCCAAACGATGGCACAAATGGCGTTTTCAGAGAGGGGCTGTTTTTTCACTGCTGTGCTGGGGATTTTCCCCCTGACGAGATAGTGCACGCCAGCTGTTCTTTCAGTAACACAGAACTGCTCCTCGGCTCGCTCTTTTTTTTGAATCTGTGTAGATTCAGTCTTGGAAAAAAGAAGGGTGATAAAGCAGTTTCTGGACTTATGTTTTTAAATATGATTAGAGGAGTATTTCAATGACTATTAAATGTTTTTGCTTTCTCAAAAACAGGAATATCAAAAGGGGAAATTTGTGAAACAAACGTGTTTAATGTGAATCAACTTTTTCGGTAGTACTGAAGAAGTCACCTATTTATAATCCTCTCTGAAATGAGATCCTGGACTGTCTGCTTTTCCCTTTACTTTTGGAGTGTTAACCTTGTAAATAACATTTGATAAGGTATAATTTTTTTAAGTATAAAAATTTATATTTTTTATTGTAGCATACTAACTTAATTTTTTAGCATTCAAGTTGCTTCATCTTCTGTCCTGTTTGAGCCTTAATACTTTTAGATCAGATGATATCTGTACAGGAATTGTGAGCCTGACAGGCAGTTTGTCTCCCATTAAAAAAAAAACAGAGGTTTAACCAGTGGTCTCGAGTCTTATTTCTTCTTTTCTGTCTCAGTGGTTAAATAATCTAATGATGGGTGACATGTCAAGTAATAGTCAATAACATTGACTATTGTCAAAATATACTTGTAGTGTATTGCATCAGCTAACGCTAATATTGCTAATGATGGTGATAATCATGTTATTGTAGTAACCTGATGGTTGTACTGTAGGTTTTTAGTAAGGTTAATGGTGAATGCCGGGTCTTCCCTAATGCACATGGACTGTAACCAGGCTCTAACCAGGAGTGAGCTGTTTTGAAGACCTGGGAATTTCCCCTTTTTCTTTCTGAAAATACGAAATACACTGTTTACAATTTTACAATTATACACACAAGTTTACAATTATACAAACATATAAATGCTGTTGGATCTTTGACATATGAAGGGGTCACCTTCCTACAGTTTAACTGTTGAGGAGGACATAAGGAGACCTGGAACACAAAAGTGACTTTAGTTCAACATTTAATCCGATAGGTGAAAAGATTGACATAGACTACATAGGTGTAATACAGAAGTAATACAAAACTATTTTTAAACAAATAGACATAGGATATTCTTTACATTGGATTACATTTACATAACTGAAATACAAACAAAACAGACTTTACTGAAAGTCATATACCAGCGAAATATGGTCTGCCCTTAAACTTTAGATAATATTTGCATGTATTTTGTACAAAATAGACTTTCCAACCACTATTAAGGTAGTGCAAATTCTGAGGCTCTGTTAATTACGTTCACACTTTCTTTCTGTGTTTCTCCCCAAGACACAAGTTAAATCTTCACAGCAATATACAAGAGACCGAAGCCTAAACCTTTACAAAAAAAAAAAAGATTTATAAAAGATGGTAAGTACTAGAGTTGGATAATAAATGCTACTGTTTATGAATCTGCTTAAATACTTATGTTTTTTTTCTATCCTTTCTGCTTTGGTCACACTGTTGCACCATACAAAATTAACTCCAGTCCCTGTTCAACCCATTCCTGCACCTGCACACTATTCCTAAACACAGTGATCGCTTTTCAAAGTATTTATTTTCCTATTTGATTAAAAGAATGTACATTTACTTTACACGTCAGACCACAGGTTAACACTTTTCAAGGTACATTTGCAATACAGCTATCTTTGTCAAAACACAAACAAAAAATAACAATAAACCAAACATATTTCTCATCTTTCTTTCTTATGTATTAAAATTACTTTCATTATAGTAAAATGATTTATATCAAAGAGGATCAATCTAGTTTTCAAATTACATGTCAAATATTTTTTTTTCCTTTCTTAAAACAAGATTGTTGACAAGCTTAAAGTTTTCCTAAATATACATCTGAATTCTATGGCTCTCTGACTCCCTTTCTCAAGGCCTAAAGTGGATGAACAGTTAATGAGTGAAGGACAGAAAATATAAAATGAAATTAATTTATCAAACTGTCCCTGCATAACTACTGTCTTGAACAATATGCTGTGTAACCCAAAGTGGGATATGTTCTGTGTTGTTATGGCAACTCAGTATGGTGTGGGGAAGAAGAAGGGATGTAGGTGTGTGTGTGTGTGTGTGGTGGTGGTGGGGGCGGTTTCTGAGTTGCATACAACACTGAGGCCAGTTTTTCGACACAAGCACGACCGCACTCTTCAAGTACCCTTTGCAATCATGTCTCCCTGACCAGAAATAAACTAACAAACAACAGAAAACAAAGCCAAACGAGGAGAGAAAGAAAAGAAAGACCCAGAACTACAGCGTCAATCTCTGAAAACCTGACATACCGACAAACACATTCTCCCTGAAAGCTTACAGTTCGCCAGGGGATGTTCTGAAACGAGGAATCAATCGTTATGCCACGGCCCATTTCATCAACAGCCCCCTTTTCTAGAGGCCCACTGAACCAAATCTGAACCAAATCACATGTCACATGACTACTGAGAGTAACCATGGCGTTGGGCGGACAGAGGACAGAGGCATATACACTCCAGTTTGGAGCTCAACAGTGGGTTGGATTTGGGGGGAGAGTCTTGGATGGAGGAAATGGCTCCCACATTTACCTAAAAATAACACGACAGAACAGAATGACTGAAAGCATGTCATGAATATTTGGCTTATCTCGTGTTGTTAGCTGGTGTGAAGTGAATACTTTCAGTACAAGTTAACTGAGCACACTGGAACAAGAAGGGTTTTTTTGTTTTGTTTTTTGTTTTTTTGTTTTTTACTCTGGTTTACAGGCTGAGAAGAAAAGCACCAAAAAACGACAGAGGCTTGCAGAATGACGCTCTACTCCGTGAGCAAGAGCCAGAGATGTGTGCTGATGAACGTCTATTGTACTAGTGTTCATCGTTTACCTTGGCTGGTGTGTCTCAAAGGGACAAAGGAAAACGAAACGAAACCAGACCAGACAAAGGAAAACAAACCATATAACCAAAAATAACATGTTTGTCTCACATACATTAACCCTAAATGAGAATATCACCCGAGATATATACACATACTGTATGTAGTTCTGAGCACAACATTGAACAAATTGGGGTGAATAAAAGAATACTATCTTGTCCTTTAAGGTAATGAGAGTGTTATTTGGCACCTGGTGAATCTATAATTGGTGGACAGCTGCTAAAAAAGGGGGGGAAATGTGTGTGTGTGTGTAGGTGGAGATAGAAAAATAAATTTTCTAAAAGTCGGCTTCACGAGTAGTGTGTTCCATCTCTCCACCTTGAGAGTTTTAAAATTGGAGGGGGGTTTGGGGGACGGACGGACACAATCACATTTAAGGAAACAGGGTTTACGTGTGTGTGTGTGCACAGTCTCCAATGAATGACGTAGAAGTCAGTAGCAGATCTATTTTTTTCACGTACACACACCCATTCACATGCACTCTCACAAGTGTCCACTCGGCTCCTACACTATGAGCTGTTAGCGGCGCAATCTTCCAAAGCATTAAATAAAGGGTGAAGCCCCAGTTGAACAGGATTTACTTGGACAGTTTGAAGACAAATCAGGAGGCCTATGAGTGACAGCCACATGGGCAAGGTCATATGTGCCCCAGCAACACATCACAGCAAATCCTTCAACCAGCTTGTCACCATGCAGTATAAGTGCCCCCCCAACTAACCACCCAACCACCGAGACACACACACACACACACACACACACACACACACACACACACACACACGTTGTCCAAGTGTATGTTAAAGATGCTATGTGGAACTTTTTCAATGGCATTCTTTAAATTTAACTGAAGCAGCTTGTGTAGTTATTGTAGGTCAGACATGACTGTACAAAAGCCAGCCTAACTACAG
Source organism: Tenualosa thibaudeaui (assembly GCA_027481765.1). NCBI lineage: Eukaryota > Metazoa > Chordata > Actinopteri > Clupeiformes > Clupeidae > Tenualosa > Tenualosa thibaudeaui. The sequence continues at coordinate 23,170,970 of JAIFZK010000009.1, forward strand.
TGAATATCTGAGCAATGAGGAGCCTGGGTGTTTTTGACAGCATCTCAATACCGTTGTTTTGTCACATTCCAACACATTTATCACATCCTAGCTTTTTCAGATGTTTTAACCTGCAAAATACTATTATTATCATTGATAATAATGATGATAATAATAATAATAACGCCACATAGCACCTTGAACTACAGTTGAAGCGCCCTATCAACTGTGTACGACTGGCTGCAGAAGCAGGGGATTTAACCCCATCTGTGCTTGCGAACGGCACTTGACAGTGAAGCCCGAGAGGCTTAGCCAGCCACTACTAAGTAATGTTTAGATGAACTGCTAACTAAGTTGTCAACTTTGCTGGTTGCAATTGCCCTTTGCTAACCAACTAACTGGTTAGCAACTATTGTTCTGGGAAACGCACCCCTGATGGTTGCGACTGAGATGGCTGCCTGGGCCTTGACTCAGGGTGACTGTGCATTGGGGACACGTCCAGAATGCACTACAATGCAATGCAAAGTCAAACAAATCCGTAGGTTCCTGAGGCCTCAGACTGGATTGGACGGCGGGGTGTTGGGCTAGGGTTGCTAGTTAGAGTTCATTAATGTCCCCGTAGGGGTGATTTTGCTTTACACAGGTTAGTCTTCTACTACATAACATAAGAGGGCTGAGTAGCTGTCTACTTGCCAAAAACAAACAAAAAACCCCAACATATGGCAAGACCGAAGAACACACACAAACACTCCTGCTGGGGCATCTGCATCTGACTTACCTCAGACACGAGAGCACTACATGTCTGAGGTTAGAACTGCAAAGCTGAAAAAAAGGCACGTTTTCCCTTTTGTTACTGATATAGTGTAAACATTTTAGCTGTGTACATGCATAAAATCAATCAGAAAAATAATATTCCTTTCTGTATTTGTTTCTCCTTAAAATGTAGCTGTTTTTTTTCTTCATCTCAGATAGAACATGATGCATGAGTATGACATGATTTGCAAGTGCTTAAGAAAAAAAAAAAGGTTTAAAGGGGTTTAATCTTTAAGTCTTTTTTAAAGTAAAAGCTTCCTTTCGCCTCACTGGAGTGAAGAATTGAACCCCCTCCCCAGTGACAGAAACCTCTCGTCTTCCAACTCTGTCCATCACAAAAGAGGGGGAACCTGAACAGGCCTAGTACAGGTGACAGGATGCTGTGAACATATTGGTGTGCATGTATGTGTGAGCGTGTGTGTGTGTGTGTGTGTGTGTGCAGGTGTTAGCTGGTCTGGGTTGAGTGGCTGTTAAGGCATTGTGTTGCAGTCAAAGGCAGTCACTTCTGATGAAACAGCAGGGGCCTGACACTCCCATCTTTAAATTTTGGTAGCTGATTGCTGATGATCTCGGCTAACATCTCGGGGAACTCCACGCTCAGGGTCTTATTCACAAATGTGTAGAAGCAGAAGTTCAGTAAGCCTTCCACCATCTGAGGACACACACACACACATATACACACTTTTAAAATTTCACGATTTCACACGTCGCCACACAATGGGAGCTCTCAGACACTGATGCCATTCTAGAGGATCACTGCATTTATGGGGTAACTGACATTGGAACTTAACAACTATAAAAATGAAAACTGAGTTATGGACATCTACATAAACACACACACACACACACACACATACACATGTTACTATAACTGGGGCAAAGTCAGTCTGTCATGACCTGCCAGCTACAGTGTTAACCACCACTCGGTCATGTCAATGATCTCATTAACTAGGTTAAGAGCATTAACGTGCAGATGACTTAAGTTTGCCATCAGTGTAGTGTGCAGTGTGCGTACGTGTCTGTGTGTGTATGAGACGTCAGGCTTACCTCTTGCATTGTGTCGAGAAGCTTAGTGAGCTGATAGAATCGCTGCCAGTTCTGGCTGGAGCTATTCTCTTCGCGCTTGACAATGGCTTTCCCCAGCTCCTTGATGTAGGACATACGGATCTCATCAAACACGGCCTGACTCTTCAGCCCATCCTTTGGTACTGCACACACACACACGCACAAATACACACACGCACAAATACACACACACACACAAATACACACACGCACAAATACACACACACACACACAAATACACACAATCAGTCCTTCAGTCCAATCATGACCTTCACAAATGGTAGAAAAGATCACTTTGAAAATACTAGGTTTCCAGAAAATACAATTCCTTATTTTAAAAAATGTAAGAGAGCAAGAGAGTAAAAATGTGTAACAAAAACTGTGCTCCTCTCTCTCAAAATAAATGACTGACTCAGAGGTCCCTGTGGAGCATCATTGTGACCAGATGTTGTGTCCTGTGCTGGTGACTAGTCACTTTTTTAGTGCAACGGCCTCCTCAAGGCCTCCGCACATTGGTTCAGACAGCATTGCAGAGCTCTTCCGAATTCACACCAGCAGCACACTGCAGGCAGCGAACATAGCATAATAGCCTGTGTAACGACTTTGACAAAACAGACTTGAATCGTAATCCACAGGCGGTGGAGGTGCTGGTGTGTGTGTGTGTGTGGGGTTTGGGGGGGGGGGGGGGGGGTTGGTAAGCACCTTGGTAAGTGCTGATTAGCTGAAAGTGAATAAGATGGGGAGGGAGGGACTTGCCAGGGATTGTTTCCCTTTTGAAATATGAGGCCTTACTGTTCACACAGCTGTCCAGTGGGCCCCATACACCCCTCAGCACACTCACATCCTGAGTTTGGACGCAAAGCTGAAAACCTACAATAGCAACTAGTGAGCAACTGCCAAACGATGGGAGGCATCGAGTTCAAGTCTATGTGAGCGGGAGAAGGGGTCCGAGAGTGAAAATGAGCAGCCTGGACGGCTAGAAAAAAAGCATCATCACAGGAAAAAAAGGACATGTAATTGCCGGCGCTTGACGAAGCAATCAAATCACACCTGAGTGCGCCTTTTCTAAAACATTCAAAAAAAAAAAAAAGGCATAAAAGCACATTTCCAGGAAAATTAAAATGTTATAAAGCAACAAAACCACTTATCTTAAGCCACCATGCTGGGGAATAATGACACATACAGCTCCTTTCTTTCTTTCTTTTTTTACTCCTCTTAGCGTTTACATGCAAAAGCCTAATTTAAAAAGTCAGTGCGAGCTTTCCTTGATTTCCTTCCCCGTCTTTAACTGTCATTAGTTTTCTACACTTTCTCTTTTCTTTTTAAAGGCATATGTGACTTAAAAGACTGTGCAAGAAAGGGGCCGAAGAGCCTCCACACACACACACACACTGGAAAGATGCCCACAGAAGGAAGCAAACCAAAAGAGTCCTACACAACGTGATCAGTCCATTTCAGACAAGTGAAATAGGGAGCCTTCATGGCTTCACAACGCCCCCTCTGTCCTCTCTGTGCTTCACAGCTGCATTGTGCTGCACAGATGCTGCTTCACAGCTGTAGACTGCACCATCCACAGAGCAACTTCTTAATATGGCGGCTAGCTCACGTCAAAACTGCAGAGTGCACAGAAGGACCTATTAAAGTGGTCTCTCTCCCTCTCTCTCCCCCCCTCCCCACCCCCCCACGCTCTCTCCCTTCCCACACCTCTCTCTCTCTCTCTCTCCCCCCCCCCCCTCCCCACGTCTCCTGATTTTTTCACTCTGTTTTACTTCTTCTGTAGTCACATACAGTTAACATAAGTTTTGGTCGTCTTCTTAATTTGGCAGATAGTTCACGTCACGTCACCGCTAAGCACTCCAGAGATCTGAGCCGCCACACCCTCAGCCATAGAGAAGGCCTCGAGTGAGCTCACACGGCTAAGGAGGGGTGAGTGGCTTACTAGCTGCTTCTGTTGACCACAGGAGATTCTTTCGCTCTAGAGTGATTCACTACAGGAGTGCTTTCATCCTCATCTGGCTCTTATCAGGATTATCAAGGTCATGTTATGTTTGCCACTGCTGAAGTTCATGGCTCCGCATTCAGTAGTGACAGCTAATGAATTTAGTAATGAACACTTTTACTAGATTTTACTAAATTTGTTTAAGCAAACTTCTAAAGTATTCAAACGATTCAATTTATTGCAGGTCTGTTCTCAGTTTGTATGTATGTATTTGTGTGTGTGTGTGTGTGTGTGTTTTTGTGTGTGTGTGCGTGTGTGTGTGCATGTGTAATGGGTTGTTAAGTAAGTGTGTGTGTGTGATGGGTTGGTGAGCAAGTGAGTGTGTGTGTGTGTGTGTTTGTGTGTGGAGCCTTACTTGTGCTGAGGAGCAGGAGAACCTTCATGCAGAGGTACTCCTCGTAGGACACCTGCAGCCGCACAAACTCACTGGAAATCTTCAGCATCTGTTCACACTGGTCGCTCATGTAGGGCAGCTTCATTCTCTCCCTGATGTGTACACATGCATGCACACACACACACACACACACACACACACACACACACACACGCATGCACACACATTCTCAATGATCAACATGTCACAGCAAAGTCGGTGTAAAGAATGAGATTTATTCTGATATAGACAGAGCTAGCATAGCAACAACATTTACACATTTCTTACTTCCCTTGGGCCCAAGCTATTTCACAGCATGAACTAATCAAACTAACCGAGCTTCATTCCTGCACTGATGTAATCAATAGAGAATAAAGAAATAACTGATGCGCACTCATTAATGACAAGGTCCGGGGCGAAGCACAGCATGTCTCCACTGCACTGCTGATAGGACCTCCAGCCCAGGCCAAAGGACATGATGAAGAGCCAGGAGCACTGAAGCAGGGTCATCTGGTCATCCAGGTGCAGGTTCCTGAAGCCTGTCAGGGATGAAGAAAAGGAGGAGGAGGAAGAGGAGGAGGAGGAGGAAGAGAAGGAGAGATGAGGAGGAGAGAGGAAGAGGAGGAAGAGGGGGATGAGGAAGAGAAGGTGAGATGAGGAGGGGGGAGGAGGTGGAGGAAGAGAAGGGGAGAGGACCACAATGGTGGGGGGAGTGAGGATGAAGTACACATTTATCCGCCAGACACAAAAAATTAGAAAGCTATTTTCTGAATTCTGAATTTGTACTGTTCACAATTGTTTAACATTTTGGAAATAGATGGATCAAGAGAGATCACAATCAGCAGCACAGCTCGAAAACCAGACTTGGTGATGAGTAACTTAAATGCTATGCTATGCAATGGCCAGCCATGTCAACACTATTTTGCACCAATCTAATCTTGTCGAGTCAAGTCTAGTCAGCTTTATTGTCAATTTCTGCACATACTAGACATACAGAGGAATTGAAAGTACGTTTCTCACCATCCCACGGTGAAGAAGAGATGCCCAACAGATAAGATTTCCTAACACCCAAGCAAAAAAGTGCATGCGGGTGTAATGCCATGCCCTACTTAAACCCAAAACTGAAGAGAGAAATCAAAGGAACAGGAAAAGGATAAGGAACTGGTTTGACTGTCGCTACTGCTAGTTGTAGCTGGTCAACGTTTTTTTTTTCTTCTTCTTTTAACTGCATTTCCATACTGTGTCTTAATTACACACTGTCAGAGTGGGCCTGTGTCAAACATGGGAACTGAAATAGTGTAAGAAAAACCCTTCTGCTTTTGTTTTGCTTTCTAGCAGAACAACACTGAGGCTTAATCTCTTCCTGGGAATACCACTGACTACCTACTGCGCGCACACACACACACGCATGCACACACACACACACAGAGCAGGGGAAAAGGAATACTCTATGTCCTCGTGGCCAGTAACACTCAAACACATTCTCCACATTCCTCTGGTGGTAAATGCTTCAAATTGACCAAAAATCTCCCACAAAAGACAGTTTAACTTCTGACACTTCAAAGTGGACGTGCTAAAATCCAGTGGGATTATATTTGCTCAACCGTGCGGCTGTTGTGTTGTGTAACCTTTCCCCACAGCCCACCGCTGGCACACACACACACGGACATACAGATACACACATACACACTGATCAGACCGTCATGTGCTTTACTTCTCACGCCCCCACACAACACACACACATACACAGACACACAAACACATACAGACACACACACACACACAGATCCACACACACACCGGACACACATACAGATACACATACACACTGACAGACACACACACAGATACACACACACATACATACACATACACACACACACACACACACACACACATATGCACACACACAGACACACATACAGATACACACACACACACAGATACACACACACAAAGTGCCCTCAATACCATGTACGTTCACACTGGAGCGTTCGAAGGCCTTTATGGCCTTCCTATCACCCTCACTCTCAACCTGCTGAGCTCAGACTGAACTGGTTAACTAAACACCAGGCCCAGCCACCTGGACACAACAGCCTACAACCTTTTACATGGCCAACAGTCAATTCACACCCTCCCACACCAGCAACACACTGCCAGCACCCTGACCCATTCAGTCTCTTGTGTGTGGAGTGTTCTCTTGCTGAACACTGCACATTTACACCCACACACATACACACACCCACGCAAACACAGGCTATCCAGTAGGCCTGAAATAAGAGCATGACAAGCCTCAAGATAATCAGCCTCCTACACCAGTATAAAAGTACACGGTCTTGTTTAGCACAACGTGCCCTTTGCATTGACCTCCTAAACACACAAACACAGTCATTTGTTCCTTACACACAACTTACGGTAAGTCAAGGGAGTGGGGGAGGGTGCTCAGGGCTGCAGGCCTTAACCAGACACACACACACAAAATTATTTCTTCTTTGCCCTAAATTCTCACCTGGCAGGGACTTGGCCCACTTGACGGCAGAGATGACCTGTTTGCCACCCAGGCGGTTGAGGGTGGTCATGAGGCGGGTGGACGTGTCTGGGATGGTGCTGTCGTAGCCTGAGTACATCACCTCCGGCTCAATGGCTTTAAGCAGAGACAGCATAGTGGGTGCCAGTTGGGGCATGGACTTGGGCACCAGTGCACACTGGTGCTCGTCAGGCAGAAGCTGCCCCGCCTCACCACCACTCTGCTGTCGAGTCAGCCTGATCAGCTTCTTGTTCTTCCGGGCTAAGAGGTGTAGAGAGAGAGGGAGAGGGATAGAGATGAGGGAGAGGGAGACGTGGGTGTGTGAGAGAGAGACAGACAGAAAGAGAGAGAGAGAGAGGAAACAGATCAAAAGAAAAGTTCAAGGTAAAGGGTTGGTATAAAAATAATTTGCTCTCAGTTCATTTGAACAAAAATCTACATACTGTACACTGATTAAACAATGCATTATTAAACTTGGGTTAGCACAACAGCTATCTCAAAGGGGACACAGAATGGATGAGTGGAGTATTGGTCCTTGTTCTCTGATGATAAAATAGAATAGAATTGAATAGAATATATTCAACTTCAATAGATCAAGAATAAGCTCAAGTGCAATTTCATAAGCCTAATTAAAACCTTCTATTTAGGATGTATACTGGAAAGGCCATTTTGGCTAAAAGGCTGCCTCTTTGAACCATTTTTGCCTTGGCTTTGCTGAAGTAGGAGAGGTTGTGCATTGTACAACACTACAAATAACTACTTCCTCTAAATCAACTTTTTTGAACAGACTACACTAGTGAGAAGAAAAGATTCAAGATGTTTTCCCAAGGTCTTTCTATAGACTGTTTTTTTTTTTTTTTAAATGAAGCAGCCTGAAGCATGTGACTGCTTCACTTTCCCTGGAGAAAAACTGAGGATTGAGCCGAGGCTTTGATGGAGAGCCCACTTTCAAGTCCGTCATTTTCTCTCTATTTTAATTTCCTCCATAAACGTTTCTATGGGAACTAAGAGCTTTTCTGCTAGGACCTCAAATTCAGCAGTCGACTGATGTACCTGCATAACACACATAACACACACATCCGTATGTGTATGTGTGTGTGTGTGTGTGTGTGTGTGTGTGTGTGTGTGTGTGTGTGTGTGTGTGTGTGTGTGTGTGTGTGTGTGTGTGTGTGTGTGTGTGTGTGTGTGTGTGTGTGTGTCCTCCACCACATCAACACCCTCCCACCTCCCCCATCTCCATCTTCTACCCTGATCAACCAGCCATCGACTGGTTCAGCCAGAGAGCTCTTTTGAATGCTCTCATTCAGACAACTTGCTGTCCATCTGTGCACACAGCACTGAATCTGCCCTCAGTTCACTTATAGCTCCATCCCCCTTTCCTTTCATTTAATGGTAACATGTGACCAGCTTCCTCATACAGTACATGGACTCGAGGCGTATGCCTTGACCTCTTGTCAAATATAGCCTCCCAGAGGTCCATGTGTGTGAGGAGGGCTGGGGGCGAGTAGACAGAAGTGAAACAGGCAGGGCCAGGGATGCCCTGGAGTGACTGGTGCTTGGGGACCTCTCTGTCTGTCTGTGGAGGAAATATCACAGCCGTTGTGAATGGTGGTGAATGACCCAGAAGTCTGACATACAGGTCAAAAATGCCACCGGGCTGTGGTCATGGCAGTTCACTGAAATATGAGCTGAAGTCCTAGAGTCCGTATGAATTTACCTAAGATGTGATTGAATGTGCTGAACAATAAAGTAAGTGTGTTAATTACCAGTATATCAAGGCAAGGCAAGGTAAGTTTAATTATATAGCATATTTCATATGGTATAAAATGATTAGCATAAAAGTTAAAATGTACAGAGTATAAAAAGAAAGATCACTCCTAAGTGAATCATTAAGAGAAAGCATCTGAGAACAGATTGGTTTTAAAACTAGATTTGAAACTGCCAACAGTAGGGACATTTTTGATGTCTTCAGGAAGTTGGTTACAAAGCTGAACTGCATAGCAGCTGAAAGCTGACCGAACCAACTTTCTATACAATAGGAAATGATACAAAGTCAAAAGATACAAATGATAACTGAAAACATTCCTTGAACATTTTTGCAACCCCTCCTCCTCTGGTTGTTCTTGTCACACTCATGAAATTTGGGGGAGCTGTTTCGATGAGGGTATTACAGCTGTTTGTTTTTTCCAGCCAAGTTTCAGCTAGAAGCAAGAAGTCAAGTCTATTAGTGTAGATAAGATCACTGATTAAAAATTATTTGTCTGAAAGTGATCTGATATTAAGAAGAGCTAGCTTATCGATTGGGGGTCTTATCCAGTGGAGCACTCTGCGATTGTTTTACAATGAATATGTCATGATATTTGACATCATTCATGTCTGATTTGCCCTCTCACTGAATGTTTGTCTTGTGTAATACAACAGGCAGCAGATTAGATTGGTTTTTCTTATCAACACAGCAATAGAGAATGACATGGGCATCCTGGGTCCCTGCTTGTTTTCAAAACCACTCTCAGCACAGGGACCCACAGCATATCAGACAACATAGTCATCAAGGTCTACCCTGCTGCTGCTATCAGTGTATCAGCTGCATTTGTGTACATTGCATGCTGTGTTTGGCTAACAGATCCTGTGGGCATAAAAGGCTGTGATGACCTGCGCTTTTTGCCTGCTGTAGTACATTTGAGAAAAGCTGGAGATTGTGCGCTAGTAAAGACTGGCCAATCCATCGATTTAGTGGGGGAGAGCTGTGTACACTGCTTCTTTTGAGTGTCTTGGGATGGAATAGGACAGCCTAGCAATTGGTAGCAAATTATAAGCGGGGAGGTGATGGGGATGGTAAAACCAAATCAGAGGATATGAGTGAATCGCTCTGATTCTGTGATTGAATCTGACATGTCCATCTGTTCCTGCTCATATGATGGTCTGTCGTCAGTCAGAATGGGTGGTGCAGATGTCTGCGGTGTTCTATTGTTATCCCTCCATTTGAGGGCTGGTCTCCCGAATAGCCTGATGTAGATGGTTGGTTCTGAGTTATTCCAGTAGTTTCCATGTCACCATGACCATGTGACACAGATGGCTGGTGTTTAAGTAGTGTGATTGTTGATGACCATGACTGTAGCAGTCTGTGCAGTTTCGGATGCTTATCATAAGACAAGAGGTTCTGTCTGTTTATTACAGAGTGCTTATCAGGAATTTGACCCATAGTTGGCACATTGAAGGTTGCATGGTCAATAAAGAGGTAATAGTGGTTGGCTAAAACTTTAGCCCCTAGCTAGCTGAGTTTAGTACTAATTGGTCTGAAGAATCCTCAGTGGTTCCAAAAAAGGTTGAAATTGTCTATAAAGTTTATTCCATAGGAAAAACATGCCTTTACCACCCATGTGTGTTAACTGAAAAATCGAGAGAAGGTAAAACTTCCCTATGCTGGAAGTAGGCCACTGATAAAGGTTTGTATCCCAAGCAAAGAAAAGTTGTTCTTTGCAAATGTCATTTGCTCTAACATGATGTTGAGTGTTGACTCTCATCTTGGCCTACTGCTTTTTTCTTGTGGTTTGGTCTTTGTCTACAATGAACCTGCTCTCTGGGAGGTTGAACCACCAGATCTATGAGGCGTTCAAATCTGTTCTAAAGCCTTATGAGTTGTGGGTTTTCCATGGGCCTGCTATTCCTATTGTCTAGCACTGACTCAGGACAGATGCCCCTAGAGTCTAATGGCATTAGAACACACTGGTGTTGAGGTACTCACCTTTCCACTAATATTTAGCTTTTTTGGCCCTGGTACCTTCTGTGTGCCAACGATTGGTACTCACATTCTGTTTTGTGAGGTTGATGCATTCCGTCGCACCAACTGCGGTCATAATGGCCAGATGCGGTACATTCTGCACATTACCAGTAATGGCTTCTGCTGTTGTAGTCCCTTCATGAGATGTCTCGCGTAATTTGATGAAAATTCTCGAGTCTCTGATACCCTCTCCACCTTCAAGAAACTCGTGAAGACCCAGTTCTTCCAAGAATATCTCCTGGCGTAAACTCTGAGAATGCACTTAACAATTTAATTTCTTTGCACTATTGCACTTTCAACTTAAAATGGTGCAGTTTCTATGTTAGCAATATGCACCCCTTGTTCGTTCTTTCATTGTGTTGTAGCTGGAATGTTATCCTCTTTTGTAAGTTGCTTTGGATAAAAGCGTCTGCTAAATGCCTAAATGTAAATGTAATGTAAATGATGAAAGGGAATCAATCTTTGATTCCAGGATGTAAATCCTCTGTTCCAGCTCAGTACATTTTGTACAGGACATCCTGGGTCTTTGTATTTTGTTTCAATCCAGTGTCAAGGTGAATTGCCGCTCAGTTATTGCCAGCTGTGTCGTCTGGCCTCACTAAAGTTCTCCTACTTTAAAAAACGAACCACTGAAAATTGCCGTTCTTGTTCAGCTTACTGTCTGAGCAAATTAAATTTGTGAAAGTGAGATGAAATAAGAATACAAAAAATAGTGGTAAATAACCAAAGAAAGATCAATGCATAAACGTTTATAGGGGAATCTATTTTTTTCTGCACATCCATATGTACTGTAAGTAATGTCCTAATAAAGACATGCTTTCAGAAACCCTGAGTGCAATGCAAATATGCAGCAGCATCTTGTTTCTGCTATCAGTCACAGAGATAGCATATTCATAGGAGAAAGCCAATTAGTCAATCCATAGCCCTGTTGTTTGAGGTCACTGAGTTCTGCAGGTAGGAAAAAGAAAGAGAAGATTTGATACAGACCAAAGAGTGAACCGTCAGTTGACACTGACTGAATAGGACCCAGAAACTCACTTTCAGTTTTATTTTTCTATTTCCTCCCCATTCAGTTAATGTTAGATTTCCTATGCACCATTCAGTTAATGTTAGTTGCCAGTTTGCTATTAAGTCTCTGTTGTATCAAATTGTCCTCAACCAACAAATTTCAAATTTTACCTCAAACAATAGGGCTATGGATTGAATCATACCAAATTTCTCTTTTAAGGACTAAGTGAGATATAATGTTTTGTACAGAACACAGATGTAAGTGTAAGTCAGTGTTCAAAATAGCTGCACTGAAAGCTTGTTAGCCCATACTTAAAACCACAAGATTATCTTGTCTTGACGAGAAAACCAGAAAGACCATGATTGCCATACTGATGCCTATGTGACTGGACCACTCAGATTCATCCCTCTTCATCCCCAGGAGCTGTTCTCATCATATCATACCATCATATATCTACAGTCATACCTCTTCATGCTCGTTTATCGTATTTTCCCCGGTAAGCCTAATGGGTAGTAATTGTTTCATATGTTTGTGATAAATACAACATAATTGAGCACTACTTCCATAGAAGGATTAATTTTGTTAATACCTGTTTTTATTGACAATGAGGGGAATGTAAGGATGGAAAACAAAAGCACCATAGTGCAAAAATATCTCCACAACTAAAGTGGGGAATGACAGGAAACGTTCGTTAACCACTGCTGCAGTCCAGACATCATGGGCAGACTTTAGGGTGCCGTGCACCCCTGCAATGGCACCCTGGCCCACCCAGGCCCACCCAGGACGAACGAACCAGTCACCAATTTAACCACTGTTCACAACATTAGGAGAGAAAAACTGGAATTGCAGCCTACATAGGTGCTGGGACCGGACCGGGATGTTTTTGCATGTCCACTTATGGCTGTTAAAATACCTTGATAATCAAAATACATTCCATGTTATGTCAACAATAAATATGTCAGCTATTTGCAGCCCTAACCTATTTGAGCTTTGAAGCGCTTTCATTTTATTTGTTGAGATATCCAACTTTTTTAATGTCATGTAGGCTACATCAGCAGGTTTTTCTTTTACCTTCAAGATTCATGCCGGCTTGCAGACACTTCCGGAAGCGGCAGGCAGGACAATTTTTCCTTCGTATCTTGTCGATGATGCAGTCATTGCGTCCGGCACACAGATAGTTATGTTGTCCTTAAAATATGGAGAATATAATAATTAGTCTAAACTGGGACAAAGTCAAAAAATATAACAAAAACAAAACAACACCTGCAATAAAAAGAGAAAAGCTTCGCAAAGTGCCTGTAATTCAACCCTATACAATCACTCACTAACTCACTCATCGTCACAGTGTGAATCTACTTTTTTCCTCACTAGGAAGGCCAATTAACTATGGCCAGGTTTTGACTCACACCTCATGAGGAATCACTTCAAAAGCAAAACAGCTTTGAGAGACAAGCACTGTCCATGTTAGATATCAGGCATGATTTCTACTGTGCCAAGTAATAACAACTAGCCTACCAATCCCTAAACAGACTGAATGTGGTTGTTTATGGTGACGTAGGGTCAGTGAAAAGACCTGAATGACTTGAAGGAAATATTTTAATTGGTACAGATACAAAAGGTGGTTGATTATAACACCAGCTACAGATGTTTTGAAGCCTGCACACTTTGGTCTGTGATCTATTTCTGGCGAGCTCACCAGGAATGACACAGTCATGTGAATGAGAAAAAAAGAAGCTTCACAGCTCTGCTCAAAGCAACACTATGAACTCAGCAATAAAGTTAGCACTTGCCAGAGATTCACTCCTACCCTTTCATCTAAATTGAGGAGGGTCAGTCCATGACAAGATCTACACATTCTCGGCTCCCAGAGCTCCCAGTGAGATACAAACTGAAGCCAGTATTTGTAATAAAGGCCCTGTGGGTATGTGACACTCATTTATTTTTTTAGGGTAAGTTTAACAAAACAAAAAATGGTGTATTTTCCCTATAATAATAATAATAATAATATCAATATTTGCATACAATTATATTTGGACTTCCAAGTTTCAATGGTTGTTTGTGGCCATTACCACGTCATGCAACATATGGATTTACCTCTCTAACTCTTTGACCCTCAAACTGAAGGCGATTTACTGTAGTTACTTTGTCACAGACTGTAAAGCTTCTTCACAGTTACCATCAGTGAGAAACAAAAATGATGTGGTCACAAAACAATACAAACTTTTCTGTTTGTGAGCCATATCCTGAAAAATCTAAGCTGTCATGGGCCAATGCAAAATCACAAGCCTCGTTTTTAACCAGTTTCAAGTAAAAGAGCGAGCAGGCTGCCTAATGCTACACTATTTAATGATATTATTGGCAAAAATGTCACACCAGTACTGAAACTATGACGTGCGATGGACAAATAATAATAGGTTAATGTAGCAATGTGCCACATCACTTTTTTGACTTCATGGCGGACAATGGGTCTTTCTGAATAAATAAAATGAACACAACTCTGCATGGTTTTCCTCATGCTAAAAAATGGTCACCTTAGGTGATATTATAGGCCTATAAGCTGATAGTGAAAACTTGCGTAGAACACCTTCTTGGCAATTGATAAGATAATTGATAAAGAATTGGACTTTTATCAATTCCCCCTCCTAATCAACACTAGTGTTGATGAATTAACAAAAGCATTTTAGCTTGTTTAGCTTATAGTGACAGTAATCTCACATCCATAAGACAGAAATCATTCTTCAAAACTAATTTTGCTTGTTGGAGCTAGTTGTCTTCACTTTATGTTATGTTAAATCCCTAAGCATTAAAATACTCAAATATTTTGTAAAAATATAAAAATATAATTTGTATTGTATAATAAGAAAATATATAATAAGAATATATTTTTTGCATTTTGGACAAGGAATGGATCCTAGTTTGATATGTTACTTTGTTTATGGTGTAAATCAAAAGCTTGAGCCATGAATCGTATACCAAATCATGAGCTGACTGTGTCGTTACATGCCAAATATTTTGCAAATCAGCAGATTAAACTTTTTGTTTAAAAAAAAAATGTTGGGCCTAATTTGACTGGACTGGTTGGGTTACAACAAGCCAGCCAATTAGGGAGGCAGCTGTTTGGCACGCAAGCTGAAATCTATTTGTCAAGACTGCTCTCTTTAGGAGTTCTATACAGGATAGCTGTTGTTAGCTGGCTGCAATTATGGCCTGTGGACAGCTTGTGCCAGCAATCCCTCCTACATCAATACCAAGTTCAGTTCTTTACATACTCGTTTTTAGTTAATTACGTTGCGTCTATGGAATCTTTGTGCTTCAGACAATTTTGCTCAATTTGGATGGTATCTACCATCTCTGGCAGCTAGTGTCTAGCTCCATAAACATAAAACAGAGTTTGATGCATATAATGTGATTTTATACGATAATCACATTTCTTTTTCCAACCTGCAATTTTGGCAGTGAGAATTTAGTTTTGGGTGTTTAGTTCACTTCACAAGCTCCTTCTACAAAACATCTGCCATGCAGACACAGACCAAGAGCAATAAGTACTAAGAGAAACAAAATTCCCCTTTGAGTCTTACTGTACCCAAGAATTCTATGTGCTAGTCTCACTAGCGTGAAAGAATTGGCAGACATGTTACTTGAAGCTGGGTTTCTGACTTGCTGACACAACAACATGCAGACACTAGCAGAAATCCACAATTATCTGGCTGAGTCAAGAGTGTTCCCTTTGTCTTGGAATAGGCATGACATTTTCCAAATTGCTTTTTTTTGTTTAAAGTAACCTACTTTGATCTCTCATGCACACCAACACAAGTTTACATCTGCATCTAAACATTCCTAATTTTTTTCTTTAAATCCATGAAATTAAAGCAATAATAAGGAGGTTTAATGTAAATCTAGTGAGCTAGTTATACCTAAAAGGCACGCAAAACCGTCCAAACATTTTAAATATACGAACAAAATCGAAGAAGATGAATTGAAGCGACTAACCAGCGACTACCTACTAAAAAAATAAGGCGTTGCCTTAACTGCATAAGTCGGTTTCTTTAGGCATCTTTTACCCTCAGTTCTCACTCACTGAGTTCTCACTTCAACATGACCGACTGACTTCTGTAAAAGGAAAGCCAACAATTGAAATGTCCGAAATCAACAATTCTCTTTCTTCATGAACAGGCTTAAATAATTTAGAGAGAATGCCACGTCTCATTCACGGCAGCTGCTGCTGCAACGCAGAGGCAATACTAATTACATTACTGTTCTTAACACATCAAAAGCCTCACCAAACCGTAATGGCAACAGACTAATAGACCGATCTATTAAAGGGCTGAAAAAATACTGGAGCCCTTATCTTGTACTAATTTATCCCTTTTTTTTAGCCCTTTCTATGTAAAATGTGACTTTGACCACCTTACTTTACTATACAGCTAAAGCAATTATTAGCAGTAATTGCCTAGATACAAAGTCATTTAAATGTAGCCTTATCAAGTATTCTGCACCCTAAATCCGCAATCCCCTGTCTAACACCCTGGATGCAGTGAGCACTGCTGTGACTAATTGCTTGTTGCACAGCATGCTCTAACGGCTAATATGTTTCCTTTAGATGATACCAGCATCAGTGAACCCCAGGCCCCCAGGAAAATGGCCAGGAACCAGGACCCTCTCAGACATAATTGTCCACATTAACAGCATTTACTGAGGCCCAATATTACAAGCAGAAGAAGCAGTGTGGGCACACGGCATTAGAGACGAAGGTGATGTTAACCTTTAGACAGTGTTTAGTGCTGTTAATTGGCAACCATGATTAAAAAAGAACAACAACAGTAACAAAAAAACATAGATTAGACTACGTTTTGTGGCATCTGCAAGAAAAAAGAAATGTGTTGTTGTGAAGAGGACACCGCCTATGTTAGCAAATCTCTGAAATCACCAGAAGATAAAGGCATGCGTTTAACAGAGCACAGGTGTTAGCACAGAGCTTGAGAGAGAGAGAGAGACAGAGAGATGTGAGGAGACAGTGATTGAGTGAATAACTGAAGCAGCTGTGTTATTAAAGGTAGTTGTTTATTTACCATCCGTGTTTTGCCGAGCTCTCCATCCTTCACCAAAGCCAGAACAATCATAGAATGGAGAAAAGAGAGACAAAAAAAAAAAACTGATATTAATTTTTTTTTTCATGGCTGTTAAAACTGTGCAAATTGACGTTTTATATACGTTCTAACTAGACAGTGATATATGTAACATTCACTAAATGGTTTTAATAACATTCACGATTCTATACACAATATCTGTAGTTCAGTACCTCACACTGTAATGCCAAAGTTTTCATTTTATTCATTTTGGACTTTTTGCTCAGTCAGTATAAAGAGTTTCAAGATAATCATTCATAAAATTTATTTTTATTTTCCTAAATTCACACAAACATGTTGATAAGAGGTACAAATATGTTTTTATGAAACATTAACCATTTGTTATACATCTTTTACCCACACTATGTATAGGTAGTCAAATCTAAATGAGGACAACTGAATATAATTTTGCAATCAGGCATGGTTACTGTGGCAAAGCTAAAGCTTATCTAAAGCTTATCACAAAGCTTACTGTAACACTTAGCTTAGAGTGAGTATGCAGTAACCATGCCTCTCCTGTATGCAGTAGGATAAACACACTTTAGTGCAAAAATACTTGCTACACGGGCTTAAATGAGCAAAACGAGGACACATATTTTCTCTCCCTCTCTCTCTCTCACACACACACACATGTAAGACGAACACACTCTATAAACATAAAAACCTCTGGTCACGTTTTTGTATTGACTTACATGTTTTATATGGTTATATTATCATATAGCTTATTTCTGCTAAAGCTTTCACAGTATTGGTAGATGCATAATATTAACTTATTAGTACACATTTCTACCAGCATTCACAGTCAGGATTGAAGCAAGCTGTGCTTCATGTGTCACAAATACGTCAAATTTCATGGCACAAAGATCTGACACAGTAAAACCTGTCAAACAGGTGGTTCTACAGCACAAACCTCCCAGACTACACCTTGAAACCCCACACGGCCAAACGCATACCCCTAAGCCCCTGCCTGTGCGGTATAAATATATTTCGGAAGAGGAGCCTGGGGCTCGACAGCTGTCTGCTGACCACTCAGTCACCCTTGTCCTTCCCCTCAGAGCCTTCAGCTCAGGGCAACTTCCTGCGAGGAGAACCAGCCTCTGGACAAAACTAATGATTTTACTCTCACTCTGTCTGGCTCACTTTCTCTCTCTCACTGTGACACACACACACACACACACACACACACACACACACACACACACACACACCGTAGTATTCTCTCTCTTCCCCTGTCTCTTTCTCTCTCTCCTTCCCTCTCTCTCTCTCTCTGTCTCTCACTCACTGTCACACAGAATGTAGTACTCTCTCTCCTTCCCTCTCTCTCTCTCTCTCTGTCTCTCACTCACTGTTACACAGACTGTAGTACTCTCTCTCTCCTTCCTTCTCTTGATCTCTCTCGAGCTGTGGGTTACAGTATGTGGGTTTGTAATCTGCAGAAGGTATTGCTGGAAGTGAGTGATGGACCTCTGTACAATAAGGAGCTCATAACTTCTTCTGTCTCATCACACATTCCACCTCAGTCTTCACCCTCCCAAAACAAGCACAATCGTTTCAACTTTCCACCAAGACAATTATTTTAAGCACAACTCACCATGCATGCACACACGGTCTTGTGTACAGATAACACATCTTTCACAGCATGACATCCACTGGCCATACAAATATATAGAAGTGTATAACAAGGGCATAAACCCATTGACACAGCGTGTTGTAATTTCTAAGTAAAACGAGTTTGGCTGGATTCTCAAACCCTAACAATATCACACACACACACACACACACACACACACACACACACACACACACACAAAAAGCAATAAAGCTTCTGTTTACAAAACGCAGGGAGGTGTGAACAGTTATAACTAAAATACATAGATGGCGTCTGTCTACTGCAACAGTCAATAAAATGATTAATCAACAACTATCAAACTCTGCCAGCCATCTGAACCCTGTGATCCTAGACTCTCTGTGGACTTTCGTACAAGCTTTTTTTTTTTTTTTTTTTATACCTTCAACAGCCCTCTTGAAGAACACCTTGCAGCTGCCACACGTGAGGACGCCGTAGTGGCAGCCTGAAGCTTCGTCAGAGCACACCAGACAGATCTTTTGGGCTGTTCCACCAGCTTTAACAGGCGCCGTCCCGCCGACTCCATTGGCTTCTGGTCTGTTTGCAGAGCTGGAACACAAGACCACAGGCGACAGAAGATGTGAGAACAGAGACACTAAAGCCCATTCAGAGGAATAATCAGCCCATCCTCAGAAACATCAGTCTCAGATTGTTTGCCTTAATATTGAAATCGTTCAAAACACATAATATAGATATAAAGAAATAAAATCAAATAGACATAATTTTCAAGAATGGCCTCAGCTAATGTGGCACCAATCTGAAGTGCTTGCAGAATTGAGAAAGTAAAAAAAACATGAAGACTACAGATGCAATGAACATTCAAAGTAGTGACCTACTTTAAAACTCCATACAGTGAATTAATCTTGGCCTACTTCATGAGTCTGAGAGAAATACTTATACAAATCTAAGATATAAATCTTGTAACTGGTAAGATCACATCCGCTTTCCTCTGTGTAGCACTCCTATTTACTCAGACTCAGTTTAAGTGCGGCCAAATTCTGAACAGCGCCCTAATGATACAGTACATTTCAACTGTAAGCTTGTATACTAAACATAAGGGAGTTTTTCCTTGCCCCTGTTGCTCTTGGGTGCGCCTTCTGTGAAGCGCCATGAGACAATACTATTGTAAAAGGTGCTGTATAAATAAAACTGAATTGAATTGAATTGTTTGTCAGTTCCTATACACATAACAGTGGTATGTGAATTACATGAATGCTGTGCACCACCTCATGTAATCCAACAGGAGAAACACAGTTCACAGTACACAGAGCTGAACCCATTAGAAATGCACAGCCAAATATGCATAGAGGCCTTAGAGCCGTGCCCTTTGGCCTACCCCCCATACACAGCCTCCACTGTCCCCGCTGTCCACATTCTCCCAAGCCTGCGATTACACAAAGTCTGGATTAAGGGCTTTGCTTAGTTGCCCTTGATAATGGCGTTAAGCACTGCAGTGAGCCAGCTCCAGGCTCAAGAGACCATCTATTCTATGCTGCTCTGCTTTGGGCTATACTTGACTATGGACACGACACCGGACAACAGAACCAGTAAAAACAGTAACGCAGTATCTTACAGCCTTGTGACATCATCCCAGGCAAGTGAGTGACAGCTAGTTTAAGTCTCATTCAAGATTCCATCGCTGTCAATTAAAATGTCTGGTGCAATTCAAGCTCAAAAATTTCAATGCCCTCTTTCTTGTCAATGGCACTTTTTAGCTGACCAATGTGAAAAGATATGTTTTGGTAGCATTAAAGGTGGTCAGATTCAGCATCGACTCGAGAGTGGTAGGCTAGCAGAGATAGGCCCAATAGAGGACCTCCTCATGGCTGAAATGAGATCATGCTTAAGGGAGGTCATATGACAGAGCCATGACGCATGCATTGTCTGTGTGAAGTTGGTAAGTGAAGGGAAGAGACGGGAATGGCCTTGCAGGAATTCAAACATACATTAGAAAAGACATTACACTCCTCCCAGTAATGTTTTCTAAGAAACCACAAAGAGGATATAATGCGAGCCTTTACAAAGAAAGACAGAAGCTTAACACACAGAATAAATGGGCAAAATGGTTTCAAGATAAATATCCTGAGGTATCCTGAGGCAACTATTTAGGCTATACCTTGCTGAAACAATTTCTTCATTATGGCCCCCTTTCATGAAGCCTACCCTACTTCTTTCAAAATCACCAACGTAGGCCACAGCAATTGTTGCACTAAGAATAGTAAAGTTTTCACTGCATTAGTAAGAGAGCTCAGTTTTCCATGTTACATAGACCAGGGGTTCTCAAACCTTATTGGACCGGGGACCCCTCATGGAGCAGGAACATTTCCAAGGACCCCTCATGGTCGCAACACAAATTTAACCATACAGACTTAATATCCATTTGTTCCGTTAGATGCTAGGTGTTTTTGTAGCAAAATGTTTGACAGACCCCATGGCAATGTATTGCAGACCCATGGGGGTCTCTGGACCCCAGTTTGAGAACCAATGACATACTGTAGACACTTTGCCCAATTGCACTTTCACTCCATGCTAACAACATTCCTCGGACATAAGCCTGGACAGACACAGTGCAATGATTGTAGGTAAAAGGGCATGAGGACAATGAGGAATGACAATGGATTCATGGTGCTTGATATTAGATCTCTTTCACTTTGTGGGCCGGCCTACACATGTTGGGATGCAGAAATTCATGGAAATTAATCAATCAACATTGAGTGCTACATGGTATCCAATATCTATGGAGATCAGAACTAAATGATCACTCTTTGTGTGAATCTGCAACAACTTTGCTGCACTTGCACTCCACATGTAAATACTGTAATCCAGTGGTTTTGTTGTTCAAGAAGTGCAACGATTCAGTGAGAAACTTTGAGAAACTAGGCCTAACGAATATTACCAATGTGAATATCAAATTACAAGTGTTGTTTATCTTGTTATTTATGCTGACTGCTGTTTAATGGCCTCAACATGTAATGGTAAACTATCATTTTAGCAGTGCAAATGGTCATGTATTTAAAAGAATAGCCTGCAGAAAACCCTCCACAGAAACAGATTCAATATGAGTTTTTTGTGTGTGTGTGTGTGTGGGAGAGAGAGAGAGAGAGAGAGAGAGAGAAAGAGAGGGTGTTTTAATCTAAGATGGACACTGGCAAGGATCCAAAACATTCTCATTGTGGCCCCATTCACATGATAGCAGCTATCCTTGCTACAATTCGACGACTATAAATGCAAATCTACATTTACACCGGGCCTAGCAGGCATAAAATCATACCATTCCACTCCGTCAAGTAGTGTCAACATGAGCAAACCCACACAGCAGTAAAAAGTGCTGAGAGCAGAAACTTTCAGTTACAGTTGGAGAGGAGGGAAAAGGCTACAGAAAGTTGTTGCAGCAGATGATCCAAAGGCCTGAGACTCTCCTTTACAGATCCATAAAGCATAGACACTGACACGGGATTTGCGGTGAGGTAAAGCGGATGTTATCAAGGCACTTTCTGCTACGCTACGCCACAGCTGTCAAGGCATGAGAGGGGAAAAAAAGAAATACTCTTGGTTGTCTCAGCACCCCCAACTGCTGGCAACTGCTCCACTTCGGAGGCTGAGAGTCATTTTTCTGAAATCACACATCTCTCTCCACAGGATCTCCATTCCTCCTCAGAACTACAACTCGCACCTCTAATCCCCTCAAATACTGTGTGCCGTAGTTCATAACAGTGACCAGCAGGGGGGGCATGCACCTCCCCCCTCCCCTTCCCCACCCACCCACATCCACTGGCGGATGACTCTTGGCCACGTCATGAGCACACTCCTTTAGAAACAGTCCTACAAGCAGAGAACAGTCTAGTACATACACACACATACACACACACACACACACACATGCACACACTCACACACACAAACACACCATAGACCACTTTAATGCGCTGATACACTAACACATACTCACATACAGACACTAGAAACGAGAGAGAACACTGCACCACACATAGCAACTGCAAGCAGACGCATGTACACATGCACTCTAACACACACACACACACACACACACACACACACACACACACACAAAGAGAAGCCTGAAAGTCTCACAACATGAAATGTAGTGCAGTGACCTCCGTAGTATCTCCGCCCACACTCCTCTTATGCTTTTCTCCCAGCTCAGCTGAGGCAAACAAACAACACACAGTAAAAAATAAAACAACAACAACAACAGCAGCAGTGACAGTGACCACAAAGCAGCTACAGTCGTCCGTGACTGCTTCAAACAACTTACACACACGATTTTAATCAATTTCTCTGCTTTGAGAACACACTCAAGTTGTGGTATTCAAAACAACTGGATGTGTTGCAGAGGGAGAAGAAAAACACTCAGTAAAAAAAAGCAGATGAGAAGGTGCAGTGAAACGAGAGTAACACAGAGTGACAAACTGGCAACTTCCATCTGCCAAGCTACCAAACTGAAATTAGTTTGAAGCTGACAGCTCATCAAAGTACTTCAGTCAAACCTGCAGAACTACTTACCTTAATCTCTCCAGCAACAACGTGATAGGAAAACCAAAAAAGAACAGAGAATTACTAAGCATTTTTAGTAATCCTGCGAGACTTTGGTTGGGACCTTTGGCTTTTGTGGGGAGGCAGGCAGAGGCCTCTTCATATTCTGGAGGGAAGTTGAGACCCATGGGGTTTACACAAAAATGTACACTTCCCAAATTCCTCAATGCAGCGGCCCAGTTACGTGAGGACAAACACAGGGGGCTACACAAAAAAGGCAGATTATCAAGTTTGAAGAAGAAGTACAGAAAAGAAAGAAAGAAAACACGACACAACTTGAATTTGGAACTTTTTGTGACTGCATTTGGGCAGCTTGCAGAAAAACAGCAAGCAAATGGAATCGCTAGATTAGGCCTGTAGTTGGACTAATGTGAAACCCACAATAGCTTAATCTTTTCTCAGGAAATGAATTCAATGGATACAGTACAACTGGGTGAATAAAGAGAGTTGGATGGACTTGCAATTTATAACAAAAATAAAACAAAAAAACACCCTTTCAGACTGCGAAACCAGATGCAAGTCTCTCCAACAGGACTGTCTGGATAAACAGTCCTTTGCATGCACGTGTCACAGGGCTGCCTCCCTCAGTGCTTGCTCTACTTCACTATCAATCTCCAGGCAAATAGCTTGAATACCCTCAGACCAGCAAACCACCTGCCACTCCACGGGCTGGTTCACCTGGGACTGATTCAACATCTCCTGGCCTCCCTGTTTTCCATAAATCATGGCATAAGAACACAGAAGCTTGCTTAACCGCTTCAAGATTTCAGATACAGCTACCTGAGGTTGCATATTTGAGGCTGGGTGGGGTGTTGGAGTCACTAGCATTGCGTGCTATGAAGCAACGCAAAAGCTACATATGAAATGGTTATTTATTTTCTGCACAGAATAGCTATGTTTACATTGAATTTTAATAAGTATTATTTATTTTAACAGAATTAATATTGAGGTTTTACAGAATAGAACGAAATGTGTCACTTTTGCATAGATGTTTTTAGTTAGATGAAATGCTTCAAAATGTCAAGGTTTACCAAACTGTCTCAATGTGTCTGACAGGCCTGAGACTTCAGAGTGTTAAACTAGAGCAGCAAGTATTAACAGGAAAGAGTTAAGTGATCTCAGCATGTGCATGTGGGAGAAATGTGTGTAGAAAAGTAGGCTAGGCTTTAGTTGAGACAAGCACAATTCCTACCATTTATTCTGTTATAGAAATTCACATCTTCCAATCTATTTTGTTTCATTCTCATTTTATTCTCATATACTTTTTTCTCTCTCTCTCTCACACACACACACACGCGCGCGCTGTTATACGCTCTCACTCCCTCATTCTCGCCCCTCGTTCTCTCTGTGTGTATTCAGCCCCTCCCCCCACTTACACAGCTTGCCCACTCCCACCCAACCACCTCCCCTCCCCTCTCTCCTGATAGAGCGGGGGAGAGGTTATATAATATTCACATTACCGTGAAGGCAGTGTGCACCCGACGCCCAGTCTCAGCCAATGGCGTTGTCCGCCACGCATAGAGTACAAACGAGGCCACGCAAATCATGGGATTATCCATTCAGCTACCCAGAGACAGCTCTCTCTTTTTTCTCCCTCCCCTCAGCCATATATATATATATATATATATATATATATATACACACACACATACATATGCACATGCCCACTCTCTCACTCTCTCTCTCTCACACACACACACACATTCAACACTCACATACACACATAGAAACCCACACACTCACACACACACACTTTGTTTCTTAAAGACACACACATTCGTGTATGTGGCATGTAACTACACTTTAGTGCTGCTTCTCCAGTGCCATGAGAGAACAAGTGTGTGTGTGTGTGTGCTCAGTACATGTGCATGTGTGCATACTGCAAGAGTGGGTGTGGTGGTGTGTGGCTATATGTAGCCTGTGTTTGTGTGTTTGTTTGTGTGTGTGTGTGTGTGTGTGTGTGTGTGTGTGTGTGTGTGTGTGTGTGTGTGTGTGTACGTATATGTGTACATATATGTATATGGGGGGTTAGAAAAAAATCTGTTCCTATTCTTCAGCTCATGTGACATGTGACAAAGTAGTCCAGAGGGTCTAATCTACCAAACAACTACTGCCCTACCCCAAAGGAAAACAAAACAACAACCAGGATCCCTACATAACACTTCCTAGGAGATTACCACACACACACACACACACACACACACACACACACACACAGACACACACAGACAAATAATTATAAACATAAAATACTACTTTATAGTTAAAAGTTCAAAGTTCAAAGTTGCTTTTATTGTCAATTTCTTCACGTGTACTTGACATGCAAAGGAATCAAAATTACGTTTCCCACTGTCCCATGCGTGTACGTGGACAACAGTAAAGTGCAGATGCACAACAAGACAATTCTAGTCCTAAGTTTGTAGTGCAAGTAGCACTACTACCTTATGACCAATGACTAATCCAGAATAACAGCCAAGTGTGCTCCTCAGGGCCTCCTGCAAGGGTTTCTGTTTGTGTTGGTTCTCTTTAAATAATAAAAGACGATTAGCAAAATATCCTTTGCTTGTTTTCTCATTAAAACCAATTTCCATTGAGGCTGCCAGTGGGACAGGGAGCCTGATTCACACACCAAAAAAAAGAAAGAACCTCCTCATCAGAGTCTGTTTGTAGATTCATTAGTGCACTGTCTCACAGGCTCACAAAAGGACCCAAGTGAGTTACATTCACCAAGCCATTTAATGATGATGGTTGCTACAACTTACGATGAGTTCTCAAGATGGTTGTGGTTTCTTTGCTTGTTTGAATTGCAAAGCACTCTAAATGTAAGACCACCATAATTTTAATATGCATCAGTGCTGGATAGACCATTAGGCCATGGTCAGTACAGGTCTGGGATACAATATTTGTTTAATTAAAATTTAATGATTACACTTTAGACTTTTGTTGGCTAACTTCAGCTGATACATTAATTAACAATGCCAAAACACAAGTCGCAGTATTATTAAACCGTGAGAGATGTTGAATGCTGGTTCATGCTAAACAACTAAACACAGTTCACAAACAGGATGTCTAAGCTCACATAGGCGAACAAGCAATCATCAACATTAGCAGCAAACATCAACTTTAGCAATAGGGCACATTATGCATGTACGGTATTCACGGTTAATAACCTTTTATTGTTTGGCTAACTATAGCATTTAACTGTAGGTTAGAGTTACTAGACTAATGTAAAGCCTCACTTATCCAATCGCTGTGAGCAAACACATGTCATGCGTGTCCCATTCTGTGTCCAAATTACATGGCAGACCAGCTCCTGATGAACCCCCACCCTTTGAAAGCACGGTTGTTGTGTATCTACACTAGGGTGCTTCACACCACATTTGTCAGAACATGACGTGACACGCACAAAGACGCGTTTCAGATTGAAATTCTTCTCACCCAAGAAGGTAGTGGGGATAAGTATTTATTCAGTCGAATCTTGACATCAACGCTTTGATATCTGATTGCAAGCTGCCTTGCAAGTTTTGCAGCTGGAACTTTCAGGCTAATACAACCTGTTTTAGCTGTGAGGACGCACTGGGGTTTAGAGATCGATGCAATATCGACCTCTCTGTATAACATGTAAAGACCGACACTTCTCTTCCCCTCTGACTGAGCAGCAGTGTCTTTAAGGGACTCTGCACTGAGCCTAATCAACCAATACAACAAGCTGGGTACTGATGATTTAGAAGACTGACCCGGAGATCACTGCCATGACCATTATACTAAAGAGACACGGCAGATGTAAGTTTATCTCTGCAGAACACAGTACACTATGCATCACACAGCACAATGGGTCTCAGTCATCTACATCTTCCTAACAATTTTGTTAAATGTGTCATTACATTTCCATTTTCAAAGTTTAAATCGGTAGCCTAATATTTTGCAGTATTACTGAAAATGCAACAACCAATTATTTTGTTCTACATAACAATGAACAAACTGGCTACCAGACAACCAGACAAAAAAAATATCTTGCACGCATCTCAAACAGGGTGACAGACAAAAAGAGTTGTTCTACAGATTATAGTCGAACACAGGCTAAATTAAGCCCTGTTACTCAAGTATATGTGACTTGTTAGAAGAAAATGGCTGAATGGCAGTGTCCCATTGGCCCTAAACCATCAAAGGCTTGTATGAATCTGCAAATCATGGAGTTGATTCATGGCAGGTAAACCTGAGGGTGCAAAAGCTTAGGATTCATTGTATTACCTGATACCTAAACCACATCAGCAGCCTTAATACTTTTTGTCTGTCTATTTACAGGTCAGAACTCACACAAGGGGCACAAGTGCCTGAGACATGGTGCCATGATGGTGTAAATTCCACTTTTTACAGCAAGCCCTTCACTGTGAACACTATGCAGATACAAAAACAATGTTTTCGTTTCAGAACAGTCTATAAAAACATGCGGCGATTACTCCACGGAAGTCTAAATCTCCAGGTGTTCGATGGTGTTTAAGGTAATCAGTATACAGACAAAGTCTTTATAGTGTGGCACGCTAGCAGACTGATCAAACAACATTGCAACATTCCATTTGGACTTTTTTCTCCCGTTTTCTTTTGCAGTGGGGATGGCAAAGCTTGGGCAGTCTTGTTGCACCTAGTTGTATTTTGATTGCTGCCTGCCTGCTGTTTGGCCTGGTGCTATTTCAGGGATGGCGTGCATTCTCTCATACAGTTCACCTCTCTCTGTTTGTTTTTAGCAGCTAGCATCACCCCTTGCCTCTTTTAAGAGGCCGGGATGGTTTTTTTGCCCACCCGCCATTGGGTGGGAGTGAATTAAGCACTCGGCTCATGTTACTTTTAACCACCTATTCATCTATCCAACCAGTCGTCCATCTATCCATCCTGCCAAGCATCCAGGCAATGCATTCACACAGTTCAACTTGATGCTATTTTAAAAGCCAGCATAAGGACACTACTGGCTGGCTGTCACTCTAGTCTTCACTGTAATCTGCAGTGTGTTTGTGTCTTATGTATGTGTTGTGTGTGTGTGTGCGTGTGTGTGTGTATGTGTGTTGTGTTTGTGCATGTGTGTGTCAGTGTGTGTGTATGTATTTTGTGTGTGTGTGCGTGTGTGCATATGTGTGTGTGTTGTGTATATGTGTCTGTGAGGGGGTGGGGTGGTGGTGGTATAGACCAGGCCAATGGGAGTGAAGTGTGTTATAACCACACATTGTTGGCCCATTCATTACCCCCGGCAGCGGGATGAAACATGTGGGTGCTCCGGCGCTTGGGAACCTCGATTTGCTCCCACAGATTAGATTAGAGCCTGACACCTCTTCTGCTCTAAGCCAGACAGATGGGAGCAAGTTGGCCGTTTGGCCCCTGCCTCTCATGCCATTAGCTTTCATTTATCGCCTAATGTTACAGCCATAGCCTACGGAAACTTTATTGTTTATTGTATGTGACTACAGAAGAAGTAAAACAGAGAGAGTCAAAAAAGACAGGAAGAGAGAGGGGGGGGGGGAGAGATGAGAGGGAGAGTGAGGGAGAGATAAAAACTAAAGCATCTTGGGCCAACACTTCCCTTTTCCCTCAGAAAGCTTCGCTCAATTCCAGTTGAGTTTGACGTTTTTCAGTTAAGGGCCCTTTGGTGATGTGTTTATTTAAGTTGTCAAAAAAGGAAAAAGGAAATGGAAAACAAATAGGTGGTCTATCCACACACAGGCTCACTCCACGGCTGCAGCTGTAAGAGTTGCAAGAGTTAAGAGTGAGCTCAACTAGGCCCTGAGGAGAGGTGAGACACGCAGTCAACATGTTCATTTCAATATTTAATCACATCACTTCATAAAGTGTGAACTGTGGCAAAAATTGGCGTGCGTCTGCCTAGACTTGCTAAATTAAATGGATATCATTATTTTTACCCAGAACACTCTTAAAGAGAGCTGTGCATTGGAGACTGTCAACAGGGTAAATATTTACAGAAACACGTCACATGATCCAGCTCAAAAAAACATCCAAAAATATCCAGCACTTTTCACAGACAGTCTTGAAGTTGCCTCACTTTTGGAATGGTGAAAAGTGTGTGTGCCCTCGTGAACAAGACATACTGCTTCTCATTCATGTCACTTCACAGTAATTTAATGCAGGACCAAATTTGGATGTGTGTGTGTGTAAGTGTGTGTGTGTTTGTGTGTGTGTGTGTGTGTGCGTGCATGTAAGCACATACGTGTGTGTGGTCTACATGACATGGCAGATGTTATAAAGCAGTCTGATACCATGTCACTGAGGTGTTTTTAAGGGGTTGCCACTGCCGTGAAAACAGGTAAAAATGTTGGCAGCTCCACTGATACACTATGCTCCAAAGCAGCCACTGCATGCCTGAATTCGGGAGACGCTAAATTAAAAATCCTTAGGTTATGACCCATAGTTAACGCCAAGTTGGAGACGACTGAGAGCCTGGAAAATTCAGGTACACCGTCTTCAGTACTCCTACCCTACACCTCAAACTGTAGTCCAACATGATTTAAACAAACACAGAGCTTTATCCAACCAACACGCCAGAAGAACAAAGACCTGGTTAAATTATGTTGCCACACACAGAGAAGCTCTGGCAGACCTTCAAAATGTACATTATCAAACACACAGACGCACACACACACACACACACACACAAGCACACGCACATGCAGTCCCCCACACACACACACACACACAAACACACACACAAGCACACGCACATGCAGTCCCACACACGCACACACACAAGCACACGCACATACAGTCCCAAACACACACACGCACACACACAAGCACACGCACATACAGTCCCAAACACACACACACACACACGCACATACAGTCCCAAACACACACACACACACACACACACACACACAAGCACATGCAGTCCCACACACATACACACACGCGCACACACACAAGCACGCGGACATACAGTCCCAAACACACACATACACACGCACAAGCACACGCAGTCCCCCCACACATACACACACGTGCCGAGAGGGTAAAAATTAGACTTTTCCTGTATGGCTCTGAGCCAGCTAGGCAGAAATACCCAACTCCAAACCTGAGCCAGACAAGAAAAATGCTCCTCTGGGATATACAGAATTCACCTCAAATAAATCCTCTGAAGTGCCATCTGGTTTAATGTGATCACTGATGATAAAGTCTTCCCTGTTTGCATATGTTTTTCATAATGCAGCAAAGGTGTCCTTCTTAAAGGCCAGGGACCTAGGTTTACACTGCCTATCTGCACTGCATGCTGTCAGGAATGTGAATATGAATGTGAAGCAGCTTGTTTCTGTATTAATTATAATTTAGTAAGTATAGTTTAAATGCGTTAAAAATTTTCTCTTATCTGATCCTAATGGAAAATCATGCTCAGCACATTACCCATGCACCCAGTCAGGGGCAAGTGAGAGCTCGGAATCAAGCATCCTCAGTATGCCCACCACACACCACAACATGTAGTCCAACACGACCTAAACAAACACAGAGCTTAATCCAAAACTTACTTACAAACACACAAGTCCAAAGGCCTGGCTAATTATGCTACCACACACAGAGATTCTCAGGCAGACCTTCAAGCCACTGATGCAGTGCCCAGAGAGCATTAAGGGGTTAGGTAGGTTCTGTGTACAGGTGCTTTGAAACTGTGTTTTGTGTCTAACCTCATAAGAGGTAGTCTAAGCCACGGCTAATGTGGAATGAAAAAGATTACAGCTGGGGAGGACTGACAGAAAGAAAACTAGCAATGATCCAGAAGAATAGAGGGATAAAGAAAGAAAGAGAGAGACAAAGTGTGTGTGTGTGAGAGAGAGAGAGAGAGGGAGAAAGAGAGAAGACAGAGAGAGAGAGAGTCGGAGGTGCCATCTAGTCACCTGCCATGCTCTCAGGAAGTATCTCTTCATAGCAGCAAGCTGCTGTCCTCAGTTGGCCCCGGTTGACTGGCAAGGGGCCTGGAGGCTTTTACATACACGCACACGCACACACACACACGCACGCACACACGTGCGCACACACACACATACACAAACACTCACTCACACACACACACACACACATACGGACTTGTCTATTCCACACCGTCCGTCTTCCTCATGCCAACCCACACGTGAAACGGACACACATGGCATGCACTATCAGCACCCTGTGAGGGCCCACCACTGGTTCTTCAGGTCCTGAGACCCACTTCAAAGCAAAGCACCCATGCTTTTGTTTTTTTGATGGGGTTTGTTGGCTTGTTTTCCATACAAGCTGGCAAACAAACAAACAGACAAAAAGAAACACAAATTACTCTCGACCGTGAAGTGCAATTTCCAGATTGCTAATGGCAGGCTATGTGTAGAAGAAAAGAAAGAGGCTGTTATTTAACAGAACTGGGCGTGTCCAGAAATTTGGAACGCTGCACCCCCCCCCCCCCCCCCCCCGTCCCAGTTAACTATTTGGTTTATGCTATGTTGTATCAAATTTTCTGGTTCTTTTTCCTCAAAACAACAGAGCTATGGAGTGCCGTGTGAAACCACAGACTGCACTGTGTATTACAATCATGACTGAGAGGAGGGTGGCTGCATATAGGCACACGCTGACACAACTTAATTTACATCCAACTACTGTTACTGCCAAGAGAGAGAGGGAGAGAGGGAGTGATAGGAGGAGGAAACGAGAGCAAGAAAAAAATGAGAGGTGAGAGAGAGAGAGCGAGAGAGAAAGAAAGACAAAGATAAAGAGATAGGCCCAGAGGTGAAAGAGAATGAAAAGAGACAGACACGGACAGGCAGCTAGCCTATAATATCTGAATTGAAAGAGACCTCCATGGGTTTTAACAATGAATTTTGACACAGCAATACCCCACAGCACAGTTCTCTGAGTCCGCACAGTTAGGATCACATTACTGTTCCTTTGTGGCCAACTTATCTCAGCTTATGTAGAGCAGCGCGAACAATGAACATTTAAACTGCCTGGCCCCGAAACACTTGGCACAGAACCCCTGGGAGGACCAGTTCTGCCCGGTGGCTCAGACCTACAGCTCGATGGCCTTAACGATGCCCATGCCGACCATCGAGTTCTAGGCTGACTGTGACTGTGAGCTTTAACCTCACTGGCTAGACGGTAAGACCTCTGTCGATTAGGACACAAGCAGTTCTGAGCAAAATCTGTCAGCTGATAAATTCAGTTCAGAAGGTGGAGGTGGTGTTGGGGTGGGTTTGAGTCCCTGGGTGGGCCAATTCATTTTACCCTCGTCAATCATTAACTGTGGCAACTTCATGAAGTGCTGCCCTATGAGATTTCTTGTTACACACACACACATCCACATACAAGGAAACACTCCAACACACAAACATGTGTAAACAGACATTGATAAGATGTTGCCAAGGGATATCTACACCTCATACTCAAAGACTCACAGAGAGGACTGTTGTGTTGTAATACTGCATGTGAGTGTGTGTGTGAGTAAGTGGTGTGTGTGTGAGTGTGTGTGTGTGTTTGGGGGGCGGGCTTACCCCTGGAAATATAACCCCTTAAAAGGTGACTTTTGGTGGGTTTTGTGGACAACAATTGATAAAATCAGGCTGCAAAGATCAGTATTTTTAGTTCTAAAAATAAAGTAAAGTAAAATAAATTTAAGCAAGTCCACTTAGACAAACTAAGCTACTTTAAATTAAGAAAAAGTGTCAGACCTCGTCATGTTCACGTAGCATCTAAAACCTGTTCTAACGCAAACGCTTTAAAGCAAAATTAAGGCTATATTTCCCACTTTTTAAAACCCTAACACTGCTAAAAGGAGTAAATAAAAGGAGTTATTTATAAATGATATGAATGATGTTTCAGGAAAGAAAGGGCAATAGATTTTTCAGTAAAGCCAGCTGATAAAAAAGCTGATAAAGGCTAGCTCATACTTGTGCTACCAATACACACGAGTAGGCTAGTGGCGGTTTGACCCTCAGCTGTGGGATTATTTAACAGGACATTACTGTAAAGAATCTGTTCACATAACCTCACAGCCGTTGAACTACACGAAAAGCTAATTCTCACAATCACATTTCCTTTCTCAAGAATGCTGGCAAACAAAGCACCCGTGAGAATCTTGCTCCATATGATGAGGTTAGACCTATAGTCTAGTACATTAGGCATGCAGGCTAGTTCTTGCTACACTTAGGGGGTACTGCCATTACAAGCATCTTCCACAGTGCTAAAAGATTGACCTTTGTTCAGACACACATAAAGAGGCATTAAGGATGCTTTTCTCACAGTCCTCACTTGTATCTAAGGCACTGACATACTACAAAGTATAAAGTATATACTGTAGTTTTCTTCCACCAAGCAACAAGGCTTATGAACACTGAAGCAATTACAGCCTGTCTGTATCTGTCTGTCTTTTCACTACAACACTTTTCATTTTTTTCCCCTCACACACACACACACACACACACACTCGCTCTCACTCTCTTTCTCAACACTTAACATACCATTTATTTATTATTTAATTTTGAGGAGCAGAAACACAAGTATTTTATACTAAGTATAATGAGATGTAGTAAAGACAATCTTGAATATTAAGCTAGCTAGCTATTTCTACTGTGTTTGCAAACATGCAGTGAAAGCAACTCTTACATTAGATTAATGTAGGATTTCTAAAAGAGCAGAAAGCTAGCCAGTAAACACAGTGTTCTCTACTCACAAACGAATGTATATACAATCAAAATGAATTAAAAATAAAATGGCACAAACTCCAGAAAAAAGCCCTCAACTAACTCTACATTTAAGTAGCTTACAAACATCTGGACAGTATGCCTATGGTGTGCTGTGACATTATCTGTTGCTCTTGATTTCATAGCTTACTGGCTGCTGGCATCAGAAGAGGCTGTCCTTCAAATGGCAAAAGCCATCCATGTGCATTCAAGAGATGATCTCTTATAGACCTCGACAATCGCCGGAAAGGTTCGCAATATGTGACATGCGCTCAAACAGGCTTGCCATACAAAAAGCTACATCATTCAAGCCCCCCTCCCTACCCCCACCCATACACACACACACACACACACACACACACATACAAACACACACACTACCCTGAATGGCTCTCCATAGCAACCAGCTCAGGGAGAGATCTGCATTAAAATCAATAAACCTTGCCACTGCTGGACCCGGTGCTCAGTTGGAGCAGGGGCTGCACTCACTGGAGATCATGGCTCTGGGTTTAAATGAGCCGCTTTTGATGCTGATGACGCACCTTACATTTCCTGCGTCTTCAAATCAACAGGCCAGGAGAAATTAACCGATAAGAACAATTTACTCTTCACCCGACTACAAACACACTGCCTGATTAAGTTGAAAATCCATTTACCACACACATACACAGCTTTGATAATGCCCATAAACACATTGACCATTGCCTAGTGCTGCCAGGCAATCACTATTTTCAACCTAACAGCCACATCTCTCTCTCTGGGATAAAAATAGGCCCTTTTTTAATGATGCTTTCTTGTTCACAGAAAACAATTTATTTGCAACATTTCCTCTGAAGAGAGGACTAATTTTATGTTTCAAAAGCCCATTCATTTCAGACAAAATACAAAAACGGGATAGTGTGCAATTAGCGCAGTCGTGCTCTGTGGCCCGTGCTAAAGCAGAGGACAGCACTGAAGAGACTCCAGCTGAGAACTGTAACAGACAGAGTCTGTTTTTTTAATGATCAACTTGGAAGACAAGCCTTTTATCAAAGCTGTCGCCACTTCCAGCAAGAGAACAGAGAAGAACTGGTGGAGGCTTAGGAAATGTGAAAAAAATAAAAAATAAAAAATAAAATCTGGTGAGGGTGTGCTCTTGATTGCGTGTAAAAAGAGAGAAGGAACTGTACAGAGCTTTGGGTTCACATGTTTGTGTGTGGAAATTATTAGCGTCTAAGATCAAGCTAGTGAAACAAATTCATATAACATAACATTAGCCTACTAACTGCACTCCTCACACTTCCACCTGATATACAATCTCATATGTGATTTAAAAAATGCTGTCAATCAAATCACACCCTAAGTCAAACCCTAAATCTTCCCTTCCATGGTCCTAAAGTTCCGAGCTGATTGATTCTGTCTCGGTCTGAATCACCGTGTTTGTTTCACATTTACAGAGACAGTAGCCTAGAGCGTGTAAACACAGCTGCTGTTTCTAAAATGGTATACAGCTATCCTACATGCTGCATACGACTTGGGATATACCATAACTAAATCTTTTTTTATTGCTCTATATTAAGACAATGTTTGATAATTTTACTAAATTACTTGCTAATCTACAAAATGACATCTCCCTGCTCCTGTTTATGCTGTATAGAGCATTATGCCATTTCAGAAACAGCTAGTGGCTTTTTGGAGTGCTGACACTGAACAGACTGCGGCAAGTGTGCCATTTGCTAAATTCAACAAAAATACTCTGGAATTAGAGTTGGATATCGCTGGCTATTCCCTTTACAGATAATGTTGAACAGGCTGAAATACATTCTCAATATACAGCGGCTTGTGGTGACAGCCCTCCACTCCACTTACCTCCACTTCTCTATAGAGCTGTCCAGCCATTTTCACCATTGAGAATTTGATTATAATAATCAAGGATCAAGGGGTTTACTTGTCACATACATAGAAATGCTAATGTAATGTATGTGAAATTGCATAAATTAGAGTATTGTCTCAATAAAAGAGAAAAAGAAAGACACAGCAAAAGCAAAAGTAAATAAATGGGCATATGGGATCAGGATTCATGTAGCCTACAGACCCAGACATGGCTAGTCAGTTTGTGTCCAGCACCTCCCAGAGACCCTGGCTGCTTTGAAGTCAGGATGGAGGAGTGATGTTGCAAATGGGATCATTATTTGAATAGAGGCGCTCCATAAAAATTCCAAACTAATTTAAACTTTCCAAACTGTTAGAGACCGACTAAAAACTAAACAAACATTAAAAAGCATGATCCAGCAAAATGCTAGTCATAATAGGTGAAAAGAATCTGAATCGGAATCTGTCTTAACCACACAGCGTATACTTCTTACTAACTATGGCAGGACAAAACGATTGCTCATAAAGGTGCCACAGGTTCATATGGCATCAATTTAGTTTGAATATAAACGTCTTTTCTTTGCAATTTCACAGGGAAGCAATACACTACCCAACATCAAGCAGCCAAGCAGCATAAACTGATGCCTTTGATTGGTGGAAATTCATATTGCTATGAAAGTTGTTTAGATAGAAACTTCTCTGTGCTGGTAGGCAGAAAATGGTGCCAGAGGAAGTAAAGAATGATCAGGTAAAACATGCTTTTCACATATTTAAAGTTGAATCTGAAGTTGATGTGATGTTCTTAATTCAATAGTGAACTATTGTTTTCATTACTTTTTTCACTTTGAATAAAACGTTATGGTGATCATGTACTCTGTATATTGTTGACATAGAACCTGTCAGTTAATGCAGCTGTCTATCAGACCTACGATAGCTTTTTGACAGCCACTGACTGAAAACATGAAGGGAAATATGACTGATGATCACACAGGAGAAACTAACTAACTAGAAACAGTTGAAAATTCCAGCCACACCACCATCATCATTTTACCACTGGTAATGTAAGATTAATGAATTACTCATCATGTAGCCAAATGACTGTATATATAGATGGACAGCATATCTGAATTAATGTCGTTCTATAGAATTGAAGCCACAGCAACTGTAAACTTTGCAAATTTGTATTACATAACAGACTTCACAGTCCACATCACACCCAACAGCTTTGTAATGAACAACGATGTGAGGCTGGTAAGTGCTATCTGCAGCAATGGCTGTCAATCATGGTCAACCACACCCATTTTTTATATATTAAAATAACATTTTAGAAAAAAAGTCCTTGGCTGGGAAAATTTGGGTTTCGTTTGAAGAACAAGGGAAGTTACTTTTTCGAATAAAATACCTTAGTTGAAACAATAATTTTAAAGGTGAAAAGCTACATGGAAAATGGACTACTTGGCCATAGAGATACATGGGAATGGGTGGGGTTATAGATTGCACTGCAACCAGCCACCAGGGGTTACTAGACTTCCGGGTGCTTCAAGTTTTTTACGGTTGATGCGCTGTCCATTTATACAGTCATTGATTTAACCACAGATAATGCTAGTTTTAGTGAAGGTGATGTTTTAAAGGTCATTTATTTTGTTGTGGTCAATACATTTATGTAACCTTTATGCGACAACATTAACACCCTCAAAAATACACCACAACTAACTAATTCCACTGTGATTCATCAGAGGCTGGGTGTACAGAGTGTGTTGGTCCACTCTGCCAGGAATAAAAACACTGTTGTCATGAGTGTCTTTGCCACAGGACACAGAATTTGCCAGAAACACGTGGTGTGTGGCTTGTGTGTGCATTACTATTTCTGCAAGCTTGAAAAAGCTTGAAAAAGCTATGAAAACATGTTCCTTATCAACATCTGGGATAAGGCCACTCTGGGAAAACAGTAGCCTACACCTCCAGCTCTGTGAAACCTTGGTAAACAGCACCTTGTTGGCTGTGTGTTTATGTGTGTGTGTTTGTGTGTGCTGGGAGGCTTAGGGAAGCACTATTCTGAGACCTTGGGGAAGGGAGCAGTGGGGGGGGGGGGGGTGGTGAGTGAAAGGGAAACGGTACCCCCTTGCTGCTGGGAGGGGAGGGGGGGGGTTGTTTCTCAGACTTAGAGGAGGCCACTTTCAAGGACTCTCTCTGTCTTTCTCTCTTCATCTGCTCTTCTGTCTCTCCTTTCCCCTCTTGTCTTCATTGAAAGAGGGGAGGCACATCTGTGTAAGCAATGGCTTATGAGATGTGAGCTCACTCTAACCATCTCAACTTCAGCAACAAGGAAACACTGAAGCCAGATCTTGAGTATGCTATGCAGAATGCAATTTTTACATTGCGTGTGTGTGTGTGTGTTGTACAAACAAACACTCATGCACTTGTGTGTGTGTGCATACACACACACACACGCACAAGTGCATGACTGTTTGTACAGCTGAAAAAATGAGCAGAGAAAAAAACAGCCAAAGATTTTGACTGTAAACACGCTAAACTTGCTTCAAGATTTCCCTGACACATAGATTCAATTTCCAGAAG
This sequence comes from Tenualosa thibaudeaui, assembly GCA_027481765.1. Classification (NCBI taxonomy): domain Eukaryota; kingdom Metazoa; phylum Chordata; class Actinopteri; order Clupeiformes; family Clupeidae; genus Tenualosa; species Tenualosa thibaudeaui. Next base: position 23,208,954 of record JAIFZK010000009.1, read on the forward strand.
CAGTAACAGCTTTGTTACAGTAGTATGTGGAAAAACAAAACATCAGCAAAGCTGCAGATTTGAGAGAGAGAGCAAGAGAGAGAGAGAGAAAGAGAGAGAGAGACTATAAACAAACAGCCCAGAGGAGAGGAGGAATTCTCTAACCTTGAGGTCTGAAACTGTAACTTTAGTCCAACTGGCTAAGAGCCATTTACAGTAGAGAGCTTGGCTCCTCCTTAAGAGGGAAAGGGGGGTGGGGGGATGAAAGGCTGGCCTCTTGCAGGCATCTGGAGAAACAGCCTGGCCTAATGAGTCACGCTACGTAGAGAACGCTCCTCCTCGGCAGGGGAGATAGAATCAGAAAACAGATTAGATTGGCCCTTTGCGCTCGCTCTTTCTCTCTCTCTTGAGCTCCTCTGGCTATTCTTCCAGCCCGACACAGATGATCGTCCAGCACGGCTGCAGTCGCTGCTGTAATTTAGAAAACGATAAACGACGGGATCACAGAGGCCAATCCACAGGAGCTCTTACAGAGCATCAATCAGACACCACAGGAGAGGACGTACCGACTTACGCCAGTTATTTATTACCAAATTACATAGACTCTGTCTACAGGCAATGTGGCCAAGCAAAGGGCAGGGAACAAGTAAGAAATCTGTTTAGAAAACTGCATCAGTGCCAAATGTGATAGGCCCAATACATTTGCCATTGACGTGTTGACTGAACAATACATGCAGCAAACCCATGAGGGGTTTTAGCCTGTGCGTGTGTTGCTTTTCTGTACTCTTTGAATGGATAAATCCCCCCCCTCTTTTTGGCCCCTTCTGTGATGAGCATCTCCTCTAAATTTCAGATTTATGTCAGGCAACCCTCAGACTGTCCACCATTTCGGTCTGTGGTGTTACATGAATAGTTCAGCTCTGTGCAGCTGAGCCAGGCAGCAAGTTTTTTACAGCAAAGCGACTGCCGCCATTTTTACCTTGTGTTTGAGTTATGGCTGTTTGCTCTGTGCTAGTTCTCAGCCAAAACAGGTCTCAGTCAGAGAGAGAGAGAGAGAAAGTGAGAGAGGCATAGAGAGAGAGAGTGAGACTGAGAGTGAGAGCACAAGAGAGAGAGGCATAGAGAGAGAGAGAGAGAGAGTGAGACTGAGAGTGAGAGCACAAGAGAGAGAGGCATAGAGAGAGAGAGAGAGAGAGAGAGAGAGAGAGCGAGAGAGAGAGTGAGAGCACAAGAGAGAGAGGCATAGAGAGAGAGAGAGAGAGTGAGAGAGACAGTGAGAGGCATAGCTAGAGAGAGCGAGAGAGAGAGAGATGCCTGCAGAAGGAAGGGCAGCTCAAAGGCCAACATCACATAACACACGTGTCACCGGGTGCTTTTAGACCCTTACTGCATGGGGTACGTCAGCGAAAACGCCATTTTTAGTACAGAATACTCAGTCGCTCTCATATGAGGTATTTTTTCACAAACAGGTTCATTGTTCTGTTTGCTCAACTGCAGCCAGGGGAAAAAATCCTTTTTTTTTAGATTTGTAAAATTTATTGGTATCTGACCAATGTTACATGTTTTTAATATACGTACATAATACATTTTCTCCAGTATAGCTTGGGCACACATCTTCTCTTTTGATGTAAGCTCCATTTGACTACCGATTACTAGATAAATTTAATACACTAAGTGAAAGCTTTGAGTCTTAAGACTGTCATGAACCTAGATGGCTGTCCAACTAACAAAAAATTCTCAAAGCCAGCCATGTGTTCAACCCTTTCATGAAAGCTAAATGCATGATCGGCTAGCCTATCCGCACATCTTTTCTTTGCATTGCATGCTCTTGCCCTTAAACATTTAATTTAGGCAGGCCACCATATCTTCTCAGATCTACAACTGCTGGTCTCCAAAAAACTGATCTCAATGAGACAAAAAAGCCAGCTTCTTTGCATCCAAAGCCCCTGTAAGACTGTCTCTGTCACAGTCACTAAAACACACATGTGCAAGCACACACAGCAGACAAAGCACTTGGACAGCTACGCGTCTCACTAAACAAACAACCTGGGAGGGAGAATGTTATGTAAGCCTTTCCACAGCAGCTGAGTCAAAGTGCATAAAAAGGTGACATGTCGGGCAGGGGCAAATTGTCCATGACTAAAAAATGAGGGCTGGCACATCATCAGCCAGACCAAACACTAGGTTAGGGGTGACATTCTGCTGCCAATAAGGTTGACTGCTGTTTAGAGGACAGTTTTATCCAAAGTGACATTGACTCACAACATAGCAATTGGGAATCGAACCCGGGTCGCCCGATTGATCTAATGTCTCCAAGTTTACAAGGGATTTCTACAGATTTGTGAGAGTTTGTGAAGGGGACTGGAAGAAGAGGGGAGTCTGTATGTGTAGAATTTAATCAGACACACAGAGTATTGTTTACTGTACTTGTAGCAATATAGCCTTGGGTACTCTATAGAGGCAGAGCAGTTTCAGCATTCCAGAGACTCCCACGCCTGAGGGCGTAAGTGCCTTCCACTGAACTCTTCATCCCTCTGACACAAAGGTGGGAAAAAAGAGAGGGGAAGAGGAGAGAGTGGAGACAAGAGAGGGGAAAACATGTTCCAATGTATGCAATAACTGCTGGCTACTAGACTTAAGGCTGACACCCACCGGACATGGAGTGTCTGATGCAGGTTATAGAATGCATCTAACATTCTGATATTTCCATTCATAGTCCTGCCATCCAATCGTAGCAAAAATGACACAATTTAGCGCTACTTTAGGGCATAACAATGACAGAAACACATAGTATTAATGTTGTTTAGATCGACAATGGCTTTGTGAATGGTACAATGCAATTAAATTACCGTTTTTATTAGCCAAATATGAGATACATCATCGACACTACATTAATTACTTTTGTTTGTTTTGGCAACGGTTGCTAAGGGACAAAAAGAATTATTTTTTAATAAATGGTATTATAACATTCACTTGGTCAGAAATAGCAAATTGAATTTGAAATTGAAAATGAATTTGATAGAAAATCAAGCCATTTCTATGGCCTTGACGCGCAGGTTTTAGAATAGTTATCTAAAACTCTGCAGCAGACGTGCAACAGATGTTTCCACAGACGTGTCCGCTGGGCGCTGGCCTTTAGGGTACACATTTATAACACTGACTGAAATGCTCCAATCTCCAGTCCTACCGAGGATTGAAAAGTGTAGGTCTATCACTTTTCAGTGACCGAAATACACCAATCTAGCCTGGTAATAAAACCAGACCTTCGTTCTACACTTTCGTTTAGTACAGAGGGTCTGGATATTCGGTAGTGAGATTGTGCTTCCTTGAGGTGTTTACATTTAAACGAACTGGATCAGTCACTAAACGAATAACTTGCCTTGACTGATAGCATTCTAGTTCTGCATTCACAACGCCTCACTCTGTTTGCTGATTGGACAGGTTAAAATGCCACCTGACAATGAGCTCAATGGGATCAAATCCAGACTAGCACTGTGGGGAGATGATAATCAAGCTGAAGTGCTAGGAAGGCATAGCCAGGCTAGAACCAATCCTATCAAGGATAGGAAAATTAATTATCTTTCTGTGCCAAATTTAGATTTTCCGACAGTAAATCACATCTGAGAGCCAATGAGAATAGCTGTGTGAAGATCTAAGATTGTTGGTGATTATGCTGGACATCATGAGCATTACACAAAATGAGCATATTGTTGTTAGATGTGTTGTTTGTGATGTTTTACTCAACACACATTTCTAACAGCATACAGTCACTACACAACACTACACAAACAACCCAAATTCCCACAACCTCTGTCTCAGTTAAATCCAACAGAACTATTATCATTTAAAAACTATAAATCGCAATGGCAAATTTCAGGATAAAAGTAAAAAAGAAAGAAGAAGGAAAAGAAGCTCTTTAATATATGGACTGAAATATCAAAAATTCCATCAATTTCACCATCAGAATAGAAGAAGTGCAGAATGTACGCTAATGTAAACTAAATACAGTTTCCTATTGCAGCCATAGTTTCCTATCATTAAAATCAATGAGAGGTAGGGCTAGGCGAAATGGCAAAATATTTCATCACAATATATTTTTCCATATTGACTGATATCGACCGATTATTTTCACGAATAGAGCTAGGCAACAGAACTTCAAAATCAAATCAAATCAAATCAAAAATCATCTTTAATTGACTGGACTGGGCAGAATCACATGACAACACGCAGTGTACAGTACATGAACACCCACAGTGGATGTATGTACAGAAAACGTTCATTAATAAATAATACCGATTAGTAGTCATGTGCTTGTCAATTAACGGTCATGATTGTCAGTTCGATTAATTCTTCGATTAATTGCTCAGCCCTAATGAGAAGAAAATCTTTAAAAAAAAATTGTTCATGGACCTGTCATGCAACTTGTGCACAGCATGTGTGCATAGAGTAGCCTATATGTTTAGCAAAGTAGTATGACCGTCAGTGCACCTGTGAAATATTTTGCACCTCATGAAGCTATCAGTCCATATCTAAGCTATGAATCATGGCCCAACAGACAAGGCTGACTAACTGATAAGGTGTTTACTGCAGGATTAACCTATAAACCCCACAGACTTCCACTGACTAAGGTTCAGCTGCAAGAGACCTGGCTTAAACAGACTTTCAAAATGGCTGACCTTGGACCTACTGCAATGTTAAAAAAAAAAAAAAAAAGCAAAAACGGTCATATTCCTGCTGTCTGTGCCACAGTAATGGAGCCAGTTGTTGATGTGTGATATATTGTGATATATTTTAAAAAATGTATTCAACTACTTAAACGTGCCTTACATTTGGGTCTTCTTCTTTTATACATCTTTTATATATCTGGATCTCCGAGCCAAAGAGCACCAAAAGATCTACACCCTGAGAGCACTCGAAACCAATTGTTTTTTGAAGTGATGTACACATCTGATTAACAGGTAGCTTAACTGGGCCCTATGACAATTCAGATGTCATAGCAGTCATTAGTCAAAGTTGGAAGATACAGTATATCTACAGGGTGTGTCTGGACTTTCAAAACTAATCTACAGCATGTTGACAAAAGAAGTACAAACTCCGGTAGAGCTACAGTTGACAGAGGGTTTGGTGACAGAGAGATCTGTCAAAAATGTTTTTATTCTTTTATTCAAAAAAAAAGAAAAAAAATCAGTACGGGGCAGTGTTAGAACAACCTATCCTTCAACTATCAACAAAAAAATCCTTTCATGTAAAACGTGCATATGATCAATTTTGCTGTCCTTGCCTGGATGTTAAGTATAGCAAAGCAGTGTCTGCACCAACGCAGACTCTGGCAACAGCAAAGTTCTTTTCCCTGAAATGCTTCAAATGGATCATCCCTGAAAAGACAGCCTTTTCGTTCTGACACTGCCACTGCCAAAACTCATTCATTTTTCAGAGCATTGTGTTTAGGCAGTTATGCGTGTGATGGCTACGATATACGAATAATGACATCACTCTCTGAAGAGGAACAAGAGGCGAGTGCAGGCAGGTATAAAAATAGAACAAGAAAGAAAAGGCAAGTGCATTCATGTAAGACAGAAAACAGAAAAACGACTGAATCAATGAATAAATGGAAGAAAAAGAGATTCTCTCACACTAGATAACTAGTTTGCTTACTAACGTATTACAATTACTATTATTATTTGCTTACTACTTATTACAAACCATCAAATGCCACATATCATTATGGAGACTTCAGTTTCACTATTTTTAGTTAACCTATAGGCTTTATTATGGCTACTGTATCAGTTCAAGTCAAATGACAGAGCCAGCCAGGATGGTTTGTACAGTCCAAAGTCAGAGAGAAAGAGGAAGAACAACAGCAAAAAGATTTACATTGTGTACTTGGCTTCATTCAAGGCGTGGGGGGAGAAATCATTGCATTGTCACCTCAGTTTGGCTAAGCATCACATCACATCACTGTAACCAGTCTCACCACTATACATTAAACATACTATACATCACTGCCAACACTTCTAGCTCAACTGCAACCACAACCAGTCCTGCATAACGTGACTTTCGACTGACTAACCCCAAACCACATCTTCGCTCGTTGCTAGGGCCTACTGGTGTGGATTTATAGCTTATGTGGTGACTGCTCGCAGATACTTGTGACTGCTGGGGGAGCCGAACCCAACAAGAATAATAATGGGACCACATGTTGAGATCACTGCACGCATACATTTGCTCTGCAATCAAATGGACACCCACACGTTCTTGTAATTGCCATATTTTACACCAAACCCATTCTCTCTCTCTCTGGAATTTCCACAAACTAAGGAACTGTGCTGAGCCAGGAACCATGAGAAGTAACTCTAAATCATTTCATGCTTTAAACCATTTCATGCTTTTGGGAACTAGACAATTAAGACCAACACTCCAACATTCACAAGCTATCATGAAATTGCCTTTATATTCTCAGACAAAGATCAATCCTACCTAAAATAAAATACACATTTGATTTCTACATTTTTCTACATCTTCTCCAGTGGTTGAAAGTGATAAGTGCTATTTAAGAGCTATTTTAATTTTGTATTGAATTTCAAGGGCCAAAACTCTCAACTTATAGCAACTGCATAATTATTGGCTCCTCTGGTAAAGTTGACTAAAAACACATGCAAAGCTCATCATCTAATCGTATTTTTTCTTAATCACATAATGAAAACATTGTGAAGAAATACAATCTTGAGGAGAATCAAATTTGTTCTGATACAGAACAATGAATTTTTAAGAAATAAATATTGTTGTACCAAAAACACATGCGCCACAGTTTTTGGCACACCTGGATTTCATACACTGTAAAGCTAATTATTTAGTTACATTATTATTTATCATTTTTACAGGGGTGCTACTAATTGTGGCACACGTGTTTTTGTGAAAAATACTTTTTATGCATTGTGTTTTCTCCAGATAAATTTCTTTATCATTTTTATTGTAAGACTAACATAAATTTGATTATTTTTTTATTGCACTTTATAGTTATCTTTACCAGGGGTGCCAATACCTGTGCAGGGCTCTGTAAATGTACAAAAAAATTAGGTCAGGGCAACGATACCACAAGCTCAGAAGAACTTTACAGTGAGCTCAGTTACTGCATGATCATATGTTGATAAATAACACTGATAAGAGAGCTCTCTGTTGTGCATGTTCAACACTTTGAGGCCAAACCAGTTCTACCAATCAAACACACACACACACACAGGTACAAACCCTGCCAAGTCATTGCAACGACAGTGATACACCTACCCTTCTCAAAACACTTGGCTTTCACCAATTTTCAAAGTGACCTTTGAACCTTGGGTGTCCTTTCAAAACAGTGGGAGAAATTAGCACCTGAGCAAGGCCTTAGAGAGACACGCTCGCAGCACAGATTTGGCAGCAGCAAGGTGTTAAAATCAAAAGGTCACCAGCATTATCGCATAGCTCAAAGCATTAAGCCTCGCTCAAAGGGTCTTTATCACTAAATACCCTACCTGCCCCATTTTTAACAGCTAGGCCTGATCTGCAGAGCTTGGAGCCAAGTGACAATTCTGCGGCAAACCCAACACAAAAACAACATGAGGGAGGCAATGGATGGATATAAGTTCACATGCAACCAACAGCCTGTTGCCATGGGAATAGTGAAAATACCTCAACGGGGCTTTTGAGAGTAAAGTGGGTTGGGGTTGGTCAGGTGATACAGAGGGACCAAATAGGCTTAAGGGCAGCTATATAGACACTGTGCAGTCTTATGACAGGGAGTGACACACATGAACTAAGATGCTGCTGCTGTTATACTCATAATATGCTCTTAACATGCTAACATGCAACCCTTTTATTGGTATAGCAACATGGCGATTATTGGAAATTGGTAAAGCAAGTAAGTACAGGTTAGCAAAACTGTAGAAACATTTAGAGGAAAGTCTCACACAAATGTGACACAAGTGACTTTGAAGTTTACTTCAGAATGTGGGCCTATCTATGTTTCCAATATGGGAAGGGACACAAGGAAGGCGCACTACAGGCTACTGTGTCAATACAGATGCATTGAATATTGATAAACGATATTATGACTCCATAATATAGATATTGGCACCCTACGTCGAGTCTGACAGAACTGCTTCTAAAGCTCATAAAATGGTGCAGGACCTCTTACTCTGTTGTGTCACAATAGAAATGATACAGGAAGTCAGAGTGAATAAATAAATAAATAAATACAATACAATACAATACAATACAATACAATACAATACAATCTGCCAAAAACTGTATGCCTCTTAGTGTAAACCAAGAGTGACATGACTGGATATCAGGATACTGCATGATATTTCATCAAAATATGGGCCTAGAGCTGGGCACAGATGTGCACACTAGGCTATTTGACTTCCATGTCTGTAGCATCTAGTCTATAACAGTGTCCTGGGCCACACTGAAAACTAAGAGGACACATCATATGGAGCTACGCATGCAGTGAGAGTGCAAGCCTTAAGTGATCAAAATATCCTTCTTCTGAAGACAAACTGAGAAGTATAGCATGCAGCATGAATCACACACTGTTTGCTTCCCATGGAGAATGGACAGACCGAACGTCTCCTTTAAACTTGTGTCTCTGTCCTCTGAGCAAAAGTGTGTCACTGTTAGCTCGCCTTGTTTTATGCAGGCCGTATGCCCACATTCACATGATGAAAAGCTACATTCACAAGAGCACTTTCCCAGCCACTTTCATTAGCGCCCTGGCCTCAGTGGATTGCATCAGCCACACAGGGCATTTGTCTTCTCTATTGCACACTTCACGTAACAATTAGGCCAAGATCTGTAGTTTTTACACTTGCACAACAGCCCTGTAACCAGTACCGTAAGAGTACCGTAGGAGTAGGTTCTTTGCACACATGTAGTAGTTTGAAGCAGTGACATTTCAAGACGTGTCATCTTCAACCTCTCTGTCAGAACACCCAAATCCAGAGGACCTGTCATTCTTTACCTGACAGTACATAACCCAGGCTCTACTCATTCCACTCGCTGCCCCCTTCCACACACAGACATACACATACACACAAACACCAGCAAGCCAGGAGCACTGTGCACTCACATACATGTGGGCCACAGGCCAAGGGGACCTAGATGGACAGACACAGACAAGGTACTGTATATCTGTCTATTTTGCACGGTTCCACCTTCCAGACCAATATCAGTACGGTATGTGTGTGTGTGGGGTGTGTGTGTGTGTGTGGGGGGGGGGGGGGTTCTGCACACCGGCGGCAGGAAATACCATTACATCTTTTCTGAGATTGGTAAACAAGTTTAAACAACACAAAGAATTTAGACATACGGGGTGAGGGAGCAAGGTGGAGGTGGAGGAGGAGGAGGAGGAGGAGGAGGAGGAGCATTGCCTGGGTTGTGGAGAGGAGAAGAGAGGAGAGGAAGGTACCAGCCATGAAAATTGTACACCTCCCTACACCAAGAGAACAGGCTCAGAGCACCCTACTATACATCTCTCCTACCTGCATCTGCAATCTTTCAATCGATTGGCACTACAGCTTGTCGTAGCTACAAAGTAAAAAATATACAGCTTACAATCAGCTAATATGTAGCTTAGGCTAAATTCAACACAAAAGTGCTTCTAGAAATTGAAAAATGCTTCTTAGAATCTATCCAAGCCCACAGGAAATAGATCACAAAATGAAATTAATTTATTTGGAAAATCTTAACTTGAACATACTATTCGTAGCCTACATTATGCTACCTATACACAATACACAGCAGACAAATACTGGGTTTCCCATTTTCCTGAAAATTATCAACAGTGGATTGCAAAAACTTCCGATAAAACATTTAGTTACTTTATGCACAAATTGAGAACTGTATTGGGCAACACTGGATTGTACTGGGGAAAGGAAGAAGGCTGTCTTGCGTTCATTCAACCTTCCATTCATTGGGAGTGAAATGTGGGCCTACCTCCCCAACATTAGGTCAACCACTGACCTTTTTCAAACATAGTGTTTCAGGAGGGTTTTCTAGGATTAGGTCAAACTCTTGCCATGTGGGGAGAAAGAGGCTGACCCAGTTACGTCTAATCTAGTTTCTGGTAACTCACTGTGAAATTACTAACATTCTACTCTGAAATTCCTATGATGGAAAAACCTGTTGCAGATCTCTCTCCAATGCAATGAAGACTGATGGTCTGACTATTCAGCACCACAACAGTGAAAATGATCATCTAAAAGTGTTTGGTATGGCATTAGTTGTTATAGAATAGTAATTAATGCATTTTCCTTTCATTTCAAGTTGTCAATGGCCTTAATATAATCTTCTGCTGGACAGGAAATATGTTGAATGAATGAATCTTTCTTTTCATTATCTGGCATTAAAAGAGTACTGATCCTACTTTAACAGTCACTTCAACTGCTGTATTTAACTGAAGAAATGTGAAGTATGAATGAATGAATGAATGAATGAATGAATGAATTTAGCCTGGTCTATCTTTTATCAGTGTTCTTTCCATTGTGCTGTTAAGCTTTTACCCTTCCAAAGCATAAAAGCCCATATACTGAGGAATCTTGATATTTATTACACTGTACTATGAATCAAGCTATCAAGACGATAGGTCAGGAAGACCCCCCCCCGGCACACACACACACACACACCTACTGGCTTAACCGGAATGTGAATCACATGGTATTGGCCTAGATTTACAGAGCTTTGTTATGACCGTCCAGTGTGCTAGTATTACTTCACAACAATAAACTGAACTGCACAAAGCAGAATTACTTACTCCTCTGTCAACTGAGACATTAAGTCTCAAACTAGCCTCTAGTATAATTTAGGCTATCAATCAAACGTGTACAAATGCATACACACCAGAGCCTAGGCCTGTACACTGTGTATCTCTCTTTCTCTCTCTCGCCCTGTCTCTCTCTCCCTCACACACACACACACACACACTAGTAGTCTGTGTGAGTGAGTTTCTGTGTTTGGATATGTTTGTGTCCACTTAACAATGAAATGTGTGAGTGACTGTGTAAGCTATCGCTGCATAGTAGTTCTGTACTCTTGTCTGTCAGTCTGATGATGTTTATTACAGGCAACAGACACATCCAAGGACGACACTAGCAAATAAAAGTTACATCACTTCAAGACACATTCGGTATAAGTGTGTAGCCTACCAACTTGAAAGGGCTATCTATTGCACTAGATTGGACTTAAATAGACTTAAAAGAGCAGATAACTAACACAACAGAGTACCAGGGCCCTCAGTGTTGGTTACCAGCAAATCTACGTAACAATCACCTTTCAATATGCAAACCATGTCCTATCCCAATCAAATAATAACATTTATATTTTAAACTGGTTTCAGCCTCTTCATTACACTGATCCTTTGACTAGGCTACTTCAAAATTGCACTACAGTGCAATAAAAAGCATGATTCATCCTTATTGCTGTCCTACAAATGAATATGTGGACCATAAAGCCATGCCTTGCAAGATAAGGTTTAAGCAAATTAGCTGGTTGGCACACATGACTTCCGACCTTTCAGTACAGACACATTTTCTCTGTATGTGTGATACACCAAATAAAGTTAGAGAGCACATATCGCCATATCATCATAAAAAAACAAACAAACAAATAAATAAATACTTTTGAAAAAGCAGCTTCACGCACACACATCAAAGAATGGAATGGAAATGTTTTTTGTCATTTCTTTTTTTCTGTAGCAATGAAATTGCATCCAACAGTACTCCCAAAACAATATGCCTTTAGTTTTATGTAGACTACTGATTCACACTTTACATTTCCTTAAGTCACACTTAAACACTGACATATCTAGCCTACTACAGCTCTGCTCTGTACTGAAAATCCTCTTCAGCCAAGTCTCTTACCTGTTGAAGCTCATAGGGTAAGTAGATGTGGTCGACACTACATCGCTGGGCCTCTGTATCCCAGAAAGCTCCCCAAAACCACTTCCTCGGCTCCAGTTGTCATTCAGGGAGGCACGCGGTGGATAGAGGCCGAACACTGGCTTCTGATCTTTCGGGACGCCAGAAGCATGCTCGTTGTGCATGCTCAGAGGAGGCGCGCTGGCTCCGTAGCAGTATCCCTGTGAGCCGATGGGCCCGAGGGGTGCGGACAGGCCCGGATGAGAGCTGCCCATGTCCATCCCGGACATCTGGCAGTAGCTTCGGCTCTCGTTCTCCATCTTAATGACGCCAGGCGTGCACAGCTGGATGTAGCCCGTGTCTTTCTCAGTCTTGATGACAGGCATGTTCATGAGGGGCTGAGGCTGTGGTTGTGGCTGGGGCTGGGGCTGCTGCTGCTGGGGCAGGAGCGGTCGGTGTGGTGGCTGCAGCTCAGCACCGTTCACACCACTGGAGCTTCCTCCGTCGCTGCCACCAATTCCATTCCCACTGCCCACACAGCCACCTACGCTAACACCCCCACTACCAGACTTGCTTTGTTTAACCAAGCTGTCCCCGAGCAACGTATCTTCCACGGCCAGAGAGGAGAAGAAGGCATCTGCCACATAAAACTCACTGAGTTCGTTCAGTGAGCCTGGCAGGTCCAGGTCACGCAGGATATCCAGTGTGGGGTCGTCCCGGTTAGAATTTTCCTCCTCCAGCCCCAAGGACACAGTGTCGTGTCTCTCTTTGTCGATGGCTGGAGAGAATGCCTCCGTCTTGATGGGAAAAGCATCCAGTTCTCTGATACCAGAAGTCCCGAAAGCAGATGAGCTGTTTAAATCGGCGAGAGTCTCATCCAAGAGAGACAATTCATTCATTGGGCCCAGCGTCTCCTGATGGGACTGCATGGGCTGAATCCTTAACGGTTTCCTAAACTCCTTAACATAGGGGCCCTCCACTGGCCCTCGGCCTCTCATCCCCAGCCCCATGGCCACATGGTCTCTCTGAAGGCCGGTGCTGTTCCGGCCATTGGATGAGCCATCTGTGGGGGTGGAATGAGCTCTGGACACAGGTTTCACCAGTCCCGTGGTAGCACACATTTGCATGTTGCTGCTTCCGTCATTCACAAACGCTCCTTCCTCTGTCTGCTTGCCATAAACAAGGTTGTTTTCTGAAGGGCTGCGCCTCTGTCCACCTTGATCCATTATCCAATCTTACCTGGCATAGAAAGAGCAACAGAGCAATACTATTAACTATTACCTCTGTAGCAATGGTGTGGCTTATTTCTACTAAGGTGTCTGCATGGCCAAGGAAAAAGAAAAAAAGATTAAATTCAGAAGCAAAAACTAAATTGAAAGGCCATATACATGGATACACTACTCAATTGTATGACAGCATATTGTCCTCAAGATACAAACTACCCTTTTCTATCAATCATCTCCAAACCAGTTAGAACAAAACAGGCCTATAGTATAGATATAACCATTAAATTAACCATTAGCCAATCAAATGTCAAGTGTCAAACAGTCTGTCAAATGGCAGTAGAAACATTAGGCTATGTAGCATGCCCATGTAGCATGCCCAGTCATATTCACACCGACAGAAGCAATCAATATTCGCGTGTTTATATCGGATAAACGTGTATTTCAAAATTAAGCTTAAGGACCAAAAATAAAAATGTGTTGGAAACAGGCCGTTCATCTGAAACGGGGAGGCAAACTTAGATAAGTGCCTTTTATGGAAAAGTCCTCGGTGGCTATTCGCCTAATTCACACCACTTTTAAAAAGCGTGTGTGAAAACAGCAGTTTATATATGTAAATATATGTATAATACATAGCGTTTTTCCATTTACAGACAGAGAAGGAAACCCGAACCAACAATAGCGTCCGTGTTGAAAAATGCCTCTGTATATTAATGCAGTAAGTAAAAAACAACTTTGTCGCGTTCGATACCTGGCCATACAGCAGATTTTGACATGAAAAACATCGACGTGCCAAATGGCAACAGAGACACATTAATTCATTTGTTTCATTGCTGGTAATGACGGTCTGAACATTTCCATAGTTTCGCAATGGATCTAACTCGTCCAATGAAGACGACTGTGGCACAGTACAGTTTGACCAGTGTGCAAATCTCTCAATTAGTAGAAATCCTGAGAATATAAGTTACCGCAGTGGTGCAACCTGTTGGTAGGTCTTGGCTATTGCATGATAAATTCCTTTAAAACGAGAGAATTCCTCTTAACAAAATAAAACGTCGTTACTTCATGGTCCTGGTATCATGAAATCGTGACAACTTTGCTGATTTTATGTTGTTGTTGGAAGTAAATAAAGACATCGGTCTTAACTGAAAAAAAAATCGTTATTATCATGTCATAACTTCTTGTTCTACTTATCCATGGTCTGCAACCTAAACTGTAGCTTGACTGTCAGTACACTACTGTTCTCAATGCCAACTGACCAGAACTTACAATATAAGCAAATAAGCATGGCAGTTGGCAAGAAATATTTAATACAAAGGAAAATAACAGACCATACCTGCTTTCAAAACGCACTAGTTGTCTTTAGAGCATTCGCAGTAAGAAATCGGTCGTGTGGCACAATCGTGTAAAATATAACGTTAACTTAGTTTCCAACAACGTCGTGATCTTCATCTCATGGCTAGTCTCCTGGCATGGTAAAATACAAGGTACTGCCAGTGAAAGCAAAGCAAAGCAGCAAACCCTCTCCCACTGTCATGACAAGTACTAGCTTGGCATTTCAGCTCCTCATTCGTCCTCTCGACAGCCCTGGTACCAGCGACGTAGAGAGAGACAAGCGTTGCGCCCTTTGGTCCAAGTTTACAAACTGAAACTTCTAAACTGCTTTCGTGAAAGTCACTGCTGTTTAAAAATACGTAGTCTGTTCTACGTACTGGATATCCAATGTGGCGTATATAACAACAAAAAATGTCACAGTGAGCTTGACGAAACGGCACGCTAAAAACACAGCCTGGATAAACGTATTAGGTAACTGAGTAGCTATAGGACTCTACCGTTGCAGACTAGTTTTGCACTCCGACAAACGGTAAACGCCCCTCAGAGGAATATCCTTGCTAGCAAGCTAGCTCGTATCGAGGTCCTTATAGAGGCTGTTGTCAAATGGCGTAATATACTCGACAGACGTTCCTGTCGGTGTTGAATGATTAAAACGTTTAGCAAAGCACGAGAACACGTTAAAACGTCAATGAACAACCTACATCAGCAATATTCTGATAAAATTGCTACTTACAAGTAACGTTAACTGCCGTGCACTGCCTGGAGTTTGCCTTAAACTTGGGACTGTCGAGTCGCAAAAACATCACGCTTACGCTTGTCATGCAACTTAAACGCGTTAGGTCATGCTTTCAATAACTTTACTAGCAAGAACTAGCTACTTTTGTACGCAAAAGAGTTATTGTCCACTAGAAACTGATGTTAGAACTGAAGTTCCGAAGGTGCGTATCGAGCTGACAGACGTAGATTTCAATGGCGCACTACAGACCGTAGATAGCAGAACGAAGGGCACGTTCACAACGACTGGAATTAACAATTCCGCACAGAGAGAAAAAAAAAAATTGCATAAAACGGCGTGCATTTAATATATAAATCCTTACTGAATACACCCATATGCCCTCTGTAATGGTCTTCAATTGAATACTTTATGTCCACAAACAAATAAAAAACACTGCCGAGACTTTGAACTATAGAGAGACCTTGGCTAATCTACCAAGAACTGACATGCGCAAAGCAGGGCTGTCAGTTTTATGTCAATAACTCTTATTTACGCTTGGGTGACAAGTGTAGCAGGCTGCAGACATAGATTGTGTTGTTTTGCTCAAATGTAATCTGGCATATATACTGTATTTACTTGCTTAATGCAGGCTAGTTAGCAATGCAAGTTTATACACACAGCACAATGTGCGGACATTTGGCTTGTTTTTCAAGAACGCTGTTATGGGTTGCCCAGCGTTGGTTTTGGTCACTGTGTTCACTCTTTTGACGTACCAAGACTTACATAGCTAATGTTAAACTATTGTGGAGAGTCTTCAGTGTAGAGAAACCACCCAAAAGGGAAAGATGATAAATTAAGCTATAACATCACTGAAGATGTAGGTCTATAACATTTCAGATGTGTGTTTAAATGTATGCATGTGCAAAAGAACATTATTTGCGTTAGAAAACCTACCTGTGCCTCCCATCTTTTCCACAGCCTCCTACTGGCTCAATATTTTCTGAATACTCAAAACTTATAACATGCAAATGAGTGGTTTAGCAAGGACTTTGTATAATCTTCCAACAGTATTATTTAAAATAAAATAAAATCCAGCACAAACGCTACCTTTCTTGTTAGCCTACTTTAATTTATTTTACTGGTATTTATATCCTCAAAAGCTAAAAGGATGATACTCCTTAAAATAGCCTAAATAGAGGATATTGGTGAAATGGTGCTAAAACTAATGCCATGAAGCCTAAACCAAACTTGGTTTTCACATATACTCATATGCATCTCAGTCTGCCCAGTGTGCCCATTTCACTGCAACCATTTTTCCAAGAAGTCACAGGGGAAGCAGATGTTATTAATGAATGAAATTTCCCATCAATATCATTGTTTCCTGAAGCTGACACAAAATGGATCCTGTCACCTTCAGTGAACTTTGTCTTACATTAACTTTCACTGTGTACAGTACTGAAGAACATCATGTTCATATTCATATTCATTCAGTAGTTACACCTCAGAAACATTTATGTGTGAAACATGTTTGATAACACAGATCACACATGACTGAAGTAAGTTTCGTTTACTTTTTCACAATTGCTGTATGTATGTAGCCATTAGTATAGTTTTACTTCATATTCCATGAATGAATTCTCTACTTGCAATTTGTTAATGAGCAATCTGCTTCAATGTCATTGGTTGAACTATTGTTCCACATGACTGCCACACATTACAGCATGTGACATCCGAAGAAACTGACATATGTTTTGAACCACAGCTCTAACATGTTCACCCCAATGAGTCATACACACATGAAAATACACATATGTTCTAAATCTGAATTAAAATCAGCATGTACACTTAGTATGTGTGTGTACTTTGTGTAGATGGTGTATATAATCAAGCACCTGTTTGTGTGTGTGTGTGTGTGTGTGTGTGTGTGTGTAAAAGAGTGTGTGTTTATGGTTGTGTGTAAATGAGAGAAAGAGATTACATGTGTGTTATTCATTCATTGTGAATATCTGTAGATGTGCGTACATGTGTGTGCATAATTTGTGTGTTTTCCTCTGCGTTCCCTCTGCAACTCTGGGATCATTCACCTTGAAAAAACACCATACTTGAAAGTAGACAGAGTCATGAGAGGAACAACACCTTGCTGCTGTAACAGTCCAGCCTCAGCCTTCAAATCCAGCTCTCATGACCCATCTTCTGCAGGATATGCAGATCCAGGATAGGGTTTCATAGCCACACACAGTGGCGCAACAGACAGAAACGATAGTTCCTTTCTCACCCCCTATAAAACTGTCCTCTTCGCTTGCAATGGACTACCTAATGTAAGAGAGAGTCAGCGAGAGTCTTTGTAGATGTAAATATGTGAATGGACAAATGAATAAATGTTTGTGTCCATATAGTCTCTACTCCTTTTAAAAGACAAGTAGGCCTATGCAACATCTTAACGTTATCTTAACATTATATCTCTGTGTGTACAATCCATCTTTGGACCAGAACAGGAGCTGTCCCCAGGGACCAAAGTAGTTTGCACGCTGTGAGACCAGTACAATGAATGACTTTTTTGTGGTGACACATCCACATGGGTGGTTGAGGGCTTGTTGGATGTGGCTCCTTGGGATAATTGTGCTCATTGTGGTAAAATTTTGTCAACTAAGGTGCTATTCTGCAAAACAGTGTATGACCAACCCATCTTGCAGGGTAGAGAGCAGGGGATGAGTGGTCCCTGTGGACCAAAACAGCTTACATGAGCCCAATGGGGCCACATGGCCACTTTTTCAAGTGTTTCAAGTGACCGATGGTTTGGTATCCCAGGAATCATTGACGGGAATCATTTTTACAATGAATTGTGACTTTTTCTGTCATTCCTAGAGACCCATGTCTCGGCCAGGGTACTGCGTGTTTTTATTTATTCCACAAAAACTTGTGTTCCGATGGGCTCAGAGAGGGACAGTAGCAGCCCTCTGGGACCAAAAGCTTCTATGTCTTAAAAATGGATCTGCATGCAAGATGAATTTCATGTGGCCTGGTGTTTTGGGTCTGGGACTGGACGACCGAAAACTAGGCAGTGAGTACTGAACACTTTGCTTACAGCAGTCATAAATATACTATAATATGCTTTCTACCTACTGAAGTAAAGGTTCAAAAGATTTAAAATTGACCGAAACCATCGCAGCACATCATCTGCATTAGATCAGGACAACATCCAGTTTTATAGTCGCATGTTTTCTTTGACATGTCAACTGGATTCACACAGGAAAAGAGGTAGACAGGCTGCTGTGGCAGTCAGTGCCGTTCTGTGAGTGTTTGCTTTTATACATGTGCATACGTGTATGTTGATTTGTCTATATCATGCTTGTTTTGTATCTCAGTGTGTGTATTAAATGTGTGTGTCTGTGCGTGCTTGTTTGTATTTCTCTGCCTTGGGTTGTGTGTGTGTGTGTGTGTTTGTATCAAGTCCACGGAGAGGAGGGGGTAACAGTTCTTTTGGGGAGGGGAGATACAAGCTCCCATGCAAACAAGCCCATTATGTGGACCGGGGCGTGCGCTGGGCATGAGAAGTGCTGATTAAGAGGACTAGATGGAAGCTTGCGCACATCCCCCTGGGGCTGTAGCAAAGCAGCCACACTGTTCTCTTGCCCTATAACACCATGCCTGGAACATGCTGCCACCTGATAGGGGGTTAGTCTAGGTCAGAATCAGTCTCCCACCACCACGCGTCTATGTCTGCCAATGCAGAAGTTGGGAAAGGTCACAGGCAAGTGCAGACGGGCCCCAAGTCAAAGTGATAGGTGAAGGACAGTGTAAGATAAATGAATTCACATTTCTGACTTATCGTAGTTGTATAATGGTTGAGAGGGTATAAGTAAACTGACGGGAGCTCTGTTGTGAAATTTTGTGAACTGTTCACTGTTGGGAAATTTTTCAGTTGTGTCCTTGACACTGAACTGTGTCTTTGTGCACCGAGCGAGATGATAGCTTTTGGATTTATTGTCAGTCAATAACAAAAAGTCTGGCATTTTTCCTTACAGTAAGGCTTCTTAGAAGGCTGTACACTATATTCTCCTATGGATACCATGTTTGTGAGGTTTGCTAATTGAACTGATGTTTCTTACCTGACCTGGGATAAGCACACCAGATTGTTAAAAAAGCTCAGCAACGTCTCTTCCACCTCAGACACCTAAGGAAGTTTGGTATGCCAACAAAGGCCTTTTATAGAGGCACCACTGAGAGCGTCCTGACCGGAAGCATCACTGCATGGTTTGGAAGTTGCTCTGCTACCAAACGAAAGGCACTGCAAAGAGTGCACACACAAACCATCTGTAGATGTGATCTGCCATCCATCCAGGACTTGTATAAGAGGCTATGCATCGGGAAGGCCAAAAGTAAGGACTCCAGCCATCCTGGTCATGGAGTATTTCAGCTGCTACCATCTGGCAAGCAATATCGTAGACTTAAGGCTCAGATCCAGAGCAGACTCCAGAGCAGTTTGTTCCACCAAGCAACAAGGCTTATGAACACTGAAATAATGCCTGTGCCTGTCAGTTTTTACACTACAACACATTCTATCTTTTTTTCCCCTCACACACTTAACATACTATATTTATTGTTTATTTTTGAGGAGCAAAAAGACAAGAATTTCACTGTCTTATACTAGTATAATGAGATGTCATAAAGACTATACTGAATCTTGAATCACTATCACTGATGTTTATATAAAGCACCGAGACCAACCAGCTGTTTGCCGTATACAAGAACCAAAATGAGTATGGGTGAATCTCATGGTGGATGGGGGATGCCACATCCAACCACCCACCACCCCTAGCCCTGAACTCTTGAAAACATAACTGGATGGACTTAACTGGATCTAGAGCATAGGATCACTGTATTTTCAAGAGCTAGTAAAGCTGTAAAAAGACACTCAAAAAACATTGCTGTCAAAAGATTTATATTCGCACATGGCATGATGGTTGCCAGTCGTTTCTCATAGCTAATTTGCTAATAGCTAATAGCTAATAAGTTGAACAGTCTTCAGTCTTTTTTGTTTGTTGCTCAAGCTAGCCAAAAGTTGACATTCATCGCTGTTGTCAATCATGACGCTTTCGTAGCTCTTGGTGTGAACGCACAATTAGGCAATAGAATATGGAGTTTCAGCCACTGATGTCACAAAGCCTGATTTACCAAAGCAGCTGACCTTTCACCTGATACCTTTTGTCCACCCCAGACCTCCCTCCCTCACATGGCAAACATTTGGCTGTGAGACATCGGCTTGAAGCAAAGAAGGGAGCTGACCCCCCACCAGTCCAAGTAAAAAAAATGTCTGGAATTCTACTGACCCAAATAATCAAGCTACTATCCAAGCCACTCGACTGTGTGGTGTGCAGCAGAGGAGTGTGGATATGAGGAAAGCTATTTATATGACATGATTTACGGCACTTCATGGATCATGGTCACACCCTCCTGCCCTAGGATGCTAGCCAAATTTTGAGGGAGAGATAGACAGATAGCTGTAGAGTGAACAGGAGAGGAAAGAAAGAGAGGAAGAGAGGATCTGGAAGTGAACAGCAAAGACGTTCACAGACCACTTCCCCTGCAGACCTCTTTTTTTCAATTGACAGCAGAGTGAAACACTCTATGACACTAAATGCTATGATTTCCAGCGTAAAAGATGAGTTCTTGCATGCTTGGGCAAATAATGATTTTGTTTCCCCAGGGCACTGTTCACTCCTTTACATAAGTGACTCAGTATGCCAATTTCCTGCTACGCACATAATAAGAACACAGCACACATGCTCTCTCTCTCAAACATACACACTTTCAGCATACACATACTGTATATACATACAGGCATACACATCAGACACATCAGAAGTATATGTACACACACACACACACACACACTTACATAATACACATCTATAGCTCATTTTAAAAGCAAAAGAGACCGGCATTAAACAAACTAGCTTCTGGCATGTGAAGAATAATAGCACTTGATTGCAACATGTGAAATCCCCTCTCCAAATAGAGGGCTCGTATTCTCAGAGTGCATTCACAACATCATTTGGCGTGCACTCTGGGGAGCTCTAAAAAGGAAACACCCACTCACACCTGCTATGCACAATGTTATCATTTGGGTATTGTTATAATATTGCATTCCAATGCAAAACATGGAGGAAAGAAAGTGTTAATGATGAGTCTAATGGTTTGATTCATGTAGGTGGGCTGTGTGACACTTAATCCAAAGTAATCATAATGGTTCGGGCCTGTGAGAAGTACAGAACCTGCACTCCATGCCAACCATGCTTCTAGTTTGCACGTGCAGAAGAGCCCTCTAAGGCTACAGGCCAGGTATCCCGTTTCTCATTGAAAAGGGTGTCTATGTGACCTTGATACATGATGACTTGACAATGAAGCATTACTCCAAACACTATGAATGCCATGGCCGTTTTGAATGCAAACATTTATAGCAGATTGGACATTGACAGCCATATGTCCACATAATGTCCACAAAATCACAGATGTTTTGTTTTTGCCAATATAGTTGAAACATAATTGGTATAGCTTTCAGGATATGTTGTTTATAGTGTTTGGCATGAGGTAACTTAGAGAGAGCAAATATCTTTTGTAATTTGCAAACAAACCACAGTTCAGCACACCCGAATTGTGGAAGCAGGAAAGCGTCTCAAATATGAAGGTTTTCATGAGTGTTTTAAAAGAACCCCGTTAAATCTATCTACCCATCTACCTGACCTGATCTCACCTGCCAACCACTTCGCTCCTCTAAGGAACGTTATCTAGCACAGCCAACACCTTGCGCAGGTCAGTCCAGACTCTTCTCATGACTCTTCTCTTCTCATTCCACGCTGGTGGAATGACCTTCCAAGTGCTACCAGATCAACTGAAACCCTCTCCACCTTCAAGAAACTCTTGAAGACCCAGCTCCTCCAAGAATACCTCCTGGCCTAAATTTTGAGAATGCATTTAACATCTTATACTTAATTTCTCTTTTATACTGCACTTTTTATTACACTATTGCACTTTCTACTTAAAATAGTGCAATTTTTGTGTTAGCAATATACGCTCTTTGTTAGTTTCTTTCATTGTTTTGCAGCTTGAATGTTATCCTCTTTTGTAAGTTGCTTTGGATAAGAGTGTTTGCTAAATGAATAAATGTACATGTAAATATAAAGATAAATTTTTCCAACCCAATTACAATACACCTAAATAGCTACATTCCTTAAACCAAGAAATTAAGGTTCAATGTGGTTTTATCCCCTAATAGACTGACAGATTCTGTGACAAAAGATGAGATGGTTGCTTAACCTCATGGTCCCTCCTATGAGCATGTTTATGGGGCTGAAGGGAGTATGAACTAATAAAGGTGTATGACATTTTTTAGCCCAGTAATTTGAGAGCACAGGTCAGGCTGTTCTGTACAAAAACAGTGGTGTCCAGGGGTCGTGGGAGGAAGTCTAAGACTAACTAGATCTCTCAATGAGTCAGTCAATGAGAGAGAGAACAAGGGGAGAGAGAAAAGGAGAAAGATGTACAAATTCAAAAAGACTGAAGATAAATATAAAACAGTGACAAACACAGTATACATAATCATATGAGTATATTTGTCATGCACACCCCACTGTCCTCAAATTCGTCCTTGCAGAGGAGCAGACTTCACTGACTTCACATATAGAAAACGCCTCTAGGGATATGAGGAGATGGATATAGTGTCTTGAGTGACTGACACATAGTAATGTGTGTAGGCAGGGATTTCTCAATCTCTTTTGAAAACGTGCAAAAAGGAATGAATGATGAATGACAAGGTCCCTTGTGTCCCCAGCATCATCATATAGGTAGGCCTGTGTGGAGACACACAATGCCTGTGGTGACCCTGCTCTCCCTATAGCTGTAACAGGATCGGAAGGAAATTCAAGCAGACCACGGGAGGGATTCAGACCCTGCAGACTCTGATTACAAAACAGCTGAACCTGCAATTGAAATCTGGGGCTTACCATCATATGGAAGAATTCATTATATCAACACCAACCCACCTAAACTTGCATCTTTCAACCATAGCCTTGTACTGTATGTATTTGAGTTGTTCCGAAGATCAATCTATAACCCTGTTTCCCTGGTAGGAAAAAGAACGAGAAAATTTGATACAGCAACAACCAAATAATTAACTGGTAGCTAACACTAACTAAATGGGACACAGCAACTCACTGTGCTAAACTCAGCTAAATTTTCACATCCCCTATTCAGATAATGTTAACTGCTGTTTGCTATTTGGTTATGTTTGCTATTTGGACAGCACTCACTGACCTTGAGC
Organism: Tenualosa thibaudeaui; assembly: GCA_027481765.1. Taxonomy (NCBI): domain Eukaryota; kingdom Metazoa; phylum Chordata; class Actinopteri; order Clupeiformes; family Clupeidae; genus Tenualosa; species Tenualosa thibaudeaui. Next base: position 23,232,417 of record JAIFZK010000009.1, read on the forward strand.
ATCAGGCGTATGGATTGATTCACACCAGATTCCTCTTTTAACTGCATCGCCATAAGGGTCTTTAGACCAACTCCTCAAATACTTACAATACAAGGCTATGGTTGAAAGATGCAAGTTTAAGTGTGTTGGTAGTCTGGTCTAGCGCCAACATCACCAACTTCATTCTGATTTCAGTGGAGTTTTCTATGCCGTACCTCCCTCTCCTTTTCCACAGTGTGTCAGCCTTGGGCTACATGGACAACACATGACATGACATGACAACACATTTGATTGCTCCACCTGGTTACTGGCAGAGGACTGAGTCATGGAAACAATGAAATGATGTGTATTTTTATGTAGTCAATGATTATATGACATCTGAGAATTTGTTTGTACTGAGCTGTAGAAGTTACATGAAAAATATTCTAAACAATTAAACCATATTGTGCTTACTGATGCTCTGAGTGTTTGTTTATCAAATGTCACATACGTAACGTTGGAAATGCCCTCCATGCTGCCAAACTCCACACTGGCCTGCTTTGCATTGTCTGGTAGTAACGTTTCCTCTGCTCAGCTATGACCTGAGGTCACCTCCGAGGTGCACTGTGAGTCTGTGGAGGAGGTCCAACGATTGTGGTGGCAGATGGGGGTGGTGCGGGAGTCTGATGGAAATGCTACGCGTCTCGACATGACAGGGAGCCAGAGACATGTGAGGAATGTTACGTGACAGACCCCACCACACCCACACAAACACACACATACAGAAATGTATTTCCCTGCCCGTTGTGATCAGTTCATGCAGTATCAGTTTTCAGTGCCGTGATTCTGTAGTGTTTGACTGTTTGCAGCTTGGGAAAACTGTACTATTGAAAATCACCATTATTTTGTATGACCTAATCTCTGGTGCACTCTTGGTCACCTACACTCTGTCTAATTAGTAGAAGCTGCCATAAAAAACTTGATGTTGTTGTGATAGTGAAGTTTATGATGTTTCAAGGGTAACATTTCCCTGATATGCGTCTGCCTGTTTTTGTTTTACCCTGTATTTTACCTGCATTTTGGCGCCATTGTGACTCACCTGACCTGTTGCGCTGGAAGAAGTTTCCAGCCATGGAGGAGGATCACATTCATGACCCTGTCTCCTTCCTCATTGGTGCAGAACCGCTCTCACATCGGCATCAGAAGCTGTGTGCCCTAGAGTTAATCAATGTCTTCATGTCTCTTGACACCTGTGACTGCATTTGATATCAACTGTAAGAGGGAAACACTATATGCGTCATTGATATAGCCATCATCTTTGAGGCATGTATACTAATGATTTGGAGATTTGCATTCAGTTCTTAAATCCTATTAAAGGATATAATGTATTGTAATTAATTCATCCACATTTTTTTTGATGTAGATGAATTCTTGTCATTTCCTGTAATGAGGTGTTAAGTGTGTGTGTGTAGGACTGTGACACACAGAATTGCTTGCATGAATCATTCTTGTCAGTGAACTTCACCCATTATCCACCCTCTAATTACACCCATCATTGACAGTATGTGATTTGCTACTCAGCCCTTTTCTTGATTATGCAAACGGTCACTGAGACGGTTTTTTCCTTCAGGCATATCAGAGATTTTTTTAACATGCTGTCAGGAGAATCATATTCTATTCATCAAGGTTTGTACACTGAATGTGCTAAATTTCTTTAACCTGTAAAAATGAGGTTAACACATGGGATGGGCTATAACTGGAAATGCATATGATTAATTTTGTTGGAGCAGAGCACAGACATTGGGCTACACGTCATCATGTGGGCATTCAACCCATAGCTGAGTTGTGTGTCATACACACCACCGATACGTTGACGCGTAACATATTTCTTTTTACTTTTGTATTTTTTTTGTGATGTCACTATATAATTGTTCATAACTGCTGTTAATACACGGGTGTGGCCATGTTATTATGGAATAGATGTTACATAACATGCTGTCATGTGCAGTGTATACACAATATCAAAATACTGTACCCACTTCCCTCAATGATAAACTGCTCAAAGAGGTGGTAGGAATTGAAAGCAGTATCTTATTTACTACAAGCTCAGCTCAGTCATTCCTGTATTTAAATGCATCTGAACAAAGAAGGAAAAACAGCAGGCTTTTAACAGTCTCTTGTAGGCAAGGTGTGTTTCCCAGCACCACAGCTGATAACCAGTTAGCACCTTTGGTGGTTAGCGATAGGCAATTGCATTGCAACCACCAAGGTTGCTAACTTGGAGTGCTCAGCAAGGTCACCAAGAGGTCATCTTTGTTTTGAGAGGAATCATTCTTGCCCAACTTTTCAAGAAGCTGTTCGGAATGACTTTAGAGGAAGAGAGTCTATTCATGATAATCTGCACCACGTGATGACATACACAACCCTGTGTCATTCATCCATTCATCCAGAGTTCCATGGTCTTGAGGTGACGTGATTACACGTGTTACAAAGAGGAAGGTGAGGATGAGTGAAAGAACACTATCATCTCAACCAATACCACACACATACACGCACGCAGACACACACACACACACACACACACACACTTGTTATGAAACCTAGATGGTGGTATGGTAAGGGCAGCTGTTTAACTGCCCATTTACAAACAGGCTTCTTCTGCAGCTGATGCCATGGCAACAGAGCACAATGTCTGGGACAAAAATGTAATTACAATAAAAAAAAAAAACGGAGTATTTCTGTGCTTATCTTTTAAAACAAACCCTCTTCAGTAACCCATCTCCAACTGTTGTGGATATGATTTGTATACTTACTTATTTGTAGACTTGCTCAAGGGCACAACAGTGGCACCCTGGATTCCTCTGGTACCAAGATTTGGTAATACTTTGGTATACTTAAGGTACACATATTCACCATTAATTAGCAGCTTATTAACGTGCAAATTAATAACATACTAGTAATTTATTAGTCATTGCAAGCTGCTTATTAGTACCTTATTCTGCATGATCTTATTCTACCCATTGTAGGCCATTAACTAGACTTTCTCCAATATAAACTCCTAATTACTGTTTATTCATTGTCGTTGTTGCATATTAATTTTGATCTCAGTATGTTTTGCTCAGTAATAGGCTCATAAGCTGGTAGTACAACAGGAACAGTTATTCTCAGGGACAGCAATTCTCAATCAAAAAGATGTAATTAGACATATTTGGACATTTGGACAAATCTTTTCTAAATATTATTGAAGGAGAATAACTGTTTCAGTTGTACTAAGCAGTAATTAAAATTCTGAAGATTCTGAAAATTCTTCAGAAATTCTAGTTAATGGTTTACTATGGGTTGAATAAAGTCATGTAGAATAAGGTATTAATAAGTGACTTGTAATGACTAACAAATGGCTAGTATGTTATTAATTTGCATGTTAATAAGCTGCTAGTTAATGGTGAATATGTGTACCTTAATCTAAAGTGTTACAGAGAGTAGATACTAGTTGCTCTCAGCCTCTACTTTATGTAAAACATGCAGTAGTAATGCTATTTCAATTATGGATTTTCTGAATAACGAAAGCCTTGGCATTCCCATTAGGCTGAGCAAACAAACAAAATAAAACCAGAATTTCATGATGTCTGTATTTTATAATTCAGTATTAACATGCAGCCAATGAGATTACAATCTATGATTAACGATGAAATTCAATACTATTTGTCACTGTGACATATATATACACATATATACGTCATTTTCTGTATTGCCCCTCCCTATGAATATGGCCACAGCTCACTGTCCTAAGTGGAGTTTCTCTGACAGGCTGCTGTGTCACATGACAGTGCTGAGGAGAGGTGGGTCTTCAGCTGCCATTCTCCAGTACCAGCTGTGTCGATACCTACCACTTAGTAGGCATGCATGAGTCACAGCTGGTGAGGGGCAGCGTTCAGTCTTACTGCAGTACTGTATGGCACTATAGTTTGCCTCACCTAAAGGCTTAGATAACACTGTTTAGATACACAGAGCTTGTTCAATGAGTAAACAAATGTCATCAACAAATGGCAGGTTGTGTTACCTAAGTTAGGTCCATTTTTTTCTTATATCCAAACAAACACATTAAAAAAATGATACAGTTCAGATAAACAAAGGTGTCACTATCTCACTTAGACATTCTGGCATCTGTATTGGTAAAGTCCTCCCAAAAAATAAGGCTTTCATTATCTCAGTTAATTGGTCCTGCTAATAGACTTTTTGTTTATTTGTCAAGGTAATCTAATGCGGCTATTAGAGGCATTTATGACGATGACACTTTAATCAAAGCATTAAGATGCGCTGGAAGAGATGTTCCCTGATCCCCGTCTCTAAAGGAACCAGCTGCTCCAAGGTGTCTGTTCACATCAACAATTTAGCCTTGTTAGAGAACCTCTCTAAACAGGCCTGCGTAACAGCCATCTCCCTACAGCACCCCACCCCTGACCAAATGTTGTTGAATTTGAATTTGCTCCCATCTGGTAACAAACCATTGTATTTGATTAGCTATGCAGACAAAATCCCAGGAATCAATCAGAACCACTTATCAGCTTATTATCGATTCATCAAAAATCCAAGAACCAATCTCAACTGCTCATCCAGCATGGGCCAGACATTATATGATTCAGAATCAATTGATTTTATTAATGTTGTATTTTCCTTTAATTGAATAAACAACTGTAAATAACTTGTGTGATGTGTTGTGTTAAAATACAAAGAATTTTGGTAAGAGTTAAATGTTGTTACATTTAATGCTGGGCACGACCCTGCAATGCAAGCTCACATCAGTCACCTGTTTCCAGACCGTCTTCGTCTTCATTGATACAGGTATGGTTCCTTGGCTAAGTAACTTGGGCACCTTTCTTGAATTCTCCATCCACATATTCAAAACAGTGAGTGTGTTTCTTGACAACAGTGGCTTAGATGCAAAAGCTGGTAACTCACAGATTTTGTTTCTGTAAGTGTGTCTCAAAAATAATTCAACTGACAATTGGGCAACCTGGGTTTGATTCCTGAATCCCACGTTGTGTCCCTTTGGATAAAAGAGACCAGTCACTTTACTTTTAGTTTTATTTGGAATGTGTGTTTTATCTTTAATGTGTTTGTGTGCAGATCCAGAGATGGCGCGTGAGTGAAGCTGTGTAAACGTATGAATGGAGGCGAGCTGATGACATGGAGCAGTGACCCTACATGGGACCCCAAAAATACTTAGACTACATCTTTTTGAAAAGAGGATATGCCCCAGAGAGAGGAATTGTCCACACACACAGACACAGACAGGTGGACTGACTTGCTAGATCGATAGATAGATAGATATGGGAGGGAGATATATGTTAATATAGAAGCAGACGCATATATTTCTCTCTTAGCCTGCAGTCTGGTGAGCTGCTTTCCATCACAGTCTGAGCAGAGGACAACCCACCTCCCATAACACCCACACACTTACACACACACACACACACACACAAACACACAAAGAACCTCCCCCATAAAAACAACCACACCATCTCAGCATGTTATGTAAACAGGTTTGCCATTGTTGCACATATCATGAGGTCTTCTGTGTGTCTAATAACCTCCCTATGGGTAAACCAAACACAACACGTATCTAATTAATTCCCTTAACACTGAATGCATACATTAATATTTAATTTTAAGCTTAGGCATCTGTAAAATGATACATATAATACAACATAATGATCATAATGATTTGGAATACTCGTTCCATGAATACAGCACTGACACTGGTGCACTCATCTCTTGTTGTACCATGCAGCTGCCGGCATCAGACTATAGGGAGAGCGCTTAAAAAAGATCTCTCTCTCTCTCTCTCCCTCTCTCTCTCTCTCCATCTCTCTCTCTCTCTCTCTCTCTCCCCTCAGTGCGCACTGATTCACTGAACGGTCTGCTGTACTCGCTTTGGGCTTCCATTGGCCCTACAAAGCTGGGTGCAGTGATCTAATTTTATATTAAACTGCGAGTTGTGCATGCATGAGGACGTTTTCAAGTATGGCTTGACTGCTGAGGGTTTCTGGAGAGTTCATAGAGAGAATAACAAGAGGCAATAAGGAAGAAAAGGACAAGATGGAGAAACACAATGGCAAGATGAAAGAAAAATATGCAGGACCATGACAAGATGAACAAGAGGCTCATTACCTTGAGTATAACGGAAGTGACTATTTCCAAGACCAGTGTGTCACTTTAGTCTGTGGCTAAGAGTTCAGAGAATCAGTTGTGGTCTTACATCTTTGATATTGCAAGAGTTTCCTCTCCATCATCAAAATCGTAGTCTGGATCAAAGTTTTGGTAGCTGAGCACCGAGGCAGCACTGGGCTTCGGCACACACAGTGACATGGTTAGCCAGCCTGATGGTTGCGATGTCTCCCATGAATGTGTGCTGCTGTTATTTGTGTGGCCATTACTGTAGTCTTTCCATCTGTCCATGTCATCACAGCAGTGGCCTGTCTAAAAATAGGGCCTTGTCCTGTCGACATACCCTGAAGAAATGCTCTTCACGGTAGTTGAGCCTTACAGGATGACATCAGCAGCAGCAAAACAGGAGAATTACTGATATTCTTACATACTCTTACATATTCTTAAATTCCTATTCATGATGAACATACTGCATGCTACATCTTTCCAATGAAAACAGTGAAGCAACACGCCAGGCTACACAGTCATGCAGGAAATGCTTCATGGTAACAGGGCAAGGATGTGGCGCAAGAGGTATAGGCTTGAGGTTTCTTATGTAATGTGTGTGTTAAAGGTCTGTCTCGAATTGGACTTACGTTGATGATATGCAGCTTATTAGATAACATTCATGGTGTATATGTATGTGTGTCACCGTATGGCATGTGAGTGTGTGTTTGTTCACGTACATACAGTGGAGTGTCTCAGTGTGTGTGTGAGAGAGAGAGAGAGTTATAAGGAGCCTGGAGGATAGTCCGTCGGAGGATATTTGTTGGGTTTATTAAATCATGGTCAGGGTGGGCAGCCCTGTGAGAGAAAGACCATGCATTAAATAATGCAAGAGAGAGGGTTTATCTGAGGCTCTGTCAGAAGGGGTTTTGCAGATGAGTGCTCTGCTCAACGTCTTTGCATCTCCCCTCTCCTTCCTCCTCTTACGCCCCCCCCCCCACAACACAACACATACATGCGCACACACATGTAGGCGTGCACACGCATATACACACACAAACACACAAATTTACATTCACTCACACACACACCCCTACTCACACATCCACAGAGAGCCAATTACTTCCAGGTTGCCAGAGTAGAAAAGATAGGGCACATATGCCAGTTTTAACAGATTTATGATGGCTCTTAAAATAATCATTACATTACATGCGGCTCAGTGCACATCTATACACAGTGGGTGGAGGGGAGGGGGAGACGGTGCAGACCAGCAGCACGAGGGGGAGAGGAATCCTCCATGCATAGAGGCTCACATACGGAAGTTTGCTTGTGTCAAACAAAGCCAATTAAGACGTCGCCACACACACTGCCAGAAATCAAGGAAGAATGTTCTTCTGTTGAGCAAAATTTATTTGCTATTTTTGCACTGTTTGGAAAGAAAAAAAAAGAATTAAGAAAGAAAACCTTTTTTCTCGATGCTGCAACCGCTTGCTGACAGGTCCGTGTTTCACTTTTCAGCTCTTTATTTGGCAGAAAATAAGAGGATTACTCCACTCCAGTTTTTTTTTTAATTGGTGTTATGCACCATGGTGCCTGTGGGTTTAAAAGTGTCAAATGTGCATCACATCCTTCTAGGCTCTCTGCTCAGGAGTGGAAACATGGCAACAGACGAATTCAAAACAAAACCGCTGTTCATTCTCATCCCTCCTGCTTACTCATGTGTCACAAACCACCTTGCCAAGCAATGTAGCCACTCACTGCTTACACATCCACAGGCAGCAGCAGCAGCAGCAGCAGCACGTGTGCAGACTGAGCAGCTCTCGCTCGCTCGCTCTCTCTCTCTCCTTCTCTCTCTCTCTCCCTCCCTCCTTCTTCCCCTTCCGTACAACATCTCTCAGTTCCTCTGTTTCAGCCTGAAAATTAATAAATAAAATATTTACATTTCCACACATGAAAAAAAATAGCAAATATGAAGAAAACATTACAGTATTCTTACGCCATTAAAAACTAAAACACAAGGATGCCTGTCTGAGGCAAGTGTCAGAGAGAGAGATGAGTGCATTTCTCTCCATTTTCATTATCAAGGCCACACTTTTAATTTCAGAACTTTAGTCATTAACATTTTATGTTGATAATGATGTTTCACTAAAGAGCCCTCTTTTGTGTTGAATTATTTCTACGTTTAATCATCTGCCTCTTCACAGCACAAACAGCGTCAACTCACTGTATCATGGCACATACTTCTTTGCATCACCTGGTTGAAAAAGACTAAAAACTCCTTTGCACTACTTGGTTGAAGAGAAAGCATTCACTATGTGTATTTATCTGTGATTAGGACATCATCTGGCATAAGCCCAAAATCAAAAAGTCCTAAATATGTTTTATGTCTAAAACAAATAAGAACTGCCAATATTCCATTATTTATTTATAGAATTTGTCCTGTTTTGTTCTTGACAATAGGCAACATAGTTCCACCTTGTAATAAGGCCATGCAGAACTGACTGGTATTTCTGATCGAGTAAGCATAGCCAAGTTCTATTTCTGTGTGCTGTGCAACTGAAGAAGCCAGAGGATTTCACACCATCAAGGGGTGGTGTGTGAATGGTTCAGCACTCCCCAGCTCAACAGCAAGTAGGTCCAGAGCAATTTATTTAAGAATATCAGCAAAGGTCAGCTGCTCACCCACCTCTGCAGGATGTGTGGGCATGTAAGAAAAGGCAAGCGATAAATTGTCAGTTCATCTTGAGTCATACGGCTTTCCCTCAGCTCTGCATTGTTGTTGTTGTGTGTATGCGTAAGTAGGTAATGAGTAAGTGTGTGTGTGTGAGTGAGAGAGAGAGAGAGACAGAGAGAATAGATACATACCAGATAGTCAGCTGGATAGATGGATAGCCAGACACAGACAGACAGGTAATCATGTTTGATAACAGTTGTCTATAGAGCAGGGCCAGTTCATTGAGTTCCGAATCGACCAGGAGCCCGTGAAATAAAAGAGGCAATTAGTGTAATGAAGTACACAGGCACGCAGATAATCAAGCCCAGCACTCAAGTAACACTTGCCGCGTGAATATTCATTCATTGGCCGTTTGGAAATACATAATGCTAGTCGCCACTGAATACCAATCGTCACATTTCCTGCAAAACACAGTGGCTCCCTGTGCGCAGGGGCTCACTAATCATGATCATTGGTGTTATTACCATTGAGCCTGGTGCGACACAGGCACAGCTTCCGCCATTGGAGATGGCCAATAGCCCTGATCGGCCCTCACTCCCCTTTCCCTCACCATCACCATTTTCCCTCAAAAACCACAACACAACACAAAACACACGCACACTCAACCAGTGTGTGCTATTGTTTCTCGGAAAATACAAACGCCTTATTCAGGCTGACAGTTATCTTGCAATTTCAGTTTGCAGTTTGCACATCTGTTCACCCATCAGTGCCAACAACAGTAAGGCAAGATTAAAAAGGCCATAACTTTGATGTCAAGAGCAAAAGGCAAGACTTGTCAATCTCATACAGTGTGTGTGAGGAGTGAGGGGAGAGGAGGGGTGTCAACACAGTTCCACCTTTCCATGCATCTACATTCACAGAAAAACAGCCCCGTTGCCTAAAGAACTTCACCATTGGACAATGTATGAGGACAAAAACAACTTTTCAACTTAATTTACAAATGAGACTATGATGATGGAATTGTTTTTTCTCCATCAACAACTGTCTTAATATCAGCTCCAGTGAAGCAAGGAGCAAGGGGCTGCCATTAATCTGGCTAAATAAACGCTTCTCCGCAAGTGTTTGTGGTTGTTTTCATGCCCAGCTGGTAGCCTAAGTGTAGCAGATTTCAAAATAAGGCCTAATATACAGTACAGAACAAAGATTAGATTTGATTAGAATTTAATGTCCCTGCTCCTAACCTGACATCACCAAACGTACTGATGTATTAATGGCAAAATGGAGTCAGACAGCCATGACAAAATTCTGTGTAGATCTGCAAGTTGACAGGCAGTGAGAAACTTTCAAAATGCATCACAGCAAAGCATCATTGGACATATGAGAGGAAAGTTGTCCTGTTAGTCATTTGTAGTTGTATTTCTGTTAGAAGTACCAGTGAAACAAGATGATTCACACACCCTTTCCATTTGAATAGATCTTGATTATGGGAAAATCAGACATGCATGATGCAAATGTGGCCCCAAAAAAGACTTTGAGCTCAGGAAGAGGATATGGCCATCTCTGAACCCACAGATTGCCTGTTAAGCCTTGGTCTTACACACACACACACACACACACACACACACACACACACACACACACACACACACACACACACACACACACACACACACACACACACACACACACACACACACAGACAGACAGACAGACAGACAGACTTCCCGAGTCGCTCGACACACCAGCGGGACTTTCTAAACACCACATTTGATCACTGCATACCAGCTGGAGTTACAATTATGCAACTTCTGTTCAAATAGCCCATGAGCTTGTCACTGCCAAGAAAAGGTCTGGCTAAGACACACACACGCATTAGAAACACAGCTCAACACTGCCACCCACTGGTCATTCTTATAGAGAACTCTGTACTGTATTATGAACCTCAGTGAGGACCAACAGATTTGTTTGACCAACTTTGATACCCTCAATACAAAAACATGCTAACAAATGCATATTCTCTAGAGATAATTAAGCCAGCATGTTGTAGTAGTTTGATATAGTATATATTGCAAAAGAATTCTTACTTATAAGGAGAAAAACAGGTGTAATATGAATATTAAGTATAAATGTGAACATATTTTAAAAATAAAAAACAAAGTTCAATGTTCTATGGGGACTTTTTTCAGCCAACAAAAGATCCTGAGCAGAGAGAAAACAAGGCCCCACTGTGTCATGAATGATCCACGGTTTTAAACATGCTGCAAATTTGCTCCAGAGCCTTGCTGGCCTTACCACTATTTCCTGACCACTTCAACTGACCTCAGGTTTTCCAAGTAACCAGACGCCTGGGATCTGAGCGGTACTGATTCCTTTTGGGAGTGGGAGGCAGATTGGTCAGCAAAATGCAATGGGCTGAGTCACAGGGCCTGATGAGCTGAACAGAGGGGAATGCTTAGCCTCTGTTGGGTCCAGATGCAGGCCCTCTCTCTGGAAGGGCAAAAATGGCTTGCAACTCACACAGGAATGGGGCGGGGGTGGCTGGGGGGATAGGAATGCTGCCATCATGTGGCAGATATGGGACTAGACTAATCATACTCCCCTTACAAAACAAACACCTACACAGACAATATTTTGTGAACTTCAAAAAAACAAAGCAAGATAACCAACAAAACTAATCTAGACCGATTCGACCAATTGTACAGTTAAGAGGAATGCTAGACAACCTTAAAAATGGCTTCCAAATAAATAACTGTACAGTCAAGAGGAATGCTAGACAACCTTAAAATGGCTTCCAAATAAATAACTGTACTGTTAAGAGGAATGCTAGACAACCTTAAAAATGGCTTCCAAATAAATAACTTGACTACAGCCTAGAGAAAATAGTCATTTTTGACAGCTGCAAGCTTGTAATGGAGAGCAAACAAGAAGACTTAAGATGGTTCACATCACAAATCCATTTGGCAAACTCCTATTTCTGACCTTGCATAAGCAATCACAAAAGAAGTGACCTCAGAGAAGAAAAGATGTCTACCATGTCACACCAAAACAGACCTGACTTGAAATTTGAAAAACTGAACCACACCACTGATCAGTCAGACATTCAAACAAACTTCAGAATGCATTCAATATATACAACCAATAGTTTATTTAGTTAAAATGGCCAGTGAAACCACTATAAGCATGGCGCCCAAAATCCAATCCATCAATGATTCCACAAGACAAGACAGTTACATTTGAACTTTTCTTTCCTTTTGTTTTTTTTTTGGGATGTACAAAACAAATTATACAGTATACAAACATACTTGGCCATTAGGGACCAGTCATCTCTGCTCAGTAATGGCCCCATTGCTTTCATCTTAAACAGATATCTAGCATAGAAAAGCTCTTCACAAGCACAGATGCATTATTCATTCTTTGAACAAGGGGGTGGGGGGGCATAGAAAACAGAAAGCCTCCCCAGTTGCACCCCAGTCCATGGGATTTCATTTGCCTTTCTGGAGGAACAAGAGGAATGTAGATCAACAGGAGGGAGAAAATGATTAAAAACTTCTGACTGTGACAGAGGAGACTGAAACATAACTTTTCAATGATGATCCTTCCTGGTTGTGGTTGTGTGTGTGTGTGTGTTTTGAGGGGTGAAGGGGGAAAGAAGGGTTCTGCCTGACAGGTCATCATAGATGAAAGGGTTTTGGTCTTATGTGAAATGCCAGGGTGTGACGAGGATCAGAGGGACCTGATGAATACATGATTATACACCTGGTCTCAACATTGTAAATATTCACCTGAGGCATTATAAATGTGTAAGGTGGGCTCAAGTCATGACCAAAAACAAAAACATAACGAGAGCTGTTGGGCTGTCATCACCTTTTCATAAATTAGTTTCCCCCATTTTCATTTTCTTTCAAAGCAATCTGCCTTAAAATCAGTTTCATGCATGCATGGTTGAAGACAGTCGCAAGGGTGAATTATCTGATTGAACCAGTCCCCTCACAATGCTCAACAGGGCCGCACCCTCCACGGAGGACTTTGCAATCCTAGCATGCATTTCAGTAGGCCCACACATGCTGTGCTCAATCAAACCCAATCCTGTGTGGCACAGAATTCATCCAAACCACACAGATGTTCAGACTGAGTAACTCCAGACAAAAAAAGGTAAACAAAACATGTGTCTGTGTCTCGCTAATGTAGAAGGCATGTTTGTTTGGAGAAACAGTCTAAAACAACCCCAAAGGTGCTTGAATGTTGACTGTGCTGTCACATTTAGCATGTTTGTGTTTGTGTACACATACATACATTTGTTTACGCTCACAGACCATAAACAAATGACCACTCCGGATCTGGGTGGTCCTTTGTATAGATTGTGTTCCCGCGTGTCTCCAAAATGGGTGAAGTGATTTCAATTACAACACCTACTATATCAGTCAACATCAACTCAGAGGCTGCAACAAATAAGTGAAATGATAACACAACCTTACTGCAGTGAAAACCAGGGTGAAGTGTGTGAATGAATGAGGGTGAGAAATGACAAGTTACTACTAGCACATATCATTATTTTCATAAATCCACATATCAACCACATACTGAAATATGTGACATCAGATGTCAACAAGCCCACAACCTTGTTTAATGTGATTCATTCAAGGCTTCGCTCAGATGTTCTTTAAAAGAAACAAACCAAAAAAAAAAAGAAAGAGGGAGAGAGAAATGGTACCTGGACACACCATTTTTCTAAAGGCCTCAATCACTTTTATACACACACACACACACACACACACACACACACACACACACACACACAGGTATTACTCAGCCTCATGCATGCATGTAAACACACACATATACACAGACGCGACAGACAGACACAAGCACACACAAACACACACACACACAAACAAACAAAAACATCTGGACTGCATAACTGTGTTTAAAAAAAAAAAAAAAAAAAAAGCTGATGTGAAGATTTTGGTTTGTGTGGTGGGAGGAGGGACAAAGGGTAGGGTGGGGAGGGGTGTGGAGAAGAGGGTGGCGCTGTTGGATTGGGAAGAGACAAGTCAGTCCAAGATGTAGCGGACACCCACCCTGTCTAACTCTGGTCCTTCATAGCATCGTGTAGAGTCATCTGCACGCAGTTGGTCTTGGGTGAGAAGGAGGGAGGGGTGGAGAGAGGGATGGAGGGAAACTGGGTGGGAGGAGAGGGAAACAGTTCAGAAGACAGAGATGAGGGCGAAGACGCCATAAAGGAGGGCGCAGGGGTACGCCACCAGCAGCTGCTGGCCCTCCATCTCCAGAGCCGAGATGAAGATCTTCGAGGCGGAGAAGCTGCACCAGCCAATGATGAGCGCCGTGATGACAATTCCCATCATGGCTCTGGAGACGCAGAGAACAGAGGGTGTGGGGGGTGCAGGAAGGAGGAGGAGACAAAGATCAAAATGGAGTTAGGGCAAGGGGAGCCTTCACACACATCACTGAGGCTACTTCAGGCTACTTTGATGGTTGTCAGCTGGCTGAGCATAGTGATGAACTGGGGCATCAGTCTTACTCCCACTGATATGCCCATCACACACACACATACACACTCACACTACTTGCATGGAAATATACACACTCTAAACACACAGGTCACACTTACTTTGTAATATAATAGTGGTTTGAAAATGCAAGATATATGAAAAGGACACAAATTTCTCTGAGTTCATTAAATGACCTGTGGCATCAATCTACAATAAAAACAAACATGGCTCGAGGAAAAACCTAGTAGATAAAGCAGACATTCATTGCATGTCAGACAAACGCTGCCCGATGAAGTATTGGTCTCATGTGCAGGTACACAGTAGCTTATTTTACACTAGATGACAAGGTTTACCTGTTCATGACGCTTTTCTGATTGTTTTTTTTTCTCTGAGCTCAAACATGATGTGAATGGAGGGTGCGTGCAACTGATTTTGTGGAATACTCTGCAACATGGCCTTTTCACTGTGCACAATGACATCTTTATTGGTAGCCATAGATGCACTCTGGGTTGAGAACGCCAAAAATAAACGATGGGATGGGAATATGAATGGTCTTTCTACCCAGAATGCATAGCTGGCTGCAGTCGGCTTGATGAAGTCAGGTAATGTTGCATACGCCTCTTATTACACTTCCAGGACAGTCAGTCGAGCCTGAGGCTCTAGATTACATTAGCCTTTACAGGCTGACTTTACTAGCTGTTGGGTATGAACCAAGCTGTCTAAATAGTTTTAATATTGGTTATAACACACACACACACACACACACACACACACACACACACACACACACAAATGCGCTCTAGGGACATAAAGTATGCATGATAAACACTGTAATTGTTGCCATTAATGAAGACTGAGCCAATAATGTTCCTTTATTAGACACACACACACACACACACACGTGCACACATAAATTAATAAAATCTTCATCTGGGTTTTTCAGTCACAGTCATACATACATAGCCTTCTAGAATATTCATAACTAAGTATCTAAATAAATGAACAAATGGCAGGCAAGCTTGCAGGCATGTGTCTATGGCACATGAATAAGCAGCTAAACCAATCAGGAAGGGCAGGCCAGGGGTTGGTCATGTGCTTGGGACACATGGCACCTGTCTCAGCTGGCTTCTCCCGGTGCTAGTTTAATGATTTGAAATCAAATAAGCAACGAGCACAGAGGATAAGACTATATAAATGATTCAGTGGTGTGTACACACACATACACAAACACACACACAGGATTATCCAGCTAACTGAAGCAGCTAACTGAAATCTGAAATGACATGCCCTTGCGTTCAAAACCCAGGAGATGCTGTGAATGCTAGTGGAAGTGGATCAGTACTGTAAGCCTTGTATCCTCAGAGACTTTACTGGCATGAGTATGCCAGTCATGAGGAGGTCTGTTCATGCCAGGTAAGTCTTTGAATGTTTTAAGGTTCAGGGCTTTGTGGGGGGGGGGTAACCACCTCAGACACCCTGCTTGAACTTACTGTAAGGAGAAGAGCACACCAAAGCTGGAGAGGAGGATCATGGGAAGCAGACAGTAACCCAGCACGCTGGCAACGCAGCCGAACGACACGCCCGTCATGCTCATGAGGTTCAGCAGGCAGTACATGCCCAGGCAGCCGATAGCACTGATGCCGTACACGTAGCCAAACTGGATCTTGCCTGACTGAAACACAGAGGGATAGATGCATGCACACACACTGTTAGCCTCCTTATGCTTAGAAAATATAGTCTACTCAGTGCCCAAAAACACAAACACTGACAGACAAACCAATGTTATACTACTGGCAATTGCTGATAATAAAAAGTCATCTCTAGAGGTTTGATTCAATTTTCAATTCAATGAAATTTATACAGTGCCATTTTACAACACACTTGTCTCGTGGTGTGGTGATTTACACTTCATTAGCCTTTGTCTTTTCGTTGCAGGTACTGGTCATCAAACACATGTTAAAACGCTGCATTTAAAAATACACTGCTACCTAAAACAGTTCAGGGTCAGACTAGTGTGGTGCAATAGTCTTCAATGTTTTTGTTTTGTTTGATTGGCTGTGTCTGCATGGAGAGCTGGGGGGTATTCCATTAAAGTCACTAATGATAGCGGCGCTTAAGTAATTAAGCCTCGTTTGAAGTAGCGTCAACTTTAACATGGGGCCGAAGCCATTCCACTAGCCTACAGAGAGGGTTAGCCTGCTGGGCTTGTTTGGCTAAGAGAATGAGGCTCTCAGGGTCCTCTATTATCCTGTTTACCACTATCTCCTGCTTAACTTACCCAGGTTTGCTCCTTTAAGGAGAAGCTTGGGTTGTTACATTAAAGCCTTATTTTCTGATCGTTTATGATGAAACACAATGGTTAAGATTAAAATTTTGACAAATGCCTCTGAGAATTTTTGGTTGTTATGGTAGCACCCTCCCACCCACAAAATGGCTGCATAGGTGCGCAGTTGCAATCTTTCCTAAAACGCATTAACTTTCGTTTGTAAAGACACGAAACTCAGTGAGTGGTCAGTAATGTTCACTGATACCCTGACACAAAAATCCTGCATCACAAAGTGTGACTTCCATCATTACTTGTATTGCTTCAAAGGCAGAAGAATACTTACATTTACATTTATGCATTTAGCAGACACTTTTATCCAAAGCGACTTACAACTCATCAACTATCAAGTGTTCAGGGCCAGTCTACCCTAGAGCAACTTAGGGTTAAGTGCCTTGCTCAAGGGCACAACGGGATTCGAACAAGGGATTCTAACCCATAACTTTTCTAACCCTACTTGCACGCTAGCCAGGTTCCTTAACCACTATGCTACCATCGCCCACCATATTGTTGTGAGCATACTGGTGTGAGGAGTTTGAAAAAATAGGTCCACTATTGACAATGAATGCATACCATACATTTTGCAGTGATTTTGTGTCAGCATATCAGTAAACATTACTCGGTGACCACTCGGTGAGTTAAAAAAAAAAAATCTGTCCTTCAAGCACCTTCTTGGAATAACCCCTGGTCTACCCTGCCCCGTCTGCTCACCAGCAGCAGTGTAGCTCCAAACGCCAAGCAGAACACCATGGGCCCCGCTAGGTCCGTCTCATTCATGATGCTCCCATCCGCTGCCTTCATAGGGTGCAATACTGTGAGCGTTTTCTGCCAGATGTGGTCAAAGTTGATACCAAGTTCTGCAAAGAAAAGTGCAGGAAATGAAAGTATTACATGATGCATGTGACAGTGTCTACTTTTATGTTGGTTTATGGTTTTAACTGGAAGTACAAGTTTCAATAAGTATCAGTTGGTCAGAGGAACATATACACAGATTTTCCAAGGACTTTTTGGGTTTCCTGGAGAATATTAGCTAGGACGGAAGTTCAATTCACCAAACCAATTCATTCTACCCTACCCACTTCAATCACTGTTGTAAATGCTATCTGAGAAGAGATTGAAAACAAGAATCAAAACCGACATTTGCATTAAAAAGCATTGTGTGAAAACTAAAGACTACTCCTATTTTCCGGTGGCACAACCGAAATTGTGTCGTGTTGTGCCTTGTTGTGCAAATGTAATGCAAAATTCAATCTCTTCTCAGCAAACGTGCATTAGATTCAAGAACAGCCAGCATCAAAGCCTTACATAAACAATCACAAAAAGAGTAATCAAAATAACCATCTTCTAAAGATGGCTCTATCCCGCATAAACTTGTAAACTAAGACCGATATAGGCCGATACAGCAGGACGACCTCAGGTGACTTCCAGCAGGTTGACTCTCTCTCTCCTCCCCAACCAGCCATGCCCCAGTTTAGGCACACAACTGCTGAGCTGGCTATGCCATTGGCACTCGAGGAGGGACAGCAGAAAAGAAGTCAGTGACTACAACAGGAAGGCTCTAAAATGCATCATGAGGACAGCCGAGAGGATCATTGCATCACTCCCCTCCCTGCAAGACCTGTACACCACCCGCCTCACCCGAAAAGCCATCACAATTGTCAGCGATGCAAGCCACCCAGCACACAGTCTGTTCAGTCTCCTGCCCTTTGGTAAGAGGTACAGGAGCCTCCGCTCCCGCACCACCAGACTCGCCGACAGCTTCATCCACCAGGCTGTGAGACTGCTGAACTCTTTCCCTTCCCCACTCCCAGCACCAGCCAGCAGTGGCACCAGGATGGCGGGAGTCTAGGAAGACACTGGACTGAGCCCCCCCCCCCCCCCAACTGAGACTCTGCATATGCAAATTGCACACATCTGCTGCTAATTGTTCTGTTTTTATATTTATATTTGCACCACTTATCATTATCATTACTGCTGCTACTGTGGCAAGTATTGCCTATTTACATTTGCACATTGCACTTTTGCACTAAAACACAATTACAAATACCTCTAAATGCACAAAGCTGAAACACTCAGTCAAAGTCACCTCATGTCTGTCTTGTCATGCCCTGCTACATTAGTAGTGTACTTAGGGTACTCTATGTCTTGTCATACCTGTTATGTTAGGCAGTAGTACTAGGCAAAAGTAGCCTTAAGCTACTTGCACTTATTTACTTATACAAACTAGGACTAGAATTGTCCTGTCTTGTTGTGCATCTGCACTTTACTGTTGTCCACGTACACGCTTTGGGACAGTGGGAAACGCAATTTCGATTCCTTTGCATGTCAAGTACACGTGAAGAAATTGACAATAAAAGCAACTTTGAACTTTTGAGTACAGGATATATTATAGGCCTATGTGCTGATACTGAAAAAAGTATCAGTAAAATAGTACAGTAAGGAACTGATGAGAGAATTGATAAAAATTTGGACCAATAAGCAGAATCGACAGTGGCATTGATGTTGATAAATTCCTATCAATTCCCACCCCTGGACATGAGCTGCTCTTATCCATGCTATTCTAAGAGTAACTCTTCTAACAAGGCAACATCAGATGGTTGATGTCTTCATAAGGATTCATAGGGACTTCCATCATTTTTTACACATTTTTAAACAAGGGATTGTGTCGTGAAATGGGTAAGGACAATGTTACTTTCTTATTCACCCATTTAAAGATTTTCCAGGACCTTCCGCATCCTGATGGGCACATGCTACACAGTCGTATAAGCATCACCCTATAGTGCTAAACTCAGACACCACTCTCACCTTCCAGCAGGGGCGGCTCATCTTCAAAGCTGCTGCTGTACATTGACTGTGAGTTTGCGGGAGTGTAGGCGGGCGTGGGCTGGAAGATCTGTCCGGTGTAGGGCTGCTGAGGCTGGGGCATCATGCCCGGACTGGCGTAGCCAATGGGCTGGGAGTAGTCATACTGCCCATATTGTCTGCGAAGAGGAAGAGTAGGGCAATGCAGACTTGTTACTTCAGCAGACTATTACTCTACTTCAATAACAAGCTAAGAGTAGGATTTTAACAATAGTAAGTTACTCCATGATCTTAATCCTGATGATCAAATCTGAGTGTCAAATGTACAAAGAGGAAAACGATCACAAGCATTCAGGCCTTATTCAAAATAAACAGTGGTATTGGAAAACAGCAGCCTGCAAGAGTAGCAGTGAAAAGCGTTTCATCCTACTTATATTGGTCGTCTGTGTAGCCATATCCCTGATTTTGGTCGTCGACGCTGTAGCTGGACTGGAAAAAATCCGTGTTGAAGTTGTCAAAACCTGACATTTCAATCTGTGGAAAACATTTGACAGCAGGTAACCACCCAGTACGCTAAAAAAAAACTGTTAGCATTCATAAATGGTATATCTGATATCAAGCCTCGAAACGACCAGAAAATTGACTTTCAGAAATCATAGTTTGATAATAATACAGACACACGGCATTTGCGTAGAGTTATTAAGTTAAGGTTAAATCTCTCTAACTAAACTGTATACGTGTCGTCTCAGAGCTACGGTAGCTCATTTAAAGTACAGCCTAGCAGAAATTCTCGCCACCGTACTTCAACTAGCGTTATCCTAACGTAACTTATTCAGGGCTACTCGGGACCTATGTTCTTTTCGTCAGATTGTTAAAAAGTCCCCATCGACAACTAAATTTGCTAACATGATTAACTCATGTTGGCTATTTGACCACTTCCATACAACTAACACAGATTTCGTTTCATGTGGATGGAAAAGCAAAATACTATCGACACGTCTCTCCAACCTCTCCAACACCGTTGGCTACTGATAGCAAATTAACCTCGATACCGAAGTAATCTACTTAGACAGTCGGTATAACTCTCAAATTAAGCAACAAAACCGAAGACGTTAAATGACATAATAGAACACATCAACTACAGCTGTACAGAAACGTAACGTTATAAGTAGAACACTGCAAACTAGATTTACAGAACTTCAACTACGTTGACGTTACACTAATGGATGACGTGCTATACAGACCCTAGGGTGTAAAATAGCTCATGTAATTCGACTACTCAGCCGTATATTACAGGTGAATACGCAGACCTTCTTCTATCATAGTATGTGCCATAACTTTATTTATAGATATAAAAGAACTGACGTCTTTCAGCTTTAAATTGCAGAACTACCTGGCTAGCTAGCGATAGCGAGCCAGCTGATTTAGGGAAGACCTAAACCAGTTCAGCTTGACAGCTTTACGTTACCGTTAGCTGAGTATTTAACGAGGTAGCTTTAAACATTAATGATTGCTACACCTGTGAAACGTTTTGAGAGTACACCAGCAGAAAGCATACCTCTATGCAGTTCCTTCACGGCTGCACTAGTACACCAATGCCGAACACCGCCAACTTTGCACTGCTCCTACTTACGTGTCAACAGAAAAGTAAAAAGCGATTACTTCCGGGTGATGGTACCACCAAAGAGCAAAAAGGCAGGTTTTCTTCGTCTGAGAAAGAACATTGCCCTCTGCTGGGAAGTTTTCGAAAAGCAAGAGGGTTGTACAGCTTACCTTACTCTCAGCTTGTACTGATCACGATTAAGCCTAGTGTATAGGCTACATCCACTAGATCACAAGTAAGCCTAGTGGATAGGTAACATTTGCATAGCGAACTCATTTGGGCCCTGTCCGAAAGTTTAATGTTTTTTCACAGCATGGTAACTGTACCA
Organism: Tenualosa thibaudeaui; assembly: GCA_027481765.1. Taxonomy (NCBI): domain Eukaryota; kingdom Metazoa; phylum Chordata; class Actinopteri; order Clupeiformes; family Clupeidae; genus Tenualosa; species Tenualosa thibaudeaui. The sequence continues at coordinate 23,253,768 of JAIFZK010000009.1, forward strand.
CCTACATATCCTCACTACTTCACAGTTTCATGAGCTCTGTGAAGTGTGCCTCCTTCTAATTTCTTTGAGCGCAACTAAAGCTATGATCATTTCAAAATAGTCATGGAGAAAAACAATTTTGATCTAAACCTTTGCAGGCTTTGAAAGAAAGAATACAAATACAATACAAACAGAATACAATACAATGAGTATTTTGAGTCACAACTAGAAATTTTGAGCCCTATGACAGGAATTAAAGGGCCCCCACAAACACTGATTATAATATTGGAATTTTCTCTCGACTACAAGACATCTGAAATAAATATGAACTTCTCTGATTTATAATAATTGATTATTGAGTTACCAAACACACAATGTTACTTACACATTCAGTGGATGATGTGAAAAGACGTTTTCCATCAGTCATACCAAATAGATGGTATAGGAGCAATGTAAATGCATCCATGGTGTCTATAAAACACACACACACACACGCTGAGAACCAGCAAGAGAGAGAGAGAGAAAGAAAGAAACAGTGGACAAGGTGCTCTAAAAATACATGTCTTTTGGGAATCCTCTTCACCAGCAGACAGATGTGTGAAGTGGAGATATCCACAGAACGGGAAAAGAGGGGCCCTCTGTCAGACAGGTGGATTCAAAAGGGGTGCAATTTGAGAGGCGGCAGTGTAGAAGAGGTAGAGGGAGGAAGCTATTTTATAACGCTGGGCTGGCAGCTTGCGGTCCGAAACCACTGCAGTCTGTGGAGCTCCACTGTAGTACAGTGGAGGAGGGAGGTGAAGCATGAACACATGCAGCGTGTACCTGAGAAGAACAAACTCCATGATTTACTCAATCATGAATCAGAATCAGGTGCAGGAGCCTTACACTGTGAGAGGGTTAATCATCAGTGTGCATGAGCAGCATTACTTTCAGGGAATAATCAAGGCAGGCAGAGGAAAGGAAGAAGTAAAGAAAGTGAAGCAGAAAAAGAAGGCAAGACAAGGCACGTTTATTTCTATAGCACATTTCATAGACAGAGGCAGTTCAAGGTGCTTTACAAAGATAAAGGCAAAGAATAATAGAAAATAAAATGACATAGGCATGTAAAAATGAAGTAATAAAATGAAGTAAAAGTTAAGTAATAAATTATTAAAATTTAAATGAAGATTAGCAGTTAGCAGTTAGCAAAAGGCATCTGAGAACAGTTTTTAGATTTTAAACTGCCAACACTAGGAGTCTTTTTGATGTCCTCTGGGATTTCGTTCCATAGCTGAACTGCATAGTAGCTAGAGGCTGCTTCACCACACTTTGTTCTAATTACAGATTTTACTAGCAGTTTTTTCTGCTGTGATCTGAGAGATCTATTAGGGTTATATTGCTGAAACATATCAGAGAGGTAATTAGACCCTGTCCCATTTAGAGACTTGTGCACACGCAGCAGTGCTTTAAAGTCAGTTCTGTAGGTTACTGGGAGCCAGTGAAGGGACCTTAGAATTGGAGTAATGTGCTCTGTTCTTTTTGTTCTTGTGAGGACCCTAGCCGCTGCATTTTGAATCAGCTGAAGCTGTTTGATTTTCTTTTTTGGCAGGCCTGTTAAATATAAGACCATTGCTGTAGTCAACCCGACTGGAAATAAACGCATGGACTAGTTTTTCCAAATCATTATTTGACATAAGTCCTCTTAGTTTGACAATGTATTTTAGGTGATAAAATGCTGACTTAGTGGTTGCTTTAATGTGACTGTCAAAGTTTAGCTCGCTATAAAGTAAAACACCAAGATTTTGTTTTAATCCCGAGCTGTAGAAAGTTTTGTGACATTCACTTGTAGATTTGGTCAATACACTGATAAAGACATTCAAAGGGGGAATAATCATTAGGTGGTAGAACAAAGTAAATTTGGGTGTCATCAGCATAGTAATGGTCCAAGAATTGACCCCAGTGGGACACCACAGGTCAAAGACACTGATGTCAAGGTACAGTTTCCCATGGCAGCAAAGAAACTTCTGTCTTGTAAATAGGATTTTAACCAATTGATAACTATTCCAGCGACCGCAACCCAGTGTTTAAAAAAAGAGAAAAAGGGCCTCTGTGCTATAGACAGGATGTGATGAAGCAGTGGGCCTGTTTAACCATTTAGGATGTGCAAATAAATGTTTTATTACAATTTTGTTGCATAATTAGGTTTGTTGTGTGACTTATCTCTAAAAGTCCTTAATAATTGTCTGATTGGTAATTTTGTAATCATTGTTAACAATAATGCTAAACTAGAAAAACACTTGGAGAGCACAGACCTCCGCCAAGGCAATATAGGGTCACCGATGCAAAACAAATTCCAGACAGTGTTCTGGATCACCACCAAAATGTAATAATTTCTTCCTTGTCCTAATACCCACATTGTCCGAAAATTTCATCCAGATCTGTGCAGTACTTATTTTATTTTAAGTTAAGTTATTTTGTACACAAACATTAGAGAAAGACAGACAGACAGACAGACAAATGCTGGTGAAAACATAATCTCCTTGGCAGAGGTCATAAGGGCACATTCTTCAAGATCTGTATAGTGCCGGAAAGTTAGAGAACAAACTGTAACACTGCACAGTGGTGTTAATACAATATTTGGTAGATAGCAACAGATCCATTCTAGTCCTAAAGGAGAAAATCAATTTCATACACGATCATGAATTCACACTGGAAAAAAAGCCTTGACTAATCCAGACAGTCAGAATTATCCTGCTGTCTAATCACATTTAAAAGTTCCAGAGCATGGCTCTTCTTTATCCGCTTAATGAAAGGAAAATTGAAAACTGTCACAGAATGCTGCAAATCTAGGTCAGTGAATTGCCATGCAGGAATAATTACCTTCTGTTTACTTTAATCCTGTGTTATTGCCTCGATGTATGGGTGGATTACAACAGCCTTTTCATCACCATTCCATTCTCACACACACACACACACACACACACACAAAGCAAACTTACTTACACAGCATGTCTGCATAGGGACAATGCATCCTAAATCTTATCTTATACATCATACATTCATGATTACAAAAAAAATTCAATTTCTCATACACACACACACACACACACAGAAAGAGAAAGAGAGAGTGAGAGTGGGGTGACAGGCTATCTTTTTTTTCACATTAGTCTTTAACAGTGTAAACAAAATAAACCATAAGATTACAGAAATGCCAAATGCCATACAATCCACAAAACAACTCTACTGTACTAAATTCTCAGTCTGTGAATTTGTGATTTGTAGCTCCTTTAAACACACAGACCCACGTGCTGCAGATGATGCCCTAATAGTAATTCTGAATTTTCTTTCATACATTTTTAAGGGTCTGTGGGCCTGAGAGGAAGAGCAATAAATTAGTCATCACTGACTTCAGCGTGCCCCACACAGGCTGACATGTTGTGGAAAGAACCTTGCAACCTTGCAAGGCCAGTCACTGTCATTACCAGTAAGCACTGTGGAAGACATTATCACTTATCAATCCTAACAGAGAGACATTGCCAATCATACCTCACACAGGTAGCCGTTGTATACAGACTACAGCCTGATGGAAACTCTGTGATCATGATCATAAAGCACAGTGGGTTTAAATGGCTGAGCTGAAATTAAGCCTGTACTGTGAATTATTCATCATTGGATTATTAAAAGGATGAGCACAACAAAGCAAAGGCTGTGAGGCTCATGACTGTCAGACAGCCCTGTAATAGTACCGCTGGCTATTTATCACACCACATAGCATTTTCCATTTTGCAGCAAGATTAGACTTTAAAGCTGCATTGCAACATCTAACACTCCGCAGCTTATTGTTTATTCACTCTGTGTAATTTAGTCTTTGTAGTCATAGGCTTTGTTTGTATTTAAAAGTGATTTACACACACACACACACACACAGCCAACAGCAGTTAAGTTTTTTTCTGTATAACAACAGATAAGTGACTTTTGAATGGTACCTCCCACGTCCAATTCCCAAGAAAAATAGAGTTTTCACTAAAGCTAGATGGCAGGATAGAGTCTTTTCCAGGACTGCCTATTCAAATGCTTGCCACATTGTAATGTAAAACATAGGCATATGTGCACACCAAACAGGCATACCAATAAATGCACACAGTACATATGCATGCAAAAACATGTACATACATAGATGGAACAACGGAGAGACAGAGAGAGAGAGACAGAGAGAGAGGGAGAGAGAGAGACAGAGAGAGAGAGATGTAGACGGGGAGATTAAAAAGATGTTAATGTGTTGTCAGGATTGTAGCACAATGAATCAGAATCAAAGGGAGGAATACATTTAGCATTTTGTAACAGGGCTTTTGAGGAGACAGCACAGTAACATGTTTTACTGAACAGCTGTCTTCTCTTTTGACAGACTATTTGTCAGATCTCTTCGCTTGGCAAGCATGCTTTGGGCACACTGAGCCTATGAGACCTGGCTGGGAAGTCCTGGGCACTATGACAACCCTTTGGCTTTGTGGCCAACAAAATATGGGGTGGGGGACTAGCTGTATCAAAGATCGTCTATCACAGATAGACACACAACTAAAGTTTAAAACTTTAGTTGACATGACACAGGTTTTGGTGCAGAGTTATGGTAGTTAGATACAGTATATGACAAGCCAGACAAAAACAGTGTAGCATATGAACACTGTTACTTATAATAAAAGTGATAGTCTGGAACCATAGCCCTGTTAGAGAGACTGATGGTGAGTGCTGTCAGTAGGAAGAAGAACGGAACCTAGACCAAATAGTGAAGCAGCAGCTTATTCTGACTGAGTGGAGCCACGGGACATAAAACCGAGTGGACCCACAGTCTTAGTGGACGTAAAACCGAGTGGACCCACAGTCTTAGTTCTTGGATTGTGAGTTAGGGGCAGGAATAGACAGAGGAATTTTAGCAATCTCCTGCAAAATGCAGAAATAATTTAAGAGTGCAAAGTATTTAAGTATTTAAATACTTTCAGGCAGCAGAGGTAAGTCTGGTAAGTAAGGTTAACTAGCAGTGAACCTGGAGCAGGGTGTGGGTGTTTAAGAGGCCCTTCTACTTTCCTCAGTAGTCCCCCCCCTCCTGCTCTCCTGTAAGTCTCCACGTTGCCATTCTGCTCTTGTGCTCAGGTGGTAAAATGAGAGGTGGGTAATGGATGCTGTGATCACTGCGACACACAGTATCAGTATGTTTAGAAGGACGTGCAGAACATGTTTGATGATGCAAGGAATACAATATACAGTGTTTGTGTAACCATGGTGAATGTGGAACATGCATCGTTACTATTTGGCTATGTAAAAAATTGCATTGGGTGTATAATCTGTATTCAGATGTGGATAAAGTCTATTTCCAAAATATGAGAGGTTGCTAAACTGCATTTACTTGCGTTTAGCCTCCACAGCCCTGCTTGCATTTGCATTTTGCTCTGTAGAACTTTGCTCACTCACATGTTCCCTATAACAGAGGTTCTCCAAAATTATTGGGCTGGGAACCTCTCATGGAGCAGAACATTTACTTGACGTACATAGCGTGTGTACATCTCACAAAGCATTCATGACTGTTTCATAAGACGTGGCTCAACATTCATACCCAACCTTTCATAAATGTGGAAGACAGAATGGCGATAACTCATCAAAAATAAAAGCCCAACGGTCTCAAAGCAGCATTGCCGTTTTTGTTACCTGATCATGTCACATCTTAATATTTCATGAATGTCTTATGATGTGTACTTCAAATGTCACTTTACTACACAAGTTTACTACACTTATACACCAAGAGAGCTGACCAGTATTTACAGAATGAACCCTGGAACAGTTGGACACATCCTCATTTGAGTGTATTGGCAAGGTAGCAAAAGATGATAATTACCTGCAAAGGTTACATTAAATCTTTTCTGAAACATTTACATCATATGCTTGCTCCAATGGTCTCAAAGCAGCATTACCATTTTTGGTTTAAACCTGTTACATGATCATGTCACTGGGTACTCCCAGTATCAAAGAGACAGATCATGAGAAAGCATATAATATTTCATTTAAAAAAATAATGTAACCTTTGCAGGTAATTATCATATTTTGCTACCTTGCCTACACTCAAAAAGGAAATGGGTGTCAGGAATGTTGAGTCATGTTTTATGAAACAGTCATGAGTACTTAAGTAAGTAATTTATGACAGCAGCTATGAATGTGTTATGCACCCAAGTAAATGTTACCATTAAACCATATAGGCTTATATCCATTTGTTCTGTAAGATGCTGCTATTTTGTAGAAACATTTTGGTAAAACTTTGTATGAACCCAGTATTCGTAAAGCATTATAAACCCATTCATAAGGGGTATAATGCATTTAATGAACTCTTATAACTAATGTCATTAGTGTTCATAACTGTTTATACATTCTACTGACTGTACTTATAAGGCATTATAATGTTGTCTTATAAGCCTTTACAGCTCAAAGGGTCACAAAGTAATATAAAGCTTCAATCTTTTAACTGCCCTTTTATATGTCCAGTTCCTAATGCCAAATGCATACTCTAAGTAAAGTGAGATGGACACATATACTCATGAAAATCAGTAAGGGATCATTAAAGACAATAAGTCTGCAATACCTATGCAAGCTATTACCTCACACATGGGTGGTCCTGCTTGGCTGAAGACCAAGCACCTTGGCTGAAGACGATGGCCTATCCCATTCGTAACATCACTAGTCCCTTCCGACTTCAAAGCAGCCATGGTCTCAAGAAGTATGAATACTGATGTCATTATTTATAATGTGTTATGAATGTGTTATAACCCTTTATGAATGCATTTATACTGCTTCATGAATAATGGGTTCATAGGAAGTATTACCTATTCCCATTATTCCTATTACCCATAGGAAGTATTATTATTATACGTTTTTTTTCAAGGACCCCCAGGCAACGTGCAGTGGACCCCACTTTGAGAACTAATGCCCTATTATATACTGATGCTCTCACTACATCAAAACATGCATGCCAACACACTCAGTCACTTTACACTAGACCGTGTAGTGGGTTGGGTTCCTCTAAAAGAGTTTTTCACTCTTTTAGAAATGACTTGAAAATGACTTGCTGATCGCATTCCCTCTTTTTTTACTTTGTGGTCTGGAAATAGATAGACTTTAACAACAGGAATGTCAGGACTCATTTTTGGAAAAAATGCCAACACTGTAAACACAAATTGGTTTACTAAATCAAAGCAAAATCTAACACTGACATGGGAAAATGGTAAGACAGTGGATACGAGAAAAAAGGGTGAAAATTGCAGGTCAGACTGAGTTTTATGTTATGATAAGATAATGACTAAAGCCAGTGGTCCTAGTGTCACACTGAGCCCTGGGGAAAGCCATCTTGTGGCTGAGGTCTCTGTGCAGCAGGAGCTTATTCCATTAGAGTGCCATTGTATCAGACATTAAAGGGTCATTTAATCACCCTTTTCCTGTCAGGATCTGTCTTCCTCCTCCTTCTTTTGTGAAGCAGTCAGCAGCTCATTTGCTGCTGGTGCCCAGTGCCTCTGGAGCCAGAGTCCTCGCTCAGATGAATCATTACTGAATCTGCTGTCCATTCTGTCTGCTCACAGCCAGTCAGACAGCCCGTCTCCTCTCCCTCCTTCCCTCTCTCCTCTCCACCCTCACTTCGCACTCCATAGCTTTCTAAGTCTCCTCATTCTATTCCTCTCTCTCTCTGTCCTCCCTGATTCTTCTCTCTCCAGTCTTCTCCTTTCCCCTTTCTACTTCTCTCTTTGCTATGCCTCCCTCTCTCTCTTTCACTCCTCTTCTGATTCCTCCACTTTCTCCACTTCTCTCCTTCTCTTCTTCTCCATGGCTCATCTATTACTCTCTCCTGTCTTCCACTCCTCTTTCCTTGCTATTCTCTCTCTTTCTCCTCCCCCACTCTGTCTGCTTCCCTTCTTTCCTTTTCTCATCAGCTTCCACCATTTTTTATCTCTCCTCCCTGCCCTCTCTCTCATCATTCCCCTCTGTCTTCGCTCCCCCAATCCTCTCTCTCTTCCTCTTTCTCTCTCTCTCTCTCTCTCTCTCAGTACAGTTCAATAAGATTTATTGGCATGACGATTCAACAACTCAAGAAACACTGTTGCCAAAGCACACATCATACAGTACCAAATTTAGAGCACATTAGAACATGAGAGAATCATATTTTTTCTTTCTCTTTCCCTCTTCTCCTCTCTTTCTCTTCTCCATTCATCTTCTCCACTCCTCCCTTTCTCTCCCCTCTCTCTCATCTTCACTCCTCTCTCTCTTTTCTACCCCTCTCTTTCTCTCCCCTCTTTCTCTTCTTCACATGTTTCTTTCTCTTCTCCACTCTTATCTTTCTCTCGCCACTTTCACATTTACAGTCTTCTCTATCCTTTATTTGTCTATCCTTTTTCTGTCCTCTCTTGCCACTCCCCTCTTTCCCTCCCTCCCTCTCTCTCTCTCTCAGTCTTCTCTGCCATGCATTCAGTTCCTCCTCTTCCAGCAGCAGCTGCCAGAGCTCTTAATGCAGCCCCAGCTCCACACTGCATGTCTCTGGGGAAAAACTACGGACCTAGTTTAGCTGGGAAAAGTGCCTGCCTCCCTCCCTGCTTTCTTTCCCTGCCCTGACTGTGTGTGTGTGTGTGTGTGTGTGTGTGTGTGTGTGTGTGTGTGTGTGTGTGTGTGTGTATGTGTGTGTGTGTGCACGCGTCTGTCTGTGTTCTTGTATTCATGTGTGTCTATGTGTTTCATGTTTCCATGTGCATGTGCATTTGTGTTGTTTGTGTGTTAGTGTATGTGATGTGTTTGGGACAGGGTTTGTGTATGTGTGTATTGTGAATCCATAGAAAGAAGTGGCCCTGACAATTTGTCAGGTGATGGGTTGTGCATAGCTGCCTGGTCAAGACTATGTTGTTATCATGCCCACTCAAACATACTTCTATCTTCTATCTTTTCTGCCAGTAATTTTCTGTCTCTTTTTCTATTTTAATTTTAAAAGGGCGTCATAAAACATTCATGACTATGTTATTACTCTAGCGACACACTAACACAATATGAAGCCTGATTCCCTCTCTGCCCATATGGTGCAGACAACCACACACACACACACACACACACACACACACACTCCCAGCCCCATTTGGAGCTACAGTAATGAGCTAAGTGCAGGCTAGCACTGTGGCTACCAGATCGGAAGACACTTTGGGGAGGTTCATGTTTCAGGGTCGATATGGAGGAACACAGGCAGCTCTCCTCCATCAAATCGTAAAAAATCATTATGAGAGAGTCTCCTGAATGAAAGCAGCCAGCATTCTGGAACAGGCTGGAAAAAACAGCTCCAGCCAGTGATTGAGATTCGAAAGAGTGTTTTCAGCCCGGAGAAACTTACACTCCCCTCAATACGCCACCCCACTCCAGCAGATAACTCTCACAATGCTCATCTGCTGTTCAGGAATTTTACAGATGTCTGCTTGTTTGTTGAAAGTGTTGAAACAGGAATGTGCCCAGGAGAGTGTTGTTGACAGGCTGCAACTAATTCTTGAAGATTAACTATAATTATGATTGAGATATCTCAAGATCTGTTTAAAAATGACTGGTGCCTGGATGCTGTGGAATTTACAGAGAGGGACTGTTAGCAAACAGCTTAATGACTGACACAGCTGTCGTTGACATAAGGACGACTCAAAGTATGGCTGCTGAAGACGTCATTCTTTGTTACATAACATCAAGAAGTCACACAAGTGGAATCAAAGATGAAACAGAGATCAAAGAGACAGTTACTTTTTCATCATCACCAGACAAACAAAATTAGGTAACACTATACTTGAGGGTGTTGACGGAAGAGTGACATGAGCCTGTCATAAACATGTCATAACTCGTGTCATGAACATTACACTTCATTAATGTTTATGACTGTTGTGTTATGAAGTGTCATTCAGTTTTTGTAATGTCTGCATCCCAAACAGTGTCAACTTTACATTACAAAAAACAAATGTCATTGAATGGCATAAACATTAAAACAAGTGTCATTAATGTTCATGTTACGTGCCATGTCATGTTAATGACAGACTCATGTCACTCTTATGTTGACACCCTTCAGTGAAATGTTACCCAAAAGGGATTACTGAACACTTTCACCAGAGGTACATTTTGGCTAAATTCAGCAACATTATGGCTAAGTCAGGCTACATTATGGCTAAGTTGAGCTACATTATGGTTAAGTTGAGCTTCATTATGGCTAAGTAGGGAATCCATGTCAGTGGCAGAGGAGGGTGATCTCATATTATACCCCAGAGATCAGAGTGAGAAGGAAGAGGATGTGGAAGAGATGTACTGGAAGAGATAAAGCCTGATAGTACAGGAAAAGGATAGACTTTCTCTTTTTTTCCACTCTGGCCCTTGTGGGGGTGGATGAGTTGGGTGGATGGGTTGGATGGAGGTAACTTCAGCAAGATTATTATTTGAACTCGGGGTAGAACTCTGACAATGCAAATTTTTCTGCCTGTGTAAAAATATGCTGTATGTACTTTTCCCTTGTCAAATGTCTCATAGTGCAAACTTGCAGAAGTATTCCCCTCAGTTTCTAGATGTATTTTTGGACTTGACTTTTGGTTTGAAACTGTATTCCACCAAATACTGTTTCTCACTGAGGATGTGAATTACTTGGATTTCCTCTGATGTTGATATTTCTGTGGAATAATCTTTGCTAATTATGTCCAGTGCAAATACATTTAGGTGGACTGTTAATTATTTGCTCTGCATAAATAAATTAATGTATAATTATTGGCTCTCTGCTGGAATTAACAACAGCTGACCCACAAAAACGAAGACTGAGCCAAAGAATTGCTCTAAGCTAATTTGTTAACTATCACTGAACCAGAAATGAGTAATGCATGAACACTGTTTACCAGATTTCCTAGGGAGATGAAAAATCCCACATAAACGGTGTAAATCTGCAATGCCTCATGAGACTTATATATACTTTTTCTGTCCCTTACAGGGAGACAGTTGTTTTACTTGTGTGTGTGTGTGTATAGCTGAAGCAAAAGCTTGTGATGGCCTGAGCTTTACGGACAGAGCGGCCAGTTTCTGTGCCCCTACCAGTTTTGACTGCACACAGACTGGATTAAGGTCCAAGTTGGAATGTCCATGTACAGTTTAAAATACCTGAAAGTTCATTATTGCTTTGTCATTGTTTGAAAGTTCATTATTGCTTTATCAAAGCTGTGACCGAGAGTCCGATGCCAGGTGAATCACCCCTTGTGTAGAGGTCTTAGTGAGTGGACATCCTTGAAAATGAGGATGAGCTGACAGCCAGATGAGATGAGATGAGATAGGATGGGCCCAGTGCTCCAGCAGATGGGAGGTTCAAGACAACAAGTCTAATGACAGATTAAGAGAAGCTGGCCAGCTTAATTCTCTCTCTCTCTCTCTCTCTCTCTCTCATACACACACAAACACACATACACACACACCATAACACACTCCCTCTTTCTCTCTTTCTTACTCTACCTCATACTCTCACTCTCATACACACACACTCACAATAACATTCTTTCTTTTCTTTCTCAAACTCTCCTTACTCTCTCTCTCTCTCTCTCTCGCTCTTTCTCTCTCATACACACATACTCACAATAAGATTCTTTCTTTTCTTTCTCAAACTCTCCTTACTCTCTCTCTCTCTCTCTCTCTCTCTCTCATACACACATACTCACAATAAGATTCTTTCTTTTCTTTCTCAAACTCTCTCCTTACTCTCTCTCTCTCTCTCTCTCTCTCTCTCACACACACACACACACACACACACACACCTTTCCTACTCGCACAGACTTATTTGCAGGAAAGGAATCACTGGAAAGGGTAAATTGTGCATCCAGTTGGGATGATTTGTCGCCATTCCCAGTACCTGGCTGAAAAGGTTCTGCTTTATGGTAGTTAAAGAGGTGGGTGGCACATGAACAGAGACAGACATGCATGGATTCATGATATGACCTACTTCCAACTGAATGAACAGAGGTTTCCACAAATACTCTCTCTTTCCTCCCTAAACAGTAGACATCACAGAAAAAGGAAAGAATGTACTGTCACTGTAAACTTACTTAAAGCAAAAGATCAGTGATTTTACCAGGCTATTGTAATTATAGGGCTTTAGTTGCCTCTCAGAGACTGAACTTCATAAGGGATGGCATTGCACGACTGTAATGCATTAGAGTAAGAAACAGTCAGAGAGTTGGGCTGCATTAGAATTTGGCAACAATTTGGAAAATTAAGGCATTGTAACATTTACATTACATTACATTTAGTAATCATTCAGTGGTGTTCTATCCATGGCGTTTAATGTTCTGTATCATTCAGTGGTGTTCTATCCATGGCGTTTCATGCTCTGTATCATTCAGTGGTGTGCTATCCATGGTGCTGAATGTTCTGAGCGTTGTAGGGCATAGATTACACATTAGCTGATTACAACATTGTCACAATGAAAACACTACAAAAATTAAAACACTACATTTCATATTTTACAACTACGGCTACATATTTGGTGCATATTTCATTAGATCTGGCAACTTTTATGTAGGCCTATGTCTGAGTGAAAGGAAACTTATCTTCTTATACAGAGCACCTGGAAACGTGCATAGGTGATTATGCGCGCCCACAGTATATTCCTTTAAGATGATGTAATTCTTATTATCCATTATGGTTTTCCCTGCACTGCTGAAGCAACATCGGCCGAGCGTCTCTCTCTCTCTCTCTCTCTCCCTCTCAGATACGTGGCACCACCCTGCATGGAGGGCGCTCTGCGCGCAGCCTCAACTCCTCTGACATCCCCTCTCTACCTCAACTAAACGCGCGCGCACTCCCTTGGCAAAATCTGCGTTGCACTTCAAAGCAAAGGGAATAGAGCATCATAAACCAGGAAACAACATTAGATAGAATTTCACTCGACGGAGCTGCTCATGGCGAGCAGGAGGGTGGGTTAGATTGGGCGACTCTTGCACTGTCAAGGAGTTTCTGCTTTGAAGTTACGTTTGGAGCAGTCTTTTTATGGTAAAATCAGATGAAAGGAATTGGATTTGATGACGGGAAATTGACAGCATATTCTTGCTGTTCTTGCGACGATCCTTTACTTCAAAAGTTTTTTTTTGTGGGCACCCACAATTGCATTGTCCATCTAATTTGGAGGAACTGCTTTGGATTACATCAACGCCCCATTGTCTAGTGCCTTTGGGGAAAAATTGTACAGTTTGTGCGAATTTGTTCCCTCTCCGTTCAGACCCTATTTTTACTGTAGCTACCTTGCCATGGATCCCCCTCCCCTCCCTTAGTGCTCTTTTCTCCTGTGCTTCGGAGATTGAGCACCCGATGCCAGCTTGTAATAGGCAACTCTTCAACGTGCAAATTTAACATTATTTAAGCAGTGCTATTTTTCTCTTCAAACTGTGGACCACTACAATCCTTCAAATATCACTTCGACGGGTAGGTTGACACCTTGCTCGATATTAACATTTAATCTACAACAGTTTGACGTAAACTGCTTAAGCGCAAACAAGATTTCCTCACTATACAAGCCAGTCAGTGCCTGTTTAAGGTCCGAAGCACACTAACTTTCTCCAGAGCAGTGCGTTTTTGTGAAGATACTGGTGGACATCTTTGGCACTCATGACCGAAACGAGTGGGAACTGTCGGACTCAGCCGACAACGAAGGAACAGGGGTCAGTTCTGAATAGTTTCCCTGAAGTCATTGAGCTAAATGTTGGAGGGCAGGTGTATTACACTCGTCATTCGACGTTAATTGCTACCCCGAATTCACTCTTGGGAAAAATATTCTCCTCTAAAAAGGATCCGTCAAACGACCTAGCGAGAGATCCTAAAGGGCGCTACTTTATCGACAGAGATGGATTTCTATTTCGTTATGTATTAGACTACCTCAGAGATAAGCAAGTCGTTCTCCCAGACCATTTCCCAGAGAAAGGGAGATTGAGGAAAGAGGCGGAATACTTTCAGTTGCCAGACTTGGTAAAGCTTTTATCTCCTGACGACTTGAAGCACAGTCCGGATGAATGTTGCCACAGTGATTTTGAAGATGGGTCACAGGGCAGCGACCTACGGACGTGCCCTCCACCTTCGCTGGTGCCGGCTGACCGAAAGAGTGGCTTCATTACGGTTGGTTACAGGGGCTCGTGCACAATGGGGAGAGAGAGTCAAACCGATGCCAAATTTCGGAGGGTACCGCGGATTTTGATATGTGGGAGGATTGCACTTGCGAAAGAAGTTTTTGGTGAGACGCTAAACGAGAGCCGAGACCCTGACCGGACACCGGACAGGTACACATCGAGGTTCTACCTGAAGTTCAAACACCTGGAGAGAGCTTTTGACATGCTGTCGGAGTGCGGCTTCCAGATGGTCGCCTGCAACTCGTCGGTCACAGCGTCCTTCGTCAATCAGCACACCGAAGACAAAATCTGGTCAAGTTACACAGAATATGTCTTCTACCGTAAGTATAATTTATTTTGAGCTGTTATTTGATACTGTGACCAGTGTGTGATACTGTGATAATGATTGCAAAGCAGACGCCAATTCCATACTGCCCTAGATTTGTCGGAAGTCACCACTAGACGGCACGCTTGGTTTGTGAGTTTTTCCTGACCAGGTAATTCAGGTACCGCGACAAAAGCAAGAACTCACAGTCGCGCTGACTCGCTCAACACCCAGTCCCACATGCAGCTTGGAACAATAATAAAACATAATGTACACTTATTTTTCTCAGAAATAGCACACACATTAAACATGAATGGCTTAACTGCACAGTACCATGGAAACTTTTGCGCACCCGAGAATCTCATATCCCCTCAAGCGTTAGGTGCGTAATGGTTACCCCACTTGTCTGTAACAGTACTTGCACCCCGTCTCTATTTCTTGCCGTGTTGAAAAGGTTTATGTAAGACTCCCACACAGAAATGAGACATAAAACTCTCCATGGTGAGAGCTCCTGGCGGCACCCCCTGCCCTGTGAGTTTGTCTGCTCTTCTTGTCTGAGACTCTCTCTCTTTTCCTCTTTCCCTCTGTCATCCTACCTTTCCCAACCGCAATCTCAGTGAAGTACCAAAAGATGATGGCGCCCCAGTAATGGCTCTCATAACGTGTTTTATAATACAACAAAACACCACCCACTCACCACTGACAGCTTGTGATGTGCCTCTCGCGCACAGACACCTCCAAAGGCTGCACATGGCCGCACACACTACCACCTTCCATGGAAAGACTATTATAGGTGTCATCGCAAACGAGACTTCCTCACAGTCGTCTGACACTTCCTGTGGGCGCACAGCTGAGGCAGCTTCCAGCGCATTTGTTTCGCCACTTCAGAAAAAAAGGCAGTATTAGCAGAATGGGAATGTTGGCGGCTGTGTGCGTTTTTCCATGGCAGTGGTGTGAAATAAGAGGAAGCTGTGCTTGTTTGAGGCTGTGTCCCCAGCGTTCGGATCAAAGAGCGCTAAGTAATTTATCCCCGTGAGAGAGAGGTTGTATTATCAGGGTAGTGGGTATGTCTTTTTGGCAAAGCCCTTTTTCAAGTGCTGTGTTCATGCCATTAAAATATTCTTCTGAGGCAAAGACATGAATCTCTTATTTCAGACCACATGTTCATGAAACAGTGTCTTAATCACAGATTACAGTAACGGTGGCCTTAATACAACAAATTGCAGCCTGTGTTCAACCAACAGCTTACATTATTTGCACAAGGCTACATGCTACAGCTTTTCCATTGGAGAATTGAGAGACTATTGACTGGCATTTTGTAAAACAACCATCTAACAGTGTCAGTCTTTTGTCATGTCCGCCCTTCCCCCAAAACACACACACACACACACACACACACACACACACAAACATGCACACATGTCTCCGTCGGCAAGACATTCCTGGCTATCAACAACCTTTGACTCTCTGCATGCCACAGATAGGGCTGGGGTTAGTCCCAGTTAAAATGGCATGGTGTTGTTCTCCGTGAGCCACTCATGGTCAGATTGGCCTGGTGGAACACCCTTGGCAGCCCACATCGGTTGCTGCTACAGGCTTCACTGCTCTGTCTCACTGGCTGGCTAGAGGTGGAGGCTGGGTGCTGGGCCCACAGGCAAATTTATTTACCAATTTGTTGGATGGTTAAAGTGACTGATAATCAATCACTGGGGGTGACAAGTCTCTATGCGAGGGTATAAGTGAGAGATGACGGGAGGGAGGGAAGACTGAGAAGAAGAGGTAAATTATAACATTGCTATGTGCCATTTTTCTTTCCACTTTTGAGCACGTAAACTTTTTTTACCCTCAAGAAAAAAAAAAATGGCGCCCTGCTCCTGCCCCTGATTCTGGTGTAGGGATGGCCTGGATGTTCACCTCAAATGATGAGAGAGGGTAGCAGTCCATCTTGGAGCGCTAAGACACCCACCCGGCCCTTTTTGTTGTACGGCAGCGATTATTCATCTGTGGCTGAGGATATTATTAGCTGCCCCCTAACATAACAAACGCCCCACCTAATGGGTCCTGGCAGATGGGGTTGGAGACACATCTGTGCGACACACCACCCCCAGCAGCCACCCCTCACACACACACACACACACACACACACACACACACACACACTTCCTCAACCCCCTGCAGTAACCTCACCACACCACAAAGTTACAAGTGGCCTCCTTGCCTCGTCACCACCATCACCATTGGAGTGCACAGCAGACAGACGAGAGACTCGTGCCTGGTGAGGTGCTCGCTGAGTGGGGCTGAGTGGCTGGGCAGGAGCCAGAGGGTGGGGTGGAGAGGGAGACATAGGGACAGGGGCGGTTTGGTCGAGGGGGGCGGATTGGTTGAGTGGGTGGATGGGCGGCGTCTCCCTCACACAGCTGATCCTGATGGCGCCGTGGGCAGATCAGAAGTGACAGCCCCAGCGCCAGCTCCTGCTAGGTCCAGCTGCTCTCTGATCCACTGTGTCAAGAGGAGTGGATCGAGAGAGCCACACAGCATGCTACAGAATGCAAGAATGAGAGAAAAGAAGAGAGGAGAAAGTGTGTGAGAAAGAGAGAGAAGGGTGCAGGGAGAGAGAATGAGACTGAAAAAAAGAAAAGAATATGGAGAAGGACAGGGAAAGATAAATATTGGGAGTGAAGGAGATGGGGACGGAGATGGAAAGAGGCAAAAAGAGATGAGGAGGGTCAGGCTTTGGGTCAAACAGCCACATAGAGGCAGATATCCACACACATCTGGCCATTTGGCAGCCCACAGAACAATCTCAGACCAGTTAAAAGCTGTCCATGTTTGCTGTCTTAGTGGATTCTACAGAAATAGAGTACTGTGTACTGAGTCCTGTGGAATGTTGAATGTTTGTTGTTCAATGTTTGTTGAAAGTTGTGAGAGACTGAATCTTGACACATGACTTTAATTCTAAATACAATTCTCACTTGATGACATCTAGTGTAATAATCCTCACAGAATTAAGGAGGTCCCCTCCTTTTTATAAAATGTCCTCAATCAGAAGATAATTCCTGCTAAGTACTGCTGCTGATGATGGATCAGAGGCTTGCTGTAAAGGCACATGTTCACAAGTGGGTAATTCTAACCTTAAAACCTATCTCAGTCCTAACCCTAACACCCCATAATTACTTATAGTTATATTAGACATCCATTACTTATAATAGCCTAACAGTGTTTAATGGTTTTACTGCTTGAGGTCAGTAGGGTTTAAATGTTGACTAGAGTTTAATGCCATGGGCCCCTGAAAAGACATAATTGCATGAATTAGTAACAAATTGATTGTGAGTGGTCTAAAAGCGTGAACTGAATAAAACTGAAAATTTAAAACAATAAAAAGATGTCAAACTAGAATATATACTTCTTTAGCACCATCTTTATCTTTTACTGCAGTGACATTTTGTATTATTGTAAACACAAACATTTCCTGCCAATAAGCTTGATTCCCTTTTTCCTGTTATCAGAAACAGCAATTATGCATAAAATATGATCAAACATACCATACAAATGTTTCATATAAAGGTTGTTTGACAACAGACAAACGGCTGTGATCAGTGTATGCTTCATTAACATATACAACAATATAATTCACCTGATTGTAGTATCTAATCTCAGAAGAATAATATAAGCAAAATTTATTTTGTCCCCGTACCTCTATGGTATGAAGTTGACCTGAGATATCTAAAGGTGTCATATAAGTTGAAAATGTTTCAGTCCTGCAATATTTTCCTCTGTTGAAAATCAGTCGTGTCTCTGCAATTCTTGTTAGGAAACCTTTTTTTGACTCATTTCAAAGCAGGCCTCTTGAAATGTCTAAAGGCACACAACATAACTTTCTCACAGCCTTGAAACCCAGACCCAATTCCTCTGTGTCTAAAGGCACATAACATAACTTTCTCACAGCCTTAAAACCCAAGCCCAATTCTGCCATGTCTCAACTACACCTCTCTGCAGATTCCACAGCTTTCTCTGTGGCTTTGTTGCTTCTCTATGGCACCTCTGAGCCATGAACACTGTATTGGCTGTCCTTTCTCCCCTAGTGTGTGTGTGTGTGTGTGTGTGTGTGTGTGTGTGAAAAAAGACACACCATTAGGCCACCTGCTGTAGATCTGCGCGGGCAGTGGAGCAGAGAAATGCTGCAGAGATGGGTCTATGAGACTGTTGGGAGGGTGCCTGCCTGGCTGCCTGCATGTCGTAGTAAAAAAAAACAACAAAAAAAAACCCCTATGCTCCCCAGCACAGCGCTGTGTGTGAGAGAGCCGCTCGTCAGGGTCTATTTACAGCGCAGGATTACAGCGAGAGGCTCTTCAAAATGAGGTGAGGACACTGGGCTGAAATTGGCATTTTCCCTAGTGCCTGTAAATATGTTTCATTGAACGTCATTGAGTTGAAGTGCAGTGTCTGCTTAGGAGGAAGAAAACAAACAAACAAACAAAACACACAAGCACACATTCCAGAATTAAACCTTAAATTAATGGATCTTATAAACAAAACACACAAATAGAGGAAGTTGGCAGAAATATCAATACGAAATAACTAGGGGCTTTGATTTGGCTGTGGAAACCCAACAGACAGGGCCAAATTCACACAGGCTGTTGTTTTTAAGCTAGTTTGCTGTTATTTGGTGTGAAAGTACATTTGGTGCCACATGCATAAAGTGGTAGTACCAGTACACCAGCAATGAAATCCATCCACATGCATAAGGTGGTCGTACCAGTACACCACCAATGAAATCCATCCACATGCATAAGGTGGTCGTACCAGTACACCACCAATGAAATCCATCCACATGCATAAGGTGGTCGTACCAGTACACCACCAATGAAATCCATCCACAGAAATGGAACCATCCACATGCATAAGGTGGTAGTACCAGTCCACAACCAATGAAATCCATCCACAGAAATTTCAAATTTGAAATGAATCAGCACAGAATATTGAACAGCAGTGGTTTTATTACTCCTAATGTAATTCCAAGACAATTAAATTTAGCATTTAGCCTATTAGACTGCTTTTTATTGGACACTTGTATAGTTCTCATTACTCAGCCATCAGTTAAATGAATGCCACCTGCTAGGCTACATCACGACACATATCAGTGCCTGCTTTTGGTTTTGACATCTGAGCTCAGACGATAGATAGATACTTTTATTATCCTGGAAATTAAATTCTGGTATTCTTAAGCTCCCACAACATGGCATATACATGACATACATATATTATGAAAATACAGAGAATAAATCCTATCATTTGTGCATTTTAGGGTACTAATTTGTTAGTGCAGATGCTATAGTAACCCTAGTGCAAAAGTGTCAGTGCAGATGCTATAGTAACCCTAGTGCAAAAGTATCAGTGCAGATGCTATGGTAACCCTAGTGCAAAAGTGTTAGTGCAGATGCTATGGTAACCCTAGTGCAAAAGTGTTAGTGCAGATGCTATGGTAACCCTAGTGCAAAAGTATCAGTGCAGATGCTATGGTAACCCTAGTGCAAAAGTATCAGTGCAGATGCTATAGTAACCCTAGTGCAAAAGTATCAGTGCAGATGCTATAGTAACCCTAGTGCAAAAGTGTGCACCAAGTGCAGATTCTGTTCCAGACAGAGTATACGTATCAGCAGGCAATACTTTGTAAAACACAGCAATAAAAAAACAATATAAGCTGTTAAGAGAGCAGTGCAAAAAAAAAAAGTCCAGTGTTGGATGTATAGAAAACAAGTGTCAGTGCACTAGGAAGTGGAGAAAATGAAGAAAACAGCAAACAGAGAAGCATAGTAACGCTGGCACAGCGACACTCATCTTTATGTGGTTCACTTGCTCCAGGTGTATGGCTGTCCTCAGCCTCAGCAGCCTGAGAGGGTAACTGTTAGCTGACTGAGGGTAGAGTCAGAGTCATGGTCCATGGGCATGGCTTTATGGCTTTACATGGTTTTATGTTGTGTTGGTGATGATGCCGGAGAGGATATCAGGGTGTCACCTAAAGGTTGGTCAAACGTTAAAAAAAGATGATTCAATAAGGTAAGTTATCACAAGGCTGCTTGTTGCTGTCATGGTTTGGTGATCACAGTAGGTTTAACACTAAGGGACCCATATTCCAGTAATGTCACATTTTTCAAACCATTGGTTTATCAGCATGTGCAAGCATGGCCACTGAAATAATACTATTTCGAGCAACACTGAAGTGTGTTGGTTGTAAACTGGCAAGCTAGCTAAAAAAAAAACCCTTGAACTAGGCTGACACCGATAAAAGCTTGCAAGCATTATTGCCTTTTGGTGACATCATTGCAAAGTCTTGCTGTAAAGCTTTTCTCTCAGATTTTCTCTGACAACTTAACAGCACAGTGCATAGCCTAGGCAACAAGGGGCAATAACAGATTTATTTGTCCATGTGACCACATAGCATCACAATGAGCTGTCAGTTGAAACATTCAAAAGCAGAAAGAAGCAAAGCACTCTATACTGTTACTTTAAATGCACAGATATTTTTATTGAGGTCTAGATAAGACCAAGTCTATATTTGTCATTTTAATGGGTAAAAACAGCCTACAGTATATCACAAATGTACACCCCTCACATTTTTGCAAATATTCTGTTATATCTTTTTATGGGATAACGCTATAGAAATGAACGTTTGATAAAACATAAAGCAGTTTTTGTTCAGCTTGTACAGCAGTATAGATTTAGTGTCCTCTGAAAATAACTCAACATGCAGCATTTAATGTCTAAACAGCTGGCATCAAATGTGAGCACGCCTTACGGCAAACATGTCCAAATTGTACCCAAACTGTCAATATTTTGTGTGAGCACCATTATTATGCACTGCTTTGACCCTTATGGGCACCAAATCTGCACAGGTGTCTACTGGAATTCTCTCTGACTCCTTCATGATGACATCACAGAGCTGGTGAATGTTACACCTTCATCCTAAGGATATGCCACAGGCCCTCAAATGGCTTTAGGGACTAGGCCAGTCCATCACTTTAATCCTCAGGTTTCTCAGTAAGGCAGCTGTCATTTTGGTGGTTTAGGGTCAATATCATGCTCTAAAACTGTAATGCTTGCATGCGGCCCAGTTTTAGAAGAGAGGGGATCATGCTCTGATTCACGTTTCCCTCTATGAATTACAGCTCCCCAGTGCCAGCAGCACTCATGCAGCCCAAGACCATGAAGCTACCACCACCATGCTTGACTTTAACCAAGGGACAGTTGTTTTGGTGCTTAGCAGGGTGCTTGACCCCACCTGGGCAAGATTATCTTGGTCTCATCAGACCACAGAACATGGTTCTAGATATCTATGTTCTTGAACTGTTCGTCCTTCAGCACACAAGCCCAAGATCAATTTGTTTGGCTCCGATGATGCCCAGCGTGTGTGACGGCAACCTGGTGAGGAATACCAAAACTGTCCCAATATTGACAGTTTTGGCATACTCACTTTTGTTGTTAAGACGTTAGTGTATGTTGAGTTATTTTCAAAGGACATATACAATCTGCACACTGATTACTTTATGTTTCATCAAAGGTTCATTTCCATAGTGTTATCCCATGAAAGGATATGACAGAATGTTTGCAAAAATGTGAGGGGTGTACTCACTTTTGTTGTTAAGATGTTAGTGTATGTTGAGTTATTTTCAGAGGACACTAATATAGTGTTATCCCATTAAAAGATATGACAGAACATGTAGTCACTTTTTGTGATATACTGTATTTTGTACACTTATCAGTTTTTAATGAAAGCCTTCATAGTGTCTGTCTGTCTGAGTGAATTTCTCATACAGGACACAGTCTCCAACTTAATGCTATGCTAACCATGTCTGAGGTTGTATTCCCCTAACCTGTAGGTTGAGTCTGAAAGTCATTGCCTTGAATCTAGCCCCTTCAGTCTCTGAAGGTTCTTCTGAACTAAATCAGACTGGAAACGTTCCAACTTCAAACTTTAGCTTGTGTTGGCCTTTCTCATTAGCCGTGGCCTTTCCCAAACTGAAGTCCCTAAGACTTTCTAGGGCACCCTTGTGTAAAGTGGACAGATTTGAGGCATCCTTGGCAATCTGTCAAAATATACCTGTGTGACTGAGAGCACTTGACAGCTGAGGCACATTCTCTCCTCACTGTGTGACAAGGAGCCAATGGCGAGGTGCCCCAGTCACTTTTTAATGAGCACTGTAAAACTGTCTGCATGGTGAAAACAACTCTGATGGATAAAACCAAGATGAAGAAGAGGACAGTGGAAGAGAGTCTCTGTGTCGTCCATGTTAAACATGTCAAGGGATTGGAAGTTTACATTCAACTTGATGGGGTGTGTAAAAGCACAGTTCACCTAAGGGTGCTTTTAATGGGTGTTTACAATGGGTTAAACGGGCATTTAGGGGTACTCTGCATGCAAACTAAACCTATCTCTTCCCTTATCACCACCTGTCTTTCTCCCCGGGCTGCATTTTTAGATAGTGTTGTTGCTAACGTTGTTTGCAATCTTGGTAGTTCTGAAGCAGTACAAACAACCGCGATAACGACGGAAGTAAGCAGCGATGCTTTGTAGAAACAGCACCCAGGTTAGAAATGCATGGAAATGCATGTATATATCCTGTCTGCCTTGTGCTTGCTAAATTAGCCCTACATAATTTCAGCACCATGGCCAGGGACCTTGCCTGGCAAACATACTTATCAGCTGGTGCTAGTTCCAAGTGTGGAAACTCGGGCTACCCCTGGTATTTAAGTGATAAACCTGGGTAAATTAACCTATTGTAGTCATAAACCTCTTAATAGCTGTCCATGATAACCCTATGGCTCTGTTTTGTGAAGACTATGACACTCCCATACTGTTTCAGTATCAGCTTTATGACTACCTCCAGGTTAACTTACCTGAGTTTGTCATATAAACACCTACTAGGAATATTCCCCTGAACGCATGAAACTGTTTGAAAAGCAACACAGGAAAATTAACACACGCTGTGGTATGAACCGATATTTATCCACCAGTGACCTCCACTGTTAGGGTGTGTTTCAGGCAGACGCAGACAACATAATAAAGATAAAAGTTTTTGGTTGTGTTTTTTTTTTTTTTTTTTTCAAACTGGACCCCAGCGTTGGTGTTGGTGTTTGCCGCACTGCAGCTCACGGTCACTGTAAAGACCTGCTGTGTTTTCTGCTGATAAGCTCCCATAAGGATAGTTGATTAAGATCTTGATATGAGGACATCCTTCCAGCAGCCATTTTTTCCCCCACAAGGCTAGTATCCACTTTATTGCAGCACACAAGGTCACTTTTTTTTGTTGATGTTTTTATGACAGAAGCATTGGACCCTGAAACCCAAACCTACTTTAAATCAGGGCTGGCAGCTGTAACTGCATAGGATTGGGAAATAAATAGCTTTAACTACTTTTAATAAACATTTTCAGTTTGGCTAAGAATCAATATTACCCATCAAGCAGTTTCAGTGTTAAGTAAATTGAATATTGGCAAAGGATAATGCTAGCCCTGTCTTGGTTTCATGTGTCAGGCTCTACATGGATTTTGTATTGATTTTATTGATTTCATATTTCAAAGTGCAAAATAATCCAAAAAGAGGCCATTCACATTGTGCCTTTCAAGTGCAAACACCACAAAAAATCATAAATCATAAAATCATAAATCAATATTTAATAAACATGTTTGATCTTAGGAAATTGAACCATGTACCAATAGCTGTGTTGAGAATTTTTTCAAAGTATACAGTATGCAGAAAGACTTTTATATTTATAAAGTCCATAGTGTTGCATGATGCAATAGAACCCCCATATTGGCTTAATGCTTCTTTTTGCATAACGTAAGGTTAAAAGCTTACATTTCCTGGTACTGACCCTAGGAGCAGGACAAAGATAATAGACAAATAAGAGAAAAAAGTCATATCAAAATTAAAAGGGAGGAAGAACACCTGGTTGTAGCAGACTTTTTTCTCTTATTTAATGCTTCTTTTTGCTCATCTCTACTGTTCTGCTTGCAGTTTGAATAATGAGCTAATGCACTTTCAGTACACACACAGGTTAATTTCTTTTAAGTACTCTGATTAATTGAAATTAAGAAATGTTTATATATTGTGGATTCTTTCCATGCGAACACACACAAAAAAATTCAATTTAGTGAAGCGAATAGAAAGTTGTCAGTTCTGACTCCTGCCTCTGACTGTGTTCATTGTGTATTCTGTGCATATGTACTGTATGCGTGCATTCAAATAGTGCGTTCTATACACATCTGTCAGCACTACATGATGTGTTTAGCCAGCACAAGCTACTGCTGCCCACCGACCTTTAGAGTAACAATAGAATGAGCTCCTTTGGGCTCACTCCAAGTCTGGACTGGACTGATGATGACCCAGGTCTCTCCCATGCCTCACGGCCCTTGACCCGTCATGTCTGTCACTCTGGCAGTTTGCAATCACGGGCTAATGAAAGTCAGATTTCACAGCGCTTACAGGCCAATAATGAAGAGAAATAATGCTTATTTGTTTCTCATACTTTTGCTGAGGTGATTTTCTGTGTGTGTGTGGGTGTCCTTATATATATATATGTGTGTGTGTGTGTGTGTGTGTATTTTGCTGTAAGTGCTACAAAGTGGGTGGAGATGAGAAAGAAAGCGACAGCATCAGCCGAGTTACACTCTTCACTCTTGGCCTGTGAAGAGAAACTCTTAATTGTGTAAATGTTAGCACTGAACATGACTCTGAGGCACCTCTGTAATTGTGAGGTTTGACTGCCGAGGCCCTACACTTAATGGAAGCCTCATTCGTTAGTATGCAAGTCGGCATGTGCACAGCACTGAGGCAAACAGAACAGAACAGACAATTATCAAAATCCATCACCTCTCGGATCTCATTGTAGCCAATTACGTGACGTCCAGGCCTGACATTTTAGCAGCTGGGCTCCAGACCCTTTAATCATGCCCACCGCTTTCAGCACGTCAGCACATCACGCACGTCCTGTCCGGCATGCCGATATGAGCTCAGATTTGGTGATTAATGCACCATACTAAATTGTCAGCTCCAGTTAAACTCCCAGACGCCAACATCAATCCTGGGTGGGAGAGGTGGGTTATAGATTTGTTTGTAGATTTGTTGGGGGAGGTACGTTTGGATTTTTTGTTTTGTACTGCTGGCCCTTCATTTTAGTATTCTGCATGCACACACAGCTCACTGAAGGACACTCTTTTAATCCACAACATTCCCCCCTTTATTCTTATTGGACATTCTCAAAGCAGTGTCTGTCACAGAGGAGTGCTGCTTTCAAAAATGTTCCCCCCATGTTCTTGCAGGTATGTATCTGGTTCCCTTTGAACTACTTTCAGAAAAAAACTACCTGCTTTTTTTCTGGTCTTCTTGCAAAGTAAACTTAACTCGTGCAGCAGCATTCACACACACACACACATACACACACACACACACACACAAGCACACTTATACAGCAGATTCAAGTCCATGTCCATGTGTAACATTACTTAAGATTCAACACACACCTCTGTATCAATATCTTTTCTTTCCAGTGATTGTCCATTGTCTTTGTACATCTTGTACTCTATGTTTGGAAGAGGAAGAGGCCAGTTTTTTTTCTGGTTAAGCGATGACACATGGAAACTAAAAAGAACATTTCTTGAACTGCGTCTGCTTGAAGAGTCCAAACGGGACAAAATTGATAAAGAAAAACAAAACTGTTGCATTCCTGCACTGCCCAGCCTCCTTGTAGACTTCTGGATTATACCTGTATTTATTTATTTATTTATTTATTTATTGCAACTGTTGCCATGGACTTTACATGAGAGACAAGCTGATGGTTTTAAAGAGCTGCTTTTGGGTTTGGGATAGTGATGCAAATGTGTATCTTTAGCATGGAAAGACAGGATCCCTACCTCTCCCTTCGCTCCTCTGATTTGCATGTGAATGTCACTACAGGTGTTGGCTTCTCTCTGTGGCAAAGGGGGTGTAAAACAGTAGTCCAGAGCATGTCTATGAGATGGTAGCCTTCAAAGTTTGATTAAATGTTCGGGGGCAGTGGCACAGTTGACTAAGGCACCTGTACCATATTCCTGGTGAAGTGGTTTCAGTGTCAATCTCAGGTCATTATCCAACCCTACCCCATCTCTCTCTCACTCAGTGTCAGTCCCTTTCTGCTGTCTTGTCTGATTTAAGACAAAAAATCTAAAAAGAAAGAAAGAAAAAGAAAAAGCACGGTAACACTTTACTTGAGGTTGTCGACATGTGAGTGACATAAGCCTGTCATGGACATGTCATGACGTATCATGAACACTACAGTAATGACGCTTTTTTAATACTCCTGACTGTTTAATACTCCTCACCCCCTAAATACATGCTGATGAGACGGTCATGGATACCTTTTTGCTTTAAACTAAATGCTGTGGGCCTGATGGTTTGTGGAGTGAGTAGGTGGGGGGGTGTGATGGCCTGGTGGTGGTGGCGGTGGGGCCTTGGCCTGCTTGACACTCAATAATGAAATACTAACACCTTTCGAGTGGGGTTGATCTCTCTCTCTCTCTCTCTCTATTTCACACACATTTCCTCTCTCTTTCTCTGCCTGTCTGTCTCAGTTGCTTGTCTGTTCTCAATCACTCAATCCCCAGAGACTGGCTAAGAGTTCAGGCAATGTCACTGATAGTCAAAAACTGGAAAATGCTGTGCCTG
This sequence comes from Tenualosa thibaudeaui, assembly GCA_027481765.1. Lineage (NCBI taxonomy): Eukaryota > Metazoa > Chordata > Actinopteri > Clupeiformes > Clupeidae > Tenualosa > Tenualosa thibaudeaui. The sequence goes on from JAIFZK010000009.1 coordinate 23,280,913, forward strand.
CTTGTGTGTTTTTTTGTGTGTGTGTTTTTTTTTTGTGTGAGTGTGTGTGTATCATTGTGAGTCTGACCATGAGTCCAAGAGAGGTAAAGAGATATTGAGTTTAACACAGTCCAAACCCAATAGGAATTCTGTCCAAACTCAGTCCAAGCATAATGCTGTCAATGTGACTGCACTGAGCCATCCATTATTTATGGGATATACGCATAGGTGTCCAATGGCACCCACCCACTCATTGGAGAAATGTGTAGGTGTATGATATGTGAAGGTTGTCAATCAGTTGGGTTCCTTTGCATGTGTGTGTGTGTGTGTGTAGTTGTGTGTAGGTGTCTGTGTGTGTGTATGTGCGTATGTACATGCGTGTGTGTGTCTGTGTGTGCGCTTGCATGCGTTTGCACCCAGCATCCATCGGCTCACATTTCCTCACACCCTGGTCTGATGGCAGGCACCGCATCTCCCTCCCTCACACACACACACACACACACACACATACACACACACACACACACACACACACACACATACACACACACACACTACTCCAAGAACAGAGCGGCTTGGCACAGGGATGTTCATCTTGAAGCCATTAAGCTGTGAATGATGATCCTTGGCAGTGGGTGGGCTGTTAATTCAAATGGATGCTTTTTCCCCCTTTCTTCAGCAAGTGCTGGGCTGCACACAGAGCTGACGGCAGCCATATATTTGGTCTAGTGGTCCGATTTCAGAGTTTATCACTTTCTCCTTCCTTTCTCTCTTGCCTATTCTGTGCTATTCTCTTGCTCTTGGTTGATTTCAGGACACGTTGCTCGTTACTGTCATGAAATACTCCATGTTATTTTTATGTTATTATTTAAACAGTGCAGAATTGTAGACTAGTGGATTAGCCTATATTAACGCTAACTTCCTCTGTTACAGTCAACATTAGTTATTACTCAATTACAGTGGGTTTGATTGTATTGATTGGCTTTTAGACATTTGTGTGCTGACATACGATATTGCTTTTTCCTGTGAAGTATGATACAATTTCTCCCTCCCTTGCATCCTCTCTCTGTCTCTCACTCTTTCCCTCTCTAAGTGGAGTACTCTGAGATAAGTAGTAGTTGCGGAAACTATCTGCCAAATCTTTTTTTTAGATAAGACCAGCCGTGTCCAAGTAACCTGATTTCTGACGCTCCCGCCTTTGGTCCTCCGAGGAGTCAGACAGGTAAAGGGAGATGGGACAGGTAAAGGGAGATGGCCTTTCTGTAATAAGTCTGGCTAAAGTGTTCTTTCACAGAAAGGGGGCCTACTTGCCGAAATCACTCAGCCTAGTTTCTTTACAAAAGGATGAGAGGCCATACCTCAAGGCATGATAAACTACTGTGTGTGTTTGTGTGTAGCTCAAGGACAAGATCCTCAAGGCAGCAGTTTGCATCCTTCTCTCTAGAAGGTACGAGAGAGGGGTTGTGCTTAAAAGAGACTAACTGTGATTTTGAAATTTGTGCAATTTGTTGCTCAGTCAGCACTGAATAAAAGCATTTTTTTTTTTTTTTACAATAATTGGGTCCATTGAAAAAGAAGGGTATGCATGCAATGCCTACCAGCTTCGTTTATTACACTAATGTATGTATTTCATACATAAAAGGAATATCCAAGGAATGCAGTCTGCAATCCTCCAAGGAATATGAAACTATTTTCTGACATAAAATATTGATGCATATACTACCTTGTAATTTGCAGTCTGTTTTAGAATAGAATAGAATAGCTTAGTTCCTGAAACATTTATTTTTACTTTAATACAGATTGATATTACGATTACTACTTACTCAAACTCCACAATGCCTGGGGGGTTTAAGAGACTGTAAGTTCATATAAATGCCTTCTGCATTTAAATTCTTGAGGATACTGCCTGGTTGACTGTGAATAGCTAACCAATCATTATACAGCCCAGCCTAATATGCACAGAACCCTTTGTCAAAGTAAATTAAACCTTCATTTAATGAGGAGCTCGTTTTTTTTTTCATTTAAACTCCATTACATAGTTAATGACTTATTGTAGCTGTCACTTAATTTATGTGTAAATACAAGTGACTGCCACTGTCGTTTTCAGTAAAAGTGTAATTTACTCAGGAGTCTTCTTTTTGATGGCATCTCACCATTGTCTCATTTTGAGGTTGTTGTATTGGGCAGTAATTGAGTACTGCTGCTTTTCTGCAGGGTCCTGTTCACCTCTTTTTCAGGGCAATGACACTACAGTAGGGCAAATAAAACATCCTCATTGGACAGCACACAAGTTTGAACAATACTAAAGTTCCACATCTTGTCATTTTGCTTCTAAATCAGTGGAAATATATGCAGGGGTCTGTGTGTTTATTATCCATTGATATATTCAGTAAATTGTGTAATCGTGTGTCTGTGTTCATCTGACTGGAGGGTTTAAGACTAGGAAAGGATGATTTAAATCAAGTGGCTCTGATGCATCTAATCATCAGACTGTGGCTTTATACAACCAAATTAAAGCGATTTCCTATTTGCTTTTTCAAATGTGCTGCCGAATATGTTGTGTAGGTACTGAGACTATACTGGAATGACTGGAATTCAAGACAACTAAACTATTCCAGCCCTCCTTCATCTAAATGTGCTGTTTATCCTCTCCCAGTGAAATGGACCAGGGGCTGTGTCCTTTACTCTGACAGTAAAGGGGACTGCATGGACATCGTCCATCTCCTGGGGGAGTTTGCATTCTTTGAAGCTGTGCTGCAGTATAAGACGTGTGGTGTGTGTGTGTGTGTGTGTGTGTGCACGCGGTGTTTGTGTGTGTGTGTTTGTGTTTGGGGTAGGCTAAACCCTGTGCTTAGCTTTGCTTATACCTCCGCACAAACACATGTTTATTTTAGGTCCACTTCTGCTCATCTTCCAATCGATCAGCATGTTTGGAGTTTATGGTCCTCAGAGCACAGTGGTGAAGTTAAGTGCTAGTGCACTAAAGGCTTCCCTGTTCCATTTTTATGAGGGATTTGATTTTTCCATTTTCAGAGTATGTGATCCACATCCCTTAGCTCTGGAGTGTGTGTCCTAACAAGGTCCCATAAAGAATAATGAATGTCAAGAGTTTGGTCAAGCAAAATTGTCTGAGAGCATACAACGTGTTTCACGTGATTGCTGGATGGTTTAGCTCTCTTTGATGTTTCCCCGTGAGACTGAAACATCTTGGGGGACACCCTACATTGGAGTCTGAAGAATGTGTCTTTCTGGATCACCAAAAGTAGGCCCAGGCTGAGGGGCCTAGTATAAAGCCTTTACCCAAGATGTTGTGTTGATCAGTGGGTTTGTGAGGGTTGTTGCCAATGTCCTTACGAAATCAAATTGTTCAGCAAATGCATAACATGAACAGGGAGCCATGGATCTGGTGTCAGGCACATCATTATTGTGAATGTGTTGATGTGTTTGCAGTCATTACTCTATCTGTGGCAGTCGACGGAGGCATTGTCTTTTTTATGTCACCCCTCAACACACACACACACACACACACACATACACAAACTTAAAATGCATGTTTGCAACAGCACTACTGATTTTAGGGGCAGTCACACACACATGCACATATGCACACTCAAAACATACTGTGTGTTGGCAGCAGCAGCAACAATGATATTAATGGTGGTCATTTTATGTAAATGTGTCCATGTGTAATTAATTTACACAAAGAGCAACAAGCTTGAACGTAGAACTTATCTTTGGATGACTTTGAAAAGTGTAATTTTGGGAACAGCTTGCCACCCACTAGTTGGTCTTTCACAGTAGTGTTTTTTTTTTTTTTGTTCAGGGTTCATCGCGAAACATCGCAGTGGCATCGGTAATGATTGACGTTCAATTTTCTCGCTTTGTAGGACCTGTCAGTTTGGCTTACAGCCCAGCCGTCACCAACCAAGAGCTTGCGCGTAGTTTGTTTTTTTCCTTTTTTTTTTCTTTTCTTTGTGGGTGTAGGCAGGCTCTTCTCAGTGCGCACACCATCAGGGATGGAGATTGAGTGTGTTACACTAAACTAGAAGTCCCAAACGAAGAGCAAAACAATTCCAGTCAGCAGCACAGCCCCCCTCCCCACCCCCCCAACCCTCATGCAATATTTAATAACACTGCAAACACTTCTGCTGGATTGCAAAGGTGTCACCAGTCCACTCCAGCATCACAGAATGCCCAGTTGCAGACGTCCTACATTTCCATGTGTCATTGTGGACAGAGAGGCATTGCCGTGTGAAATTGCATTGCACTGAATTACATGACTTTGTAATTACATAGAGACAATAGAGACACATTATAGCTGTTAATTTTAATTAAGGCTTTATTACACAGTGAGTTATAGTACAGTCGAGGTATACAGTTTGTAGGTGCGTTCATGCCTTGGTAATGCAAAATGCCATGTTCAATGTAAAACAGAAACTATTGTAAACACAACTTTTTTCTATTTACATTTTTATGTATATTTTTATCCAAAGCGACTTACATTTTGTCAACTATCAATTGATCAGGGCCAGTCTCCCCTAGAGCAACTTAGGTTTAAGTGCCTTGCTCAGGGGCACAATGGTGGCAGCTGGGATTCAAACCCACAACTTTTCAGGCTACTTGGACGCTAGCCAGGTTCTTTAACCACTACACTACCACCACGTCAAATGAAGAATTGCTGTGATTGTGTCCCCCCCGACACACACATACACACACACACTGCCATTTATCAGTTATGATTAACAGTACTATTCCACACATTCTCTAAATTCAGCATTTTTTTTCCTTCATGCCATTTGAAGTGTTTCGCTCCATTGGATATGATTAAATGGTTTATCATACAGTACATGTTTAATGAAAAAGAGGTTAACAATCTACATACAAGCCACTGCCAACATTTTACGTGTGGCTATCAGTTGGTGTAGGCCTTGTGTAAGCCTATTCTGTGATAGGTGTTTTTAGAAAGCAGTAATAGCCCAGTGTAGTCTATGAAAAGGATGTAAGGCTCCCATTGGGACATCTCCCAGTGGTGTGTTGCCCTAATGACTACCTTGTGTTATTTCACGCTGCACCTTTCTCACACTTTAAGGAACTTTTCCCGCTGGGTTTGCTCCATTCAAATACACAGGAGGCATTGACGTCAGATCATTGGCATGACCACACACACACACATACTGAAAGACACACACACACACACACACACACACAGACAAATGAAAAGACACAGGTGTGCAAACACACGCTCACAAATGCACACGCACACACACACACATATTGAAAGACACAGTTGTGCAAGCACACACGCACGCACATGTGTCCGCACACACACACACACACACACACACAGACAAATGAAAAGACACAGGTGTGCAAGCACACACTCACAAACGTACACGCCCGCACACACACACACACAGACAAACAAGACAAACAAGCATGAGCTCTGGTTTTCATAAGACCAAGCTATTCATTTGCCAGGCAAAGGCAAAGCAATTGCTTAACAAAAACAATGAAAAAAAAAACCTTCAACCAGATCGAATCCCTCTAACCAAATCTGCTTGTAGTTACTATTCACTCTATTTCCTGCCTCTTAGCCAATGGTTTAAGGAGAGGACGTGTGTGTGTGTGCATGTGTGTGGGAGGGGGGGACCTGCAGACAGAAGCAGCGCAAGTAAAAGACTGTGTGTGTGTATGTGTGTGTGTGTGTGTGTGTGTGTCTTCTGTATGTATAGAGCATGTATGAGTGTACAAAGTATTGTTTGCTTGGATTTTCACCATCATCTCAACCGGTGCAAGATGGTAGAGAAAATGCTTGAGATTCTCTGTTGGCATGAGAGCAAAAAGATCCAGTCTAGCACCGTGCAGGCTCATCTTAGATTCTGTTCCAGAGCCTGTGATAGTTGACATCACCCCCTCTCCTCCTACGTGCCATTACTGAAGTTCACGCTTGTTCTTCAAACGCGCCTTTCCCACGACCAATCATGCTCAAAGCCCTCTGAGACATGACAGCATTTTTCCACCGAGCCTCCAAGACATCAAAGCACAGCCAGGTTTGAGAAAAAATGAGGAAGGAAGGAGAGAAGGAGGGATACAGGAAAAGAGAAAGACGGAGAGAGAGAAAGAGACAGAGAGAGGAAGTAGAGGATGGGAGTTTGTGGGACATATTCATATTTGGAGAGAGGAAGAAGACATATTTCTCTTTCGTGTGAGCACTTGAGCACAAAGGAAAGATTCACAGCTCTGCTCCCTTCCCCATGAAACAGCCACTAACTAAATTAGCCTCACTGCAGCCCCTTGCATCAAGAGGGATGGACGGAGGAAGGTGATAAGCTTTTACACACACACACACACACACACACACTAGCAAGGTCTTTTCATAATTTTAATTTCCTGTGGACAGCTGTGCAAAGCAATGTGCACACTTCTACACATACACACACACACTCTCACACAAACACATTCACATACAAATTCCTACGGAGAAGGCGACAACACCCCCTGCCCACCCCCCTCCCCCCCGCCTACACACACACACACACTCACACACACAACTCCCACATTTGCTCGGCTGGCTTTGAAGAAAGGTGTTGCAGAAGGGAGGGACCTCAGAGGTCTTGACTCGCAACGCTTGGAGACACAACGGTGCACACAGCCAGATCACCATTATCCTCATCCTCAGCTTCCTCTATTCGACTCCATCTTCGCCCATTTATTTCATTCATCCTCCATTTCTTCTGTATCACTCCATCTCCATCCATTTATTTCATTCGTCCTCAGGTTCTTCTGTATCACTCCATCTTCATCCTGTCTGCCAGGCCCTTTAGCATCCTCAGCTTCTCATAATCTGCCCTTTGTTGGTTCACTTGCGGAGCCTGGTCTGACTAGAGAGGGTAAAAGTGGAGCGAGAGGCGCAGACATTTGACAACTTCTGTGTTCTATTTTTGCAAGAGGGACCAGACCAGAGTTGAGCTCTCATACGCTAATACCAAAGATCACTGAAAAGTTCATGTTGAGACATAATATGACACTCCCACTTATGCAGGCCAGAACTCTTCCTGTTTGCTCCTATAGCACTGTGTCATTATGTTGCTCTGTCTTGGTCAGTATTCAATGATCTTTGGTCTAGTCATACTCACCGGCACCACTGACTTTCACGAAACCTTACTGATGATATTCCGATACTCCAGAGGGGGCGCTGTACTAGGATTGGATTGTTTTGAGGTTCATTGGGGAATGTTTTTCTGCTGGAAGACTGTAGTCACTGGGGGTAGAGAGTAAAGGCAGTAAGAGTGCCTTTGTAAGAGTAAGAGTGGGTAAGAGTGCTGCTGAGCTCTCTCCTCCCAAGTGAGCTAGTCTCTTACATGCCTCACCCTTTAGATATGTGCTTGTCTGTCTGTGGTTTACCGTAAAGCACTACTTTCCAATAATGGTTATAAGAATGGAGGAAAGGGTTTTTTTTTAAACTTAAAGGAAATCAAAGGCTCCCATGGTAAAAATGTCATCTTCAGTTCAGTAGTTTGTGGAGTACAGGGTATAAACATCTTAAATATCTGAAATAAAGAAATGATCATGTCCCAGATATGATGTTTTGTCCAGAGCTTAGCTGGCTGACCAGGGCATAAGGGAATAAGTCAAATCAAATAAAAGGGAAGTAATATTTTGATGAAACATGAATCAAACAAATTATAAAACAAAACAGAGGCATGACATCAGTCATTTGATGTTTTTGCCAGAGGATACAACCAACATGAAACATGGATTTCGGAGAGAAACTCTGAAATCTGGTAATCAATACAGAGAGATTGGGGAGGGTTAGAGACAAATCCTTAGCTCTCAGCTGGAACTAAGCTCATCCCTGTTTCACAGCTGAGGCTTGTGATACATTTGAAAGGCTGGCTTCCACCCGGCGATACCAGACGCCATTGCCATGACTGAGCCTTAAGCCCATTGGATGGTCAACACATGATTACAAGGTGATTATGGCTGTAGAGTGTGCCTCAGAGCAGTCCATCGCTCTCTTCCTCCTCACTCTCTCTCTCTCTTTCTTTTTTCCACCCTCTTTCTCCCATCTCCCTCTTTTCTCCCCTCTTTCCCTCTTCTACACACTCAACTCCTTCTCTTTCTCCTCTGTCTCTAGTTCACTCTATTCTTGTCTCTCTTTCCCTCTCTTCTTCCCTTCCTCTCTCTCCCCCTTTATCTTCCTTCTCTCTCTCTTGCTTTCCTCTCTCTCTCTCTCTGTTATACTGCTGCACAAGCATCAAACAGGTCTGACCAGCTGACCAGCCCAGTGTTCTGTGCCTTGGCTGTAGCGGTACTGATAACCCTCTCTGCTGAGCGGCCTCTGCCACTGGCGTATTGCTGAGATGGACGATGGACTTCATTATGGGCCCTGTTTTATGTAAATGATGTGCACACTCGCACAAAATACTGCTTTTTTTGGATTAGCATTTGATGAAGCACAACAAGCTATGAACTCACTCACTCAGCAAGTTTCATTAGTGTCTCTGCCCTATTCAAAATGTAAAAAATCAGAACCCAGCTTGTGTGGGTAAAATCATTTGATGGTATTTAACAGCCTCTCTTTTTTTTTTGATCTGACATGTGGAGACGGCTCTTAATGAGCCCCTCCTGTCACCAGGCCATGGCTTTCTCAGCACAGAGTGTGAGGGTCTGATTCAAGAGAAACCAGCAGGGCAAAAGAGCTCTAATTTTAGTGCCCATTTATCACAGAGAACTGCCAGGTAATTAAAGGAGAAATAATCAAGGCACCCACTAGAACACACACACATACAGCATGCCATTGCTACACACACACACACGCACATACACATATACAGACATACATACAACATACTGTTGCTCCACACACACACATACAGAGCACACACACACACACACACACATACAGCATGCTGTTGCTCCACACACACACACACACACACACACACACACACACACACAAACACATACAGCATGCTGTTGCTCCACACACAAACGCATGCAGCACACACACACACACACACAGCATGCCGTTGCTCCACACACACATACAGCATGCCATTGCTCCACACACACATATACAGCAAACACAAACACACACATACAGCACACACATACACATACAGCATGCCGTTGCTCCACTTTGTTCTACTAGGGAAGTGTACATATATTGCCATGCAAAGCGTCTCTAGTCAAATCTGAATGGATACAGTAGACAGGGATGTGACAGCTTTACAACATGCAGAGTATGCGCGTGTGTGTACGTGTGTGTGTGAGATGTGTTGATGTTCTGTGCTTCAAATGAAACCATACACAGAAGGCATGTCCTGCTGTTTGTACATGCTAAGTGACTGTAAAACTGAGAGCGCCTTTCTTCCATGCAGCTTGGTCCACATGCAGGCACATTTCCCCCTTATCAGCTATGTAAAAAAATTGCCTTGACCTGGATGCACTCTATCACAATAGCACACTCTCTATTATTGCGTCACAATAACATGCTCTCTATTAATCCATCACAATAGCACATGCTCTAATTAGACTTGGGGGTGAGGTGGTGTGGGTTTATGCAGAGCCTAAGGGAGGGAGAGAGTGGCATAGGAGATGCCTAGAGTCTTTGAAATCCAATAACGCAACCTGCAGAGCGCACTTTATTTCTCAATCCATCATGGTATACCTCACTTGCACGCTAAAGTGCCTCTAAGAATCCATTACCCTAGCTTTGAAGTTAGTGCGACTCTGAAGTGATGAGACCCAATTGAGGAAATAATAAATAATGAGAAACTCTGAACCCCAGTGCAAATTGACTCAGTCAGAGGTGATGTCATAATGCAGAGTTCAGAAAGTTCCATCTCGAAGTAACTCTAAAATAACTAAATAACTCGAAAAATAAGAAACAAGTCATTTGTTATATGCCTTTGCCAAAGTATTTATTCCACATATTCTCCATTGTTTGTTTCCAGAAGACTGACATTTCAAACAAATAGAAAGTAAGTTAAAATCAAACAAATAGAGAGAACTTTGCTTTTCAACTCAACTTTCAACTTCAACTTTCTTTCTTTTCTGCCAATCTTCTCTTATTTTTCTTAAACCCTACCAGAGGAGGAGGTTTGCATCAGAGACAGTCAGTGTATAATAAACAACCTCTAGGAAGCTTTTTGACTGCAGCTGTGCATGCAATATACCTTTAAAACCAGTTCAAAATGTCTGTGCTGTAATCTCTCTAGGCGTGTGAATTGATAGGACTTATTGAAAATTCTCTTATCAATTCCTTACCATTTAGAAGGTATTCTACACAGGTTTTCAGTATCAGCACACAGGCCTGTAGTATAGCTTAAACCACTGAGGTGACCATAGCAGCTTAACAGAATGTGGGAAACCATGTAGAACTGTGCTATCTATTTCAATTTTGTATTCAGAGAGACCCATTGCCCATGGTCTGACATACATGCTGGCACTGATAAGAGGACCTGATAGTATTAGAAGAGGTGCGATTCCAGTGAATTGAAGCATTAGATTCTCGGTTCTACTCAACTCCTGGTTCTCGATTCCCACCTCTAAATCTGACGTGTTAAAGCTGGACATTACCCATGAGCCTGTCCAACCCTGTTAGTTACTGAGATGTGGTATGGTGTGGACATTTAAGACTTTTATCCCCCTTTTTCTTGTCTCAGCTTTTCTCACCTTCATGCTGTGAGTGTTTCTTGTCATATTCTCCAGATTGCTCACCGTAAATTTACTGAAAGGTTGTGTGAACAGGAGAAAGACAGACAGGGTGAGAGAAGCACAGAAGAATATTCTAGATAGACATTCTCTTCCAGTGCTCTGAGTCCATTACAGCTGTGATGATGAATGTTAGATGTGTTAATGGATTTCAATGGAGTTAGACAGTCTTGCAAAGAGAGGCAGGATGCTGAACCTGGGAGATGCAACAACCATGAACAGACACAGTTGGAGGGCTATGTATGTGTGTTTGTGTGTGTGTGTGTGTGTGTGTGTGTGTGTGTGCGTGCACTCACAGGGAGGGTGTCTCCATGAAAGCAACTTCTGTTTAATCTTTCCTCTGTGTGCTGCTGATAGGCCTCTAGCTGCACAAAATGGGGAGCACTCTGCCACCATCCTATTCTCAGCTTTCTGCACCGAGGCTCATTCTCATCTCACTGAAAACATAGAAGACTTCATCCTGTCATTAGGCAATTAGCGCTGCTAATTACAGAAACCCCATAAACAGTGCTTTAGTGCCCAATGAAAGACAATATGTTTGAATACACCAAACAGGTTTTGTTGAATGTGCATTCAAAACAGCTAATTGGACATAGGGGGTTCTACTAACCACTGAAGTTTGAAAATCTTTGCCAAGCAGAAATATATGGCTGTAATTTGTTTCATTACAAACCATAAGGAGTGTAGTTCTGTGTTTGTCTAAGTTGACTGGCACTGGGCCAGAGTAGCTTAGACAGGCATCAACAAACAGCCCTTCCTGGGCAGAGAAAAAGGAAGAGGTTTTCACTGTGCATTGGCATGGTCAGTACAATGCTGCCTTAATGCTGTCAGTGTATTAAGTGTGTTTAGCTATAATTGCTCTGTCAGATAGAAACAAATGAAGAGGTCAAGAACCTGAGTGAGTGAGTGAGTCCTCTGCGCAGAAACTCTTAGGGCCTCTTGAGTGACAGCCTGTGTCCCCATCCACCTCCACCCCCACTCTCACTTACACACCCGTTCGACCCCTCCTCACCCGCAAACCCAACAACCGCCAAGCTCATTTTCTAATTCAGCTGAGCGGAAAGCGTTGCCACCCTGCTGTCAACCCCCACCCCCACCCCCCACCCCATTCCAGACACCCAGCTAAAGCTGTGCTGTGATACCCACAGCCAATATGCTTCCAGACCCACCACCCCACCTCTGCCGTTTTTATCCTCCCCAAATGCTGCCCATCACGAGCTGGAGGGATTCATCACTCATTCTGCAGGCTTCTCCAGGCCTGTTTCAGCTGGAGATGTTCTCATATGCACAATTACAATCAAATCCCTCTTCTTGTAAAGTGTAACATTAAGTCTTGCGAGGAGTTGACAAGGTTGTCTATGTTCTGTCAAACCTGACAATAGCTTCATTCAACACATATACTCATGCTCACAGATAGACAGACACACACACACACAAACCACGCACACCTTTATTACACACACACATACACACACAGGCACTCACACACACCTTTATGACACACACACACACACATACACACACACAAACACACACCTTTGTGACACACACACACACAAACAAATATGTACTCACATACACACACACACACACACACACAAACAAACACACACTTGAACACACCTTTATGACACACACACACACACACACACACACACACAAACAAACACGCACTCACACACAAACACACACACACAAACAAATATGTACTCACATACACATACACACACACACACCTTTATAGCACTCACACTCATCCCCATGGCAGTACACTTCATTACATTCCTTAAATGTCAGGCCCATTGACTGCAGCCAGCAGAGAAGCTGTGATAAATGCCTGGCTTTGCCACAAGGCTGCTGAGGTTCAAACCTGTTTGGAGAGCTTATGTGTTTGTCAGCTTCAAGAGGCAGTAATATTCCTTGGACTCCATCATGAATTCCCTCAGAACAAGCTCACTACCCTCAGGCCGGGACAGTTCCTTTGAGACAATAACAGCACTGGCCAAGACTTTCCCTGGTATATTCTACTGCTCTCAAATGGATTCCCGAAGATTATTTATTAGATTTATTATGCAAGAATTAGAACTACTTTTACCGCAGTTGTGAATATTTTCATAATCAGATCACTTTGTTCAGTAAGTCACTTTTAGAGTAGTAGCCTTTAAGCATCTGGAAGTTGGGAAGATGACTTTCAGTTGTTGGAACACTATGAAGGCCACTAGATTAGGATGATTCTAAAGGCCTGGCACTGACAGGGCCCTTACAGCCTTTGCAGTAATATTATAATCAATATTTGGGGGACCCAAAATTATATTCTGTCAGAGGGCCCAACATTTCTAGTGGTGTCCCTGTTGGCTGAGGGTTAAGGGGCTAAGGCTAAGGGCTTGGGGTAGCATTGAAATTTGGCCATTAGTGGACTGTAGTGGAGCACAGAAATAGAAACAGATGACTAGACTATTTCCCCCCCAAATATAGCACTCCAGTTGGAATGGGGCAAACTGTAGGAAGTTGGTCATTGTCATGTTCTCAGTTCAACACAAGGCTCAGTGAACTGTCGTTAGGTTATAAACCTTACAAATTGTGTCGCTCACAATGACTTACCGAAAAAGTAGTTCCTTCACTTGGGAGTAAAAAATATGTACATAGTCTTGTACCTTTGACTTTTCTTTTTTTTTTTTCACTCAGAATGAAAGTCTATTTGGAGATCATGTAAACTCTTTTCTCACAGTGTGTAACGTCTCCTCTCACATCTGGTGTAACCATTGATAGTGGGAGCTAATTGCTTCAGTTGTGCATCCAGTGTTGTCCATGGAAAACAAACAAACATACAGACATATATTCTAGAACAAATATACATTCTAGATCAGAATGGAATCAAGTTATCTATTGGAAAAAAGGCAACAGCATTCATGAGTCAACCATTGAGTTGCTTGTTCACTTGGTTCGTTGGGGGGCTGCAGCAGTAGTAATGGTGTTTGCACTCATAACGAGGAGGCCCTCAGTGGCAAGTGCAGAGGTGGGATGAGAAAGTGTGCACATAAACACAAACAGGCCTGGCCCACTCCCACTGGAGTTAATAAGGGTTGTCAGTATATGTAGGAGTGCCTCTCTCTCTCTCTTTCTCTCTCTCTCTCTCATTTCACTCTTAGCTCTAAACCATAGAGAAAAGGAGCTTGAGAGAGAAAGAAAGAGAGGCGAAGACAAAGAATGTTCTCCATTAAGGAGAGATTGAAGAAAGAAACAGGCCAATAAAAGAGATAAATCACATGAGTGAGACTGGAGACAAGACTTTTTTTTTTTTTTCTCCGTCACAAATATATAATTTACAATGCGGGAGCTATTTTGAGCACACAGACAGGGCGGAGGCAGGGGAGTGAGGAGTATTCATATATGACAACGTTAATGGTGGACTGAGACATATGCTCATGACCTCATTCACTGACTAGTCTCTCTCCCACACAAAGTGATTTATTTTCTGTTGACATTTCTGACACCTCTTTATCAAATGCTCCTTAGTCCTGACTGACTTCCTGTCTTTGCGGCTTCCTTTCTTCAAGTCTGCAGGTGGGTGTGCAAGATGCTGTACAGACGAAGGGTAACCTGGCATGGTGTTTATCTGAAACAGGACATGAAAAAAGGGAGGCATCTCTTGAAGACAGATATCGGCTCATACAAACTGTCACCAGAGGCATCTTCATTGCTCATGCACTGAGAGGATTTCTCACAGCATTTTTTTTCTCTTCAGGGACTTCAGAGTTGTGGCCTGATCTGCCACACCTCCATCAAACTCCCATTCATCTGCCATGTTTTTCACTCGCTGCTGGAGGATTTCTGGGTGCTACGTCTTTGCGATAGAGGGATAGAAGTGAAGTGTGACCCAAAAGCTGAACTGTGATTTTAACTTTGACAGAAAAAGAAAAGTAAAATGTTTTAAAAACCGAATAGTCTGTAGCTACAAAGAGATATGGTTTAACAATGCCTTAAACATTTTCTAAAAGAAAGTCACATTATGACCATTAACAGTGGGGAAAGGAAGGTCAGTTCAAGGGCACTATGGGTCTCTCATGTAGAGAGAGACATGACTGGTTCATTTGCGCTCAAGCCTTCACGGAACACGACAGCAGAATCAGCAGCAGGTCCTGGGCCACTTCTTCTTCAGACTAGACCCGAAAATGACCAGAACACCCAATAAAAGCAGAAGCAGAAACAGGTACTCTCTGTGGTCCGGTCATTCATGGGTCTAATCGAGACGAGACTCTGGGTTGGACGGCTTACATTAATAGTGATGCAACTTCGTATCAACCCAACATTAGTTGGTGACTGGCAAAAGCTGAAGTTTTCAAACAAAACTTTGAGAAAACACAACAACCCTGAGAAATGTAGCTTAATGAGGCCTTAAACATTTTCTCAAAGAAAATAAACTAAAATCTAACTCTGCTGCTACACATTAAGATAGATGGCAAAGTAAAGCGAGCAAATGGGCACGTAGGAAGTTGCCTGTGTGACATGTAGTGACAGAGACTGTTACGTCCACTTTATCACTGAGCAGATGTTTGCTGTACTGGTGCTTTGTGGGGAGATTATGGAGACTTTAACTGATTGCCTTGCAGTCTGCCTTATAGAATACTGATTGTAAAATCATTTGTCCATTTTTCCTAGTGTGTGTGTGTGTGTGTGTGTGTGCGCGCGTGTGGATGTGCGCTAGGCCTCCCACTAAGATTGAAATGTGAATTCTTTTGTGTGCTCAGAAACCTTCACAGAGCAGTGGCTGTGTGGTGGCAGCAAGTCAACCCTTGCATCATCTGAACCATGATTTATGAAGTTCCTTGTGAATAAGTAATCTGTCCTCGCAGAAAGCCATGCATACAGTATGTGAAAGGGTTTGAAGGAACAGAGGGATAGAGAGAAAGAGTGAGGGAGAAAAAGAGAGAGAATGGAAGTGCTCCATGCATCTGGTGAGACTGGGCTGGACTGGGCTCTCTGGCAGAAAGCTGAGAAATATGAGAGAAACAGATCTGCAGTTGGCTGAGAGGATGTTGGACTTGTTTGAAATGCCTGGCTGGCTGACTGGCTAGCTGATATGACAACATCGACAAGAACAGCAGACAGATACTTATGACAGTCTGTAACCCGTAGTAGTGCAATGGCTGGTTCAGCCCAGAGGTTGGATCAGCCACATCTGATCTGGCTTAAGCTTTTTTGATCCTGCAAGGTTTTAGTAACATGTGGTAGGCCTATGGTGATGTTCCAACGAAATTGTTCAAAAACATCACAATTTCAAATCCAGAATGCATTGCCTTAAGCCAGCCAGCCATTTCAAACAAGCCCACTAATAGGCTACCACTCTACCAACATGGAAGCCATTTTTAGAGAGGTAGGTCACAGTAATGACTGCTCCAGCAGAACTGGGCTAGCTGTACATAATAGATTCATCACACATCTCACAATACAGTATACTGTATGTCTTAGACCATAGAATGGGTAACTTGGACATGGCTGCCTCTGTCTCTGTAGGAGCTATCACCATGGTTTTGTGTTGTGACATAGTCAGGTTTCATATTCTATCCAGTGAAACATGGAGATGCAAAATGTCTAAGACTTAGCCGACAACAGAGTTTGTGGCCTAGTATTGATCCTGATTCTGCTGGACCCAAGTAACTTTGTAATTGGGCTGAATTCCATTTGTCCGATATGTAGTGCAGTTTCAGCAGTTGCCTGAGTAGAAGACATAACAATCAATGCTCAATTTGATTTGATTTCCGGCATGTCAGAACTTTTTGTCAGCTGTCTTGTTGTATGAGCACTCAAACGTACAGTACAGTGTGAGCTCTGCAATTGCGACTAATTGAAATTTGTCGCATAAGCTAGTTAGAATGTGGTACATAACTGAGTATAATCACACAGGTTGAATCCCAATGACCTCCCGAACCACAAGCTCTGAGCCCTCAAAGACTTACAGCAACTGGAATGAATCAGCCAATCGTGAAGTAGTTTCACATAGGTTAGGTCTTTGAGGGTTAAGAGCTTAAGGTGTTGGGTGGACATTGAGATTGATAGGCAGTCTGTTTTGCTTGAAAAGTTTTGCATGGTTGAAATTCCACAGCATCAGACAGAGACATAGCACAGCTATATAGACATTTGGTTTAAATAGGCATTGGGAAGTCTTAGAAAATTGATGTTAATCATTTGAAATTAGTTTGTGTTGGAGCAGGTACTGGTATTGTGGTATTGTGTTGTTAGCCTGGCCACACCTTCCTACACACTTCCACTCTGTTATCATCTTACAGTGCTAGTTTCGATTTGATCCCATTGAGCTCATTGTCTCCATGGGTATTTTTATGGGCATCCAATCAGTGAACAGAGGGAGGAGTTGTGAACACTGAGCTAGAATGCTATCAGTCATGATATCAGTTAAGGGCTAAACTTTTTAAACCTAAACACCTCCATCAAGCAATTGTTTCTCACTACTGAATGACCAGGCCCTCTGTTTGAAGCGTTGAATGAGGGGCTGGTTTATTAACATGCTAGGTGGCTGTGTAACAGCGTAATAGTATGTAAACTCATTTTCCTAAACATCCTTAAAAAGGTTCTAATCTTTACTTGTGTTTGCTTGGTCAGAGTTACTTCCTGTTTTATTTACTGTGTTTGGATAAATACAAGAAATTATACGGGTGTAGGGTGGGCACATCTAAAAGAACTCAAACAGGTGCCAAATCAAAGGTTGATCAAATGCTGATAAAATCAAAAGACCTGCATGCTTTTTCCAAAAAGCTCTCAATTATTTTCATAGACAAGCAACATTTTCCTGAAATCATGAAGAAATCCTGCTTTTCTACTGAAACATTTGGGAGTTTTTTGGGGGTTTTTTTGGAAAGAGACCTCTGGATGCACAGCACAACCTTCGCTTTTAACTGAGTGATTCTGACATCGGTGCAAGGGATGAAGACGTGCAATAGTTTAAGATGAGTGTGGCTGTAATCTTAAGAGTACAACAACATCAGTGACAGTGACAGATCTCCACATCAAAGACCAATGAAATTTGATGGGATATTTTAAGTTATGGTGTCTCCCACAACAGGGATAAGGTAGATCTGATGGAATTGTTGACCCACACTGCTCTTTACATCACAGTAATATATAAATAAGATATGAATAGGCTCTTTTCTCTCTCTCTCTCTCTCTCTCACACACACACACACACACACACACACACACACACACAGAAACCCCTTTTCCAAAACATCTCTACAGCACTAATGTAGTCGGCCTGCCCTTAGGCTTGTAGCAGTGACCTTGAGAATAAAGGGCATGCTAATCACAAAGGCTGCTTTCCATTTCTGCTAGTCTCATCACCATTTCATTCCTCACACTTTATTATTGTTTGACTATTTATTTATTCATTCATTTATTTATTTATCCATCCGTTTTCTAATTCAGGCTGTACGGCACTTTGGCCCAACCTACTTTAGGGAGACTCAAATGTGCTGCACTTGACATTCTCTGGAGTTGCTTAGAAGTGAGATTTATATTGCACAACACTAACCTACTGGCCCCTGCTCCTTTTCATGCACAGCTATATTCTATGGATGTACTAGGTTCTAGCAAGCCGCTAACTGCTCTTAAAGGAGATCATTGATTTTCCAATAACGAAAATAGCCAAGATTGATGAAGATGAAACCTTTACTGTAAAGGTCAATGCTTTTGAGGCCAGTTGTCTGATAAACAAGAGTTTAGCAAAATCTAATGTTCATTGCCATTTCCATGCGCATGTTATTGTAGTAAAAAAATAAAAATGACTATCTTGACTTCAACAGATGTGGTCTGACACATATGATATAAAGTATCTATTGGAAATACTGTATGTGATGGATAGGCTATGGATTTGAGAACTGATGGAAAATGGATAAAGTTTGGCCTGTTTCCACTCTCATTTTGTATCTAATTACTGTGTCCTTCAAATCTGTCTGGAAGCCTGATTTCAATAGCTGATTACAAACACTGTGTGCGTGTGTATGTGTGTGAGAGCGTGTGTGCGTGTGCGCATTTGTGTGTGTGTATGTGTCTAGATGTGTGTGTGTAGATGTGTTTGTAATTAGCATGCTGTATCAGTCGGTCCATCAGTTGGACACAGATCGTCCAACTGAGTGAAAAGGCAAGTGAGCCACCCCTCTTCCCTGGGCTAGCCTATGAGCTTGTCATCTTCCTTGGTGCAGAAGGGTCCTCACAACATTGTTTAAAGTTGTAAAATGTATTCTGTAAAGGTTGATTCTGCGAAGCCAAGAGTGATTAACGGGGTCGTGACAGTAAGCCCTGCTTAAAGACACCCTAATGCCAGATAATTGTGTGCTTTACATGCTAATGGATTTCGCTCAGAGAAGTTTCTGGGGGAAGTGGAGAGGTTTGGGATTTAGTTTAGCCGAGCACCTCTCAGGGCTGTAGCTCCATTTTTAATTGGTTTGATTAAAAATGGATGCTTTCGAGGAATGCGTATCTATTCAGGAGAGGAACATTCAGATGCTGCTACTGTTACATTGATCCTCAGACTTAATCCTGTTACCAGGAGTGAATAGCACGGCTCTGCGCCGTGTTTCTTTTCTTTCCCCTGCTAAGCTAATAATCATTTTTGTAAATTTTAAGCAAATAATAATTTTCATCTCCAAATTTCAACATAATTTTTTTGTTTGTCATTCTGTAGGGCTTTGCAGTATGGTGCACTTAATGGAAGTGACAAGGGGCCAGCCTTCAATTACGTTTCTAAATTAGACAAATCAGCGTCTGTGACATTAAGACAAATACTTTCGCTCTGGTTTCGTTCTCAGGTTGATTGGTGCACAGTGGGTTTCTCATTATCTCTGTGTTGTTTTCCGTCTTGCCGGCGAGATCACTTGATGAATGCTGAATTGTACAAAAGCGTGCGAGCAAGCAAGCACAGTTTGGAAGACTAATTACCGATGTTCTCCAGGCAGCTCTCGGAGCGAGTCTCGTCTCGCGTCACCTCTGTGGGACGGCCACCGGTGTTGTTGGTGCAGCACTGCCGTGAGAGATGAGCCAATCACTCAGTTCTGCATGTCAGCAAGCTCAGGAAGGATAAGAATGGGAGGGTGGGAAGCCAGGCGTGCAGAGAAAAGGTGAGGGAGAAATCAGTGTTAAACAGGGAGAGATTCATGGAGATGAAGAAAGAGAAATTAAAGAGGAAGAGTAAGAGAGAAGTTAAAACTATACAGAGAAGAAAGAGAGAGATAGAGAGAATGAAGTTAGAACTAGACAGAGACAAAGAAGAGAGAGAGAGAGAACTTAAAACTAGACACAGACAGGGAGAGAGAGAGATTCTAAATGATTTTAGGTATAGGTTTAAAAGTTTCCTTTTTTATTTAGATTTAGACTTCAAGTATACAAGTTAAAACTAGAGAGATACAAGAGAAGAGAGAGAGATAAACTGAGAAGAAGAGAAAAAGGACAGATTGAGAAACAGATAGCGATAAGAGTGAGGAAGAGAGAGAGAACATGCATCAGTACTGCACATTAGAGAAATCTAGAATTAGACACAGTGAATGTCTGTATTGGTTGAATTATTAACGATGCCTGTTTCATTTGGCTAAATGTGCGGGCGACTGGTCCCTCGCTCCCCTGATGGCCTCCCTACTCGCCGCCTCTGTCAGAGTCCATTAGAACCTGCCATGGGCACAGGTCACCTCTCCCAATCAGAGGCTAATGGAGCGTTCTCTGGCGCCAGACTAAATAGAAAAATCCAACCTGTTTGGCTTTTCATCATTCAATGGCAAGTATGGTGGTGTGTGTGTGTATGTGTGCGCGTGTGTGTGTGCGTGCGTGTGTGTGTGTTTGGGTGGATAGGGTGGATGGGGGTGGGGTCAAGAGAAGGGAGAGGAGAAAAGTGTGTGTGTGTGTGGACAAATTAGCAAAGACAATTAAGAAGGGCGCACAATATTAAATTGTCTTGTGTGAGCACTAGGTGATCGATGTCCATGTTCTGCTGGCCAATTTCTAGGTGGAAGAGAGCAGACTAACATCCTGATACAGCCCAGACCAATGCCAGATGTGGGCCAGGTCTGTCCTGGAATCCACTATTCTCTGCAGGACCTGCTACACCATTTAGCAGAGTCGCCTCCTTCAATTTCACTGTCCTGTAACTCGGATAATGACATTGACCCTTTGCCAATTACATGATTAAAGATTTAATGCCAGTGGGCAGCTTTGGCACACGCCGCCCTCAAGAGTGCCTCTCTGACAGAACGCAGGGCCTGGCGGCGACCCAGAATTCATAGCTGCGTGGCAGACACAACATCTGGTTGGCTTGTGGAGATGTTTGAAGACTTCTCACACTTCATAGAGACTTATTTTAATTTGGTCTGTGTGTGGTGTGGGTGGGGGATACAGAAATGAAACATGTAACATGGCAGAGCATTTCTTTGGGATGTGGTGTCGGGCTTGACGCCATCCATCTTTGGACGAGTGCCACGTGTAACATTTATGATGTGGCTGCATCTGTCTGCTGTGCTGAAGATGTAAAAGTGGGATCTGATGGGTCTTGCTGGGCCTCTTGTTTTCACCAGTGGGAGAACATTACGGAACTCAAGCTCTAGTCATGCCTCCATAAATTCGCCACGCTGGCAGCTGTAAAGCTCCCATGTCCAATAAATTGACTTCGGCTGAGGGGGCTCTGACTTTGCACAGTGGAATTTACTGGAATTTAATGCATTGTAATTTTGATACGCTGAGCTGCAGTTTGGTTGGCCAGAGACTAACTTTCTGTTTTCATATTGCAGCAACTCTACACAAACAGGCACACACACACACCTTATTTTGAACAGTAAAAACTCCCTTTGAGCCTGTTACATTCAGCACAGGGGAAATTACAGGAGTTTACTGCACATTTTGTTGCTTTCTTAAAACTCTATTAGCTAATTTTCTGAATTGATGTTGTCATGAGCAAAGGGAAAATGCTGTCGAAAACCGTATAAATCAACATTTATTTGCTTCTAATGTCTCATAAATGCTTTGTAGCTCCTTCCACACTGATTAGGGCTGTGCCCAAATCTGCCAGTTGTTGGAGTACTATTCTGTGCCTCTACACATACATTTGAGAATCTCTTTTCATTCTGGTTTTGCAGTGATTTTACAGCTATATCACACTATCACACATTCAATATCTAGGACCACCTTTAAAAAGTGGAAATTGTTTCATTGACTTGGTATTGATCTGTCATTACGTGGACAAATATAAAATTGAGATCTCAAATAATCATCTACTTAGAGTAATAATTAGGCCTACAATGTCAAGCTGCTACATACCACATGTCTTTATACATTACATTTACCATTAAGATGCTTTTATCCAAAGCGACTTACATTTGTCAATTATGAACTACACCAGGGCCAGTCTCCCTTAGAGCAACTTAGGGCTAAGTGCCTTGCTCAAGGGCGTAACAGTGGCAGCCAGGATTCAAACCCACAATTTTCCAGGCTACTTGCATGCTAGCCAGGCTTCTTAACCAATATGCCACCACCATTGTACTCATTGAACATCATAGGAAATGGTGATTTTAGCCAAGTGTTTTGTAAATGTATTGTATATCCCACTGATATACATTATAGATAATTGATAGCAGCTTAAATAATGGAGTCTTGTAAGTTGCATCGTTTGGCATGTAACTTGGATGGAGAAATGAAATGAGAAACAAGGGAGTGCTAATTTGAAGAGAATTCAATCTAGGGGGAAGCAGTTGCAGAGGTAAATATGAGGACACATAGAGGGGGAGGAAAAAGAGAGATGGAGAGAGACAGATGGAGAGAGGAATTGGGGAAAGAGAGAGGGAGTGAGAGAGAGAGGAATGAGGAGTGGGAGAGAGAGAAGGAGAGGGGGAGAGAGTGAAAGAGAAAGAGAGAGAGGAGAGGGAGAGAGAGGGGGGAGGGAGGTTTCTCACAGTGGGGAGACATAATGAGAGCTTGGCTAGCGATGAGAGGGATGGGAGAAGGCTACTTTGGGGAGATAAATGGCATGCAGTATTTCTTTTGCTCAGATGGTGGAACACATAGCCAAATGACCCCAAGGTCACGGCTGGGCTCCCCAGGGAAAACAAGCCCTGCCTGCACTGTGCACTCGCTTTGTCACTTTGAATGAGGCTCTTCTACGGAATGTAAATGCTGCGCAGGAACAGCCATTCCGCGGACCATTGCTCTGTCAAAGAGCAAGTACCACGGTGATGGAATGGTCACCTGTCAGAGCATAAGTACCCATCATCTCAGAGGTGAGATAGAGAGATCAGGAGCACATACTTCGTGCCACTGGGCCCAGTAGCTAAAGCTCACTGGTTTCTACGTAGGAAGAACTGTACTGAAATTATTTCTGTGTAACATGTACCTAGATATTTTTATAAACATTTTTTTTAATTTATTGTTTATTTTTTGAATTGCATTTACACATATCCAGTTTAATCCAGAAAATACAGCATTTTGAAAAATCTCTACTTTGGAGGCCGTTTAAAAAATATCCATTGAGTTGGCTAAAACTTTGTTTACGTGTAAATGAGAGGCCCAAATAGATAAAAAAATATCTGCTTATAAAAATATCTAGATCTAATAAAGACAAACACTTTCCCAATAATGAATATGTTTGAATGAATTCATGAGAGGCAAATTCATGATGCTGTTATCTGTGAGAGTGCAGCAAGATGTGTTGTTAGAATAGAGGCTGAGAGACATGCTCATGTGAAAGCAATCCAGTGATCATTTGTTGAAAGCAGGAGACCATCAATGCTAATTACTTATCAGGTACCCATGTATCAAGTGACTATTCAACCATTTACCGAAAGAAGAGCGGTCTTGCCTCATTTCACCCTGATATCTACACCAAGATGTAGATAGTTGTATCTAGTTGTAGATGTGATGTGAATATAGTTTATATACATATATAAGTGTAAAGGCTTTATTTTACAAAACCAATACAAATGTCTATGTACTATGGGTTGCCCTTGTAAATGAGGGGGCTGCTCCACTGTTATTCAACACACACTTCTGTTGGTGTTTATAGCTTAGCCATAGCTAATATAGAGATAGCAGCAGTGGTATCAGTGCTTGTGGTTGATGTGGAGTATGCATTATACCTGAGAAAAATCAATGCCTTTGGCTCAGCAGCCCAAGTTAATAAACACAGAGGGGAGCATTCAGGGGCAATTAAAAACAGTTTGCCCAAAGTCATAGCGAGGACAAACACAGTCCTCAGCTTCACTGCCAGCCCAAAGAAAGCTCTTCATCTTTAGGCCTGTCTGCACCAAACACCCGGCTCTTACTCTTTAGTGAGGAAAGAGCGGAACAAACACACACGTGCACGCACACACACACACACAGATATGCAAACAGAAAAATACACACGCACACAAACGCACAAAAACGCTCACGCACACACATAAACACACACACAGATATGCAAACACACAAAAACACACACACACACAGAGATATGCAAACACACACACACACACACACACACACACACACAGATATGCAGACATACAAACACACACACACATGCACACAAACTCACACACACATGTACGCAAACACACATGCACTCACACGCACACTCACTATCATATATACATCATAAGTTATGCAAATGAATGCAGAAAGTACTCATAAAGACAGCACTGATGGAGCCAAGAGCTTGGCAAGTTCGTCTCATCTTCGCTCTCAGCAGACACGCTGGACGGCGACGCAAAGGTGCGGCTTAATTACTGCTTCATTAGCATCTCACTCTCGCCCGCTTGACACACTAGCCCAGCTTGCAAGTTTTTTGCATCCTAGTGAAAAACCTAAATCGTTATCTGCCACACACACACCCGCCCTTCCTAAACCAACCAACCGATCAAACCAGCCTAGTGCATCCCCAGTCCACCCCCCCCACCCCCCCTTGTTCCACTGCTAATGAGTCCCAGGGGAAGCGTCTCACATTGATTTACATATGCACCACTGTATCTGTTCAGATGGAAATCAGGGCCAGAACACATGGACATGCTGGGAAACCAAGCAGCTATATTGGCAAGCTTCTAACCCTGTGCTCCACCATCTTTACTGAGTCATTGGGCACTTTGTGAGGAACCTCCCCCCACCTCCCCCACCCCCACAAGCCCTATGCCCTGAGCCCTCAAATTAAGTTTAGGATTGGCCGATTCATGCCAGTCTGAAAACTGAAATTGGGCCATAGAAACTGAGGATGGAAGTTTTGTTCAGTGAGAAGCTAGAGGAAGAGGAGGACATTTTCTTTTATGACACCTCTCCTTTATTTAATGCGACCTCATAAAAGCACAAGCATTACTCCAGACATATATATTAATGAGTGTAGGGGTGTTCAAAAGCTGTTTTGCCGGTCTGCTGGCCTGCAGTAAGTTGCTTACTGAATTTTGAATCCTAATGTCCGACTGTGAACATAGCACATTTTGCAAATTGCATTTTGCATTTTTTAATGTGTTTCAAAAACAAAGGAACAGTGTTAGAAAATGGCCTTAAGTGACATGGTAGGATTAAGAGAAAGTCCCACACCTGGTCTTGTTGCTGCCATACACACATAATCACAGTGGCTCTACAGCTAGGCTGTTATATGGGTTCTGTTTCATTGTTTAATTTCCATTAAAAGTGTCAACAATCAAGGAAGGTCACCACTACAAAAACAGCAGATTTTAGGCATACATATTCATACAAGAACCCCCCCCCCCACCTCTCCCCATTCCTCTCTCTCTCTCTCCATCTGTCTCTATGGTAAATATTTAGGATTTTTTGTTTAGTAAATTATTAAGGGGGGGGGCAGTAGATTTCAGGTATATTGGAATATTCTTGCAAGCTTGTGTTTCCTTGTGTGTGTGTGTGTGTGTGTGCATGTACGTGTCTCTCTTCACACACGTTCCAGGGGACAAATTCATCAGCAGGCAGTAATGTTGTCCTCTCTGTGCCGTGATTGATGCGGCGATATGGGCGTTGGAATGGCTCGCTCCCACATATACCCTCGGTGATAACAATCTCACAGCGGCCATCTGACAACACTAGAGAGGGGCCGAGACGAGGAGGAGGAGGTTCAGTCCTGCAGAAACATATCGATCTGCCAGAGCGCTAAAGGCAGGCCTCCTGCCACTTTTTTACATTACCTCTACAGTTTTATAAAGATTTCTTCATTTATGCGGGTTCCTTACTTTCTTGTGCAGTCCTTGTGGATCAATGGGGAACACGTTTCAGAACAAAGGTAGCTGTGGGAGGGGGAAGGGAGTGTGGCAAGAACTCAACAATTCTGTTCCACCAGCACCAGCCAGAGCCAGAGTCTTTATCATCTCTCTTCATCCATCACTGAGGGGATGGAGTGAGTGCAACATCAACACTTTTTTCCTGTGGTTTCTCAGAGAGAGAGAGAGAGAGAGAGAGACAGAGAGAGATCAGAGCATAATGGGAGAGTGAGAAAGAGAGAGAGAGGGAAAAGAGAGAGACAGAAAGAGAGAGAGAGAGGGAGAGAGAGAGAGACAGAGAGAGAGAGAGAGAGATCAGAGCATAATGGGAGAGTGAGAAAGAGAGAGAGAGGGAAAAGAGAGAGACAGAGAGAGGGAGAGAGAGAGAGAGAGAGAGAGAGAGAGAGAGATCAGAGCATAATGGGAGAGTGAGAAAGATAATAAGAGAGAAAGAGTGAGAGAGAGAGTGAAAGAGAATTCATAGCAGAATGAGAGAGAGAGAGAGAGAGCAGGCTTGTCTGCAGGGGGTGAATTTACTGTCAGCATGCAGCACTTCAGCAATTATTAAACATTTTACTTTTTCCCCCTCAGACGTCTGCTCTGAAAAACTTTATACAACATATGGGACAGAAATGGCAAGCCAAAGAGCCAGCAAATAACGCTGTGATATAAAACAAAAGACGTGACAGCAAGCAGCACTTCAGCAATTATTAGAATGTATAATTTTACATTTTCACTTGTTGTAGTTTCCATTCAGCTGTCCACAGTACACCTCTGTGATATCTAGAATCGCAAGATCGTGTCTTCTTTCTCCATCCATAAGTCTCTTGTCAGGTGTGCAGTTCCTGTGAGGTTGGGGTCTGAATAAATGAACTGTACTTCATCCTCGGCTGGAGTTTCTGCATCAAAATTACTAAATTCAAAAATGAAAAAAAAAAAGTCTTGAGTTGCTTCTTTGAAGTGTAGCATGCTAGCTAGCTCACTTAATACCCACCGCAGCACCTCACAGCAAGACAGCGCAACCTACATTTTTGGCCCATGTAGCTTCTGAAAGATACTCAGCTGGAAGACTCAATAAGTCATAAGCAGTTATTTTCAGTTCTCCAACCACTGGGTTTGCTTTCCTGTGTTTTATCTCAAATTATATTTATCCTCTCCTACTTTCTCCAGCTCAGTCATTCTGTCTGCCTTTTCCCATCTTCAGGCATCTCTAGCTGAGACAGATAGATAGACAGATAGATAGATAGACAGATAGATAGATAGATATGTAGGTTGACATAGATAGATAGATAGATAGATAGATAGATAGATAGATAGATAGATAGATAGATAGATTGATTGACATAGATAGATAGATAGATAGATAGATAGATAGATAGATAGATAGATAGATAGATAGATAGATAGATAGATAGATACAACAACAAAAGCAGAACTTTTGTTGTTATCAGATCAGTTGAAGTTACTGGCATTTAGCAGACACTTTTGGCCAAAGCAACACAGACTTGTAATGTGGGGTTTGGGAGTTGAACCCAGGTGACACTATTGTCAGTCGAGCGACATAACCACTGCTCCACCACACCCAGCTTATCTGAATATTCATCTCACTAAAACACAATAGAAGGATAACATTGACATCAGATTGCCTGATAGACTGTATGCTGCCCCCTTTAAAGTCAAAGACACACTGGTGTTCACTGAAATGCAGACTCACCTCTCTCTCTTCTTCTTCTCCATCTTCCTTGGTGACAGAGACATATCCTCCGTCTGTTTGCTGAGTGAGTAGGCCTCTCCACGGTGTCCTTCCCCTTTTCTGCTTGTCTGTGGTGTCTTTGTTGTTCTGCTCTGCAGAATGGAAGAAGCAGAGCCCTAATTTGTCTGGTTTTATATGGCAGTGCTGAGAGAGCGGGGAGTCTGTAGCTTGCCTGGCTGGCTAGTTAAGGTTAAGATGATAAAATATTATCTAGTTAAGTGCTGGGTGCAAAGCAGCAGTACAATTAAATGCAACCAAGGAGATTAATAACTATCTTAACCTCACAGAAGTGGAAATCAGAGAGGTCTGATGGTGAAGTAGGCTGATTAATTTTGTGGTCCCATTTCAGTGTTTGGATACTGTGTAGTTGTTTGTGTGTTAACATGCGAAACAGTTTCAATAAATTACAATGTTAGTCCTGGGCTGAGCCTGGTAGCAATGACAGACAGGATTGATTTTGTGATTACTTACGATGGGAGATAGCACTATGTATTCTGTGGTTATTTCGACTTGAGTTTGTGTTGGGTTTGGGATCTGTTGTTTTCAGGCACCATGTCAATTGCAATGATGTTACACTTCCAGGAGACCATACTGTCCTCTGTATGTTGATCTTTTCACAGTCAGAACGAAAACGAAAACAATAAAAAATGAATGAATGAAGTTCCTTAAGTCAAGGCTAAGTCTCGCCCCAGAAATCTCACAGGCCAGTCTGAAAAGCCACTTGGCAGACGTGCCAGACAAACCCCCAGATGAGATCAGGTGTCATCACTTCCCAAGTTGAAAAAGGCACGGGCACTTTCACACACACTCACCCTCATGGTGTGCCTCTCTACCAAGCCTTTGCAAAGCACACTTGATGCCAGGCCTCAGGTTACTGACAAAATGCCCAATCTAGCAGTATTTGCACATACAGTAATTTCCCGAAAAATAAGCAGCATCATGTATAAACCACAGGACAGTGATTCAACCCAGTTTGAAAAAACAAAACTGTGTTAACCATACCCATGTCTTACTGACAGCAGTTTATGACTTAAAAATGCAGAACCAGATTGTGATGTAATGATGAAGCAGACTAAGGAATACAGTTCCATTCCCATGTGTTTCTCACCCATTTATTAACCTCATAGCTGAAGACATTTTGCAAAATCAATGTTAACCTTGGTTAATAGTCAAGAAATTCTGATATTTTCCCCCCCAGAGCAGTCTGTACGCTTGAACAGGTCAGGGCTACAGCTTTGCACCCAGATGTATAAATGACAGAGTAGCAGAGAGAAACACTCACACCTCTCATTTTAAACTAGACTCACATCACCCCTTCCCAGACAGAACAGTTAATGAAGACACAGGAGCCATCAGAGCCATTTATCCTCATCTGCCACTACATTTCAGGCCCCTGTCTTGTGAACAGGAGCCATTTATAAGTAATTACTGCTGGCCTCTCTGTGTTTTAATTCACCTCACCAGGGGAACCCATTAAGAGGGGGGTGGGGGACACACACTCACCTTAGCAGTGTTAGTCAAAGTTGAGACACTTATTTATAATTGTGTATTTAATATGTGCTACTGCAGCATGTTCGATGTTGTGAACCTAATTCAAATTTATCCATTTTCTTTTGTTTCCCATTGGGTGCTTTTGGTCTCTAGATACAAAAGAGAGAGATATTGGGTCAGAGGCTTGATTCGCATCGGTTGAATTGCAGTTTGTGTTCTCTTTTAACTTGGCTGTTTCTGTCAGAGTGCTTGTTAAATGAATAAATTGTCAGCGTTATGGCTCTGAATTCATAAACATGGCCCTCTTTCGAGGTGGGCCAGCAGTTTCACTGTGAGGAATCACGATGAGAATCCTGCATGGTAATCTGCTGAATCTTCTGTGCTTTGAATGTGGTGAGGGTTTTTTCCATTTATCTTTTCCCAGAGATAAATTGGGTTGGTCCGAGACCAAAGAGACGTTTTACGTCCCAGCAGCCCGTGGGAGGTGTGCCGCAGCTGGACTTGATGTGATCTCCACTGTGGTGGGGTGGGTGGGTGGTAGTGAGGGGGAGTGTGAGGTTTAAATGTTGCCTGAGCAGAGGTCGAGCAGGAGTCAGGGCCATGAGAGGGGTAAATGAAAAGGCGTAGGGTGGAGGCGAGTGGAGGGGAGGGATGATACAGCAAAAAAAAAAACAAGAAGTGCAAATCAACATGGCCACGCTGTGATGCGCTGCACTTCTCATCTGTCAACAGGACGGCCCAGAGATGAGTATGTGACACCCTGGTCACCAGTCAGCACATTTGGGACTATTAATTACTCTGTCTATTCACTGTGTCAATACTTCATTTGGAAGGCTATCTGTGCCACTTGTCAAGACTGAGAATCCCTATATATTTCCCCCCAAGCCTCTGACAGCCAATCCCAGTCTAGGGGTTCAAGAGAGAAGACTGCATTTGAGTATTGCTGTATTTCTATGTTTTTATTCAGTGAAATATTTGCAAGTTTTTATTTCAAGATATAACGCATAACTGCAAGCTCATGTAAAACATCTCACAAGGAAATGGAACTTGTAGTCCTAGGCTTGCGTACACTACAGTTAGCAAAGAGCTTGAAACAGTACTGGGTGGAAACAGCATCGGATGCCATCCAACAGGTGTGTTTGAGGGGGGTTGGAGGGAAAAGCCCAATAGATCCCAGATAGCCACTAGACATGAGGTATAGCTCTAAACTTGAGCACACTATAGTTAGCACAGAGCTGGAAAAACACAGGCAGTTGAAACAGTCCCAGTTCCCCTAAAGAGGGCACAGATGGTGTGGAAAATTTAACAACATGGCCTGTCACTGAGCACCTCTAACACAAATGCTAATATTTCTGCACAGCAACCTGCCAATTTATTAAAATGCTTTTAAAAATGAATATTCCTGCAGGTCCATACCAGCCATTTCTGGCTGGCCTCTCTATTGCATCATATTCTCTTTTTCTATCAAGAAAAGTGGAGTGCTTTTTTACTGGAAACATCTGCATTTACTCAGCTATTTCTCAGCTAATGCTGAAAATGAATATCCTTTTAAGCGCTTCTCTTGTCATTGTCAGGAGAATTAACTCTTTCTACTGTGTTTCTCAAGGGATGCATGAATGTGTGTGTGCGTGTATGTGTGTGTTCATGAGTGAGTGTCCATGCATGTTGCGACACCCTGTGTTGTTATAAGCCAAGCCCAGAACACACTAGCAGAAATAGACAGATGACAATGAGGAGAGCTTATTTGCTTTAGCTGTGCTTGGCTTGTCCATATTGGCCAAGTGGCCTTGTTGCGTCCTGCCCCCTTCTGTGGTCTGACATACAAGAGAAATCAATCTTGCGTGTGATTGTCCACACAGGTCCTGTCGGCCTCCACGGAGGGCAGGTGATATATTGATAAGGTTGCCGTAGGCAGGAGATGGATGACTAGGGTGAGCTGAGGGTGACAGACGAATGATACGGACCGAGGGCAGGGTGAAGCTGGAGGAGGGGTCTGTGTGTGTGTGTGTGTCTGTGTTTGTGTGTGTGTCTGTGTTTGTGTCTCTTTGTATGTATATATGTGTGTGTGTCTGTGTTTGTGTCTGTGTGTGTGTGTCTGTGTGTGTGTGGTTGTCTGTGTGTGTTTGTCTGTGTGTGTGTGTGTGTCTGTGTGTGTCAGAGGTTTGAGAGATTGACATGAGCCAAAGGAGGTGGCAGAAGGACAGCATCTGTCAGCAAGGCCAGAGCTCAATCACTGACACATTTGAGGGATGGAGGTGTGTGTGTGTGCATGTGTGTGTGTGTGTGTGTGTGTGTGTGTGTGTGTAGGTGAGTGTGTGCTTGCGTTTGTCTGTTGCTAGGTGAATGCAACAGACAGAACAGATAAATGTGTGTGTGTTTGTGTGCGTACCTGTATGTGTGTGTGTGTGTGTGTGTGTGTGTGTGTGTATGGCTCTGTCTGAGTCCTGTCAGTCTGGTTACCATGCTGGGGAGATAATGTCCTGCTCAGCCCCTCTGCTTGTCACCTCCATGGGGGTCGGTCTCTCCGTGTTTATGCTTTGATTTCTCCTTTTTCTAAAAGTGCACACCTCCACAAATGCACACACACACACACACACACACACACAGACACACACACACACACACCAAAGGGAACACGTACAGGGGATACAATGAAAAGGTGGGAACTGAATGAGTACGAAGTGAGCATCACAAGTATGTTCTCCAGCTAAACCAGCACAGACATCCACCTCTGTTGGCAGTATCAACACCAGGTAACACACACACACACACACATACACACACAAACACACACATACATACACACACACAAACACAAACAAATACAAACACACACACACACAAACAAATACAAACACACACACACACACATGCACACACACATGCACACACACACATACACACATGCAGATACACACACACACACATACACACAAAAGAGACTCTGCATACTGCAGTGGATTATTACACTGGCATTTGGACAAAGGATGGCTGTATCATTTAAAAGCAAACACAGAGTCTAAGCCAAATGCCAGGGGTGCCAATGCTACACTGGATGTGAATGTGAGTGTGAGTGTGAATGTGAGTGTGGGAGACCTCTGTGTGGATTATGCCCTGGCCCTCAGCAAACTTCACTGATTCAGCTCATCAGATTCTATCTGCCGCCTGGGTGCCCTCCAACAGGTGAGGAGGGTTGGAGGGAAAAGCCCAACAGATCCCAGTAGCCACAGTAGCAGATCTCAGAGTTCTCCTCAATTCTCTGATTCATCTGACCTCATATTTCTCCCTCCTCTCCTTCTGTCCTTCCTTCCTTCTTTCCATCCATCCATCCTTCTTCACCTCTTTCCTCCTTCCTTTCTAATCCCTTCCCTCTATGAAATGAATGTGCTTCAAAGATGAGGACAGACATACGTGAGAAGTTAGCTGCTAGTTGTCTTGCAGCATTGTTCTCTTGCTACCTTGCAGTGTTCAGCTCTCCTCAGCCACTCTCAAATGATCTCCATCGCTCAGTGAAATCCTCATTCTAAAATGGGTAGTTCTAGTCACTGATTATGGTTGGTTGAAAAGCTTTCAAAGTCATTGTAAGATCCACAATATAGCACGGCTCTGACCGCATTTCATTCTATTGCTGGCCCATAGGAAAGTGAACAGTGGCGACCGTTCGGCTCGAAGAAATATATTTCTTGGTGAAAGAATGGCTATCTATGGATAATTTGGGTACATTTCTCGTTGTTGTGTCTTCCTTTAATGAAGCCCTGCCAGGCTAATAAAGTAAAGTTACGTTTTAGAGACGTAATAAGTTGAGTCCATGAGTTGTTAGTTTTCCATGAGTCCATGAGTTACCCTGGTTTTCCATGAGTCCATGAGTTACCCTGGTTTTCCATGAGTCCGTGAGTTATGCTGGTTTTCCACTATGCATCATTCCTAACAACTCCCCTTAGCCGTGGTAAAACCAGCATAACTCTGCCTCTTGGGCTTATTGCTTACGTCCAGCACCCTCTCCTCTCCTTGGCTTCCCTCAGGGAAACAGGTCATTAAGGCATTCTAGCCAGTGTGATACTCTGGTTATGCTACGCAGTAGGCTGTCTCTTGTGTGTGTGTTTGTGTGTGTACCTGTATGTGTATGTGTGTGTGTGTGTCTGTGTTCTCTCTTGTATCAGTTACTGAAAGGGCCAAAGTGACATTATAGGAGCTGTGGCCATCACTAAAGCTTTTCCCCTTGAAGTGCATCTGTCTGAACAGATCTGTTTTTCAGTGTCACTGAAAAAGTGGTTGAATTTGGTAGATGCCGCAACATTAGATACTATCAATGACCAGCACAGCGGTGGGGAACCTATAAGACCTCAGGGCTGTATGTGTCCCGCTGGTCAACTCAACTCAAAAGTACCAAAACAAACTTTCAGAAATATAAAAACAAAAACACAAAACAACAATTACTGTATGTTTAGCCTGAAATTACAGGAAATAACACAAAATATTACAAATGCAACTTGACATAAATGCTCCTCAACTGAGTCATGGGTCGAAAACAAACAGTTTTCACAAGAGCACATTCTGACAGGGACTGTGTTGTAGGCCACCATTACCATTTGACATTTGAGGAATTCTGGCATAAAAGAGGCAGTTACAGCCAACTCATTAGAGTTCTTAGTCTAATATGCGTTCAAAAATTTGGCATGGCTCTTCATAAGAATTGAAACAGACTCAAAAAAGCACTCCACCCTTAGGCTACAGTATGAGTTAGAATTGGCTTTGGCTGATGGCGGATCATTGCCACTCATTATAGAAGATGTCTGTCAAATTGTCTTAGAATATTCTTATTGTGTTAGGCCAGAGGGGGTGAAAGGGTCGTTTCCACTTTTAGTTCAGACCATCACAACCCTGTCATATGGCTTGCAGATGATAGTAGAGACTGTTGTATGAATGCACAAACACACGCATACACACACACACACACACACACACACACACACACACACACGCATAAACATCATCCATGGATATGTGATTACCAGCTCATGATTGTCTGGCCAAATAACCACATTAGGGCAAGTTCCTTGCCCCTTCATCCCCTACATACACACACACACACACAGTCCAATATGTGCACATGCCTTCCAGACACACTGACACACATAAGCACAGTAGCTCAAAGAGAGTCCATGCCCTTTGAGCAGTTAGCACTAACTCTGTACTGGTACCTGTCCTTTGAGCAGTTAGCACTAACTCTGTACTGATACCTGTCCTTTGAGCAGTTAGCACTAACTCTGTACTGATACCTGTCCTTTGAGCAGTTAGCACTAACTCTGTACTGATACCTGTCCTTTGAGCAGTTAGCACTAACTCTGTACTGATACCTGTCCTTTGAGCAGTTAGCACTAACTCTGTACTGATACCTGTCCTTTGAGCAGTTAGCACTAACTCTGTACTGATACCTGTCCTTTGAGCAGTTAGCACTAACTCTGTACTGATACCTGTCCTTTGAGCAGTTAGCACTAACTCTGTACTGATACCTGTCCTTTGAGCAGTTAGCACTAACTTTGTACTGATACCTGTCCTTTGAGCAGTTAGCACTAACTTTGTACTGATACCTGTCCTTTGAGCAGTTAGCACTAACTCTGTACTGATACCTGTCCTTTGAGCAGTTAGCACTAACTTTGTACTGATACCTGTCCTTTGAGCAGTTAGCACTAACTCTGGGCTGTATCCATCCGCCTCCATCCATATAATACCAGCACCCTCCTCTGGAAGAGGACCATGTAATTATCAATGCAGTGGCTCCTGATGTAAGTGGATCCATCATGGACATTATTACCTACATCCCACAGCCATGCCTCCTGGGGAGCAAAAAGAGAGAGAGGAGAAAAAAACGACCTCATGCCCTGGTGGGAAATGCAACACCAACATCTGGAGCAGTGATAGAGCTATCTGTCTATTTCAAGGCAGCACCTGAAGGCATGTCTATGCACCTGCTCTGTACTCTGTATGTCTGTATGTATTTGTGCATTTTTTATGTGTGTGTGTGTGTGTGTGTGTGTGTGTGTGTGCATGTGTGCATACATGTGTGTGTTTTATGTATGTGTGTGCATGTGTGTATACATGTGTGTGTTTTATGTATGTGTGTTTCATGTGTGTGTGTATGTGTGAGAGAGCGAGAGAGAGAGTTTTATATGTGGGTGTGTATGTGTGTTTGTGTGAGAGAGAGCGAGAGAGAGAGTGAGAGAGAGAGGGTGCTAGAGAGTGTACGTCTGTCTCTGTGTGAGTTTGGGTAGGGAATATGGGGGGGGCTGTGATTGTCCTCTGAGCTCTTAAACCAATGAAAGGAAACCTGGCAACATGTGTTTCACACCCACCAATGGCCAACAGTGTCCTGTGCTCTGGAAACATGTGTTTTTACACCCACCAATGGCCACCAGTGGCCTGTGCTCTGTAAACATGTGTTTCATACCCACCAATGGCCACCAGTGTCCTGTGCTCTGGAAACATGTGTTTCATACCCACCAATGGCTCTGAAAATCCCTCCAAAACAACAAAGTTGTCCCAGTCCCAACATACCTGTGTAGCCAGGCAATATTATTTCTCCCTGATGCTCTTGTTCCTCTAAAGTCCCTTTAGTGGCTGCGACAGCTGCCTCTGCCAGCCATGTTTAAAAACAAGCTGTACTGCAGCAACACTCTTGTCCTGTCCTCTCTGTACTGCAGCAACGCTCTTGTCCTGTCCTCTCTGTACTGCAGCAACGCTCTTGTCCTGTCCTCTCTGTACTGCAGCAACGCTCTTGTCCTGTCCTCTCTGTACTGCAGCAATGCTCTTGTCCTGTCCTCTCTGTACTGCAGCAACGCTCTTGTCCTGTCCTCTCTGTACTGCAGCAACGCTCTTGTCCTGTCCTCTCAGGAAAGCTCCAGCCATGTCATCATTACACATTATCCTGGAGCGGAAATCAACAAGACAGGTCATTTAACCTCACTATGGGAGAGAACATGCCTCGTCTCTTTCTCTTTTTTTCCTTCTTTCTTTCTTTCTTTCTTTCTTTCCCTGACGGTAAAGTTCTCGCACTATGGGGGCATCTGTCAGGGCCAGCTCTGGGTGCCTTTTCCTGTTAATTCCATTTAGACAGGAAAATTGGTTACCAACGGATTTAGCTCTTGACGAGTCAGGGCCTATTTTTCAAAACACTAATTATGGAGTGACGGCTCATCGATCAAAGGTCTCTTTTGAGAATGAGTGACAAATGAATTCAAGAGACTTCCGTGGCATATACCAAAAGCATCTGTTTCCAGTTGCTCTCATCAAAAAATCTTCACTGAGACATTAAAAGAGCCTTTTTGATGTCAGTGGAAGGACCCTAAGATGAACAGATCCTCCTGTTTTTGTCCTCGTGAATCGTAAGGCAGCTAGAACCTATTGCTCACTCTCCTTATCACTCATATGCTACTAGAACATGTCAGTCAAATGCCAGGACACTAGAACGTATAATTTGTTTCACCAGTCAGTTAGAACCTTTGTTCTCTCTGTCATTCAGTCAAATGGTAGGCAGCTATAATGTGTCATTCTCTTTCCTTAATACGTATCGCTTACCTTACATTTCTTTTGCACTCCTCGCCATTGAAACACCAGGCTGCTACAATGTACTCTTCACTCTTTCATTCACACAAAACGCCAGGCTGCTACAATGTACTCTTCACTCTTTCATTCACACAAAACGCCAGGCTGCTAGAATTTATTGTTCACTCTCCTTATTGTTCAGACGAAAAGCAAGGTTGCTTCAATGTATCATTCACTGGCTCGTCGGTCATTAGTTTCTGAGTGTTTTCATTGATTGGCCAGACTTTGTGTGCTGATTATTTCTCTTCCACCATCTGGCTGTGCACTTTGATCTGCTTATATTCAACTCGTTAACTATCAAGTGTTCAGGGCCAGTCTCCCCTAGAGCAACTTAGGGTTAAGTGCCTTGCTCAAGGGTACAACAGAGGCAGCTGGGATTCAAACCCACAACTTTTCAGGTTACTTGCACGCTAGCCAGGTTCCTTAACTGCTATGCTACCACCGCCCCCTGTGCAGCTCAAGGCCAGTTTAGGAATCTGTTCAGTTGCTGCTAGCTTGTCTGCAACCGCAGCAAGCAGTTGGCATAAAGCTGAAGATGAGAGAAATCATATGTGAGACTGATGGAAGCCTACTGAGAAATACAGGAGCCTGTCTGAGAGCCTATAGCAGCATTTCCAAGAATGCATGGCTTTAGCTCTCCTTTCTTTGAATGAGTGAGCAATATCCTCTTTTAATCATGGATGACTGGGAGGTGAAGAGGTGCCTGTTTTTTTCCACTTGGCTTTCTCTGGCTCCAAACTGCAGTGCAGACAGTGCACGCACAAATGATTCATGATTAATATCTTCAGTCTTTCAAAGTTATTATGAATAGATATGAACAAAAGAAGAAAGAGTAAATAATACAAAGAAATAAAAGAAACACACACAGTAAAACCTGTAACAAAGGACATTCCCCATAAAACTTTCCATTTGCATCATGTAAAAATAGCATAGGTCATAGTAGACTGGTCTATTGTGTTGAATGTATGCAGTGCTCTTGTGTCTATTGAAGCCTTTGCCGTTGATATATTGCAAGCTAGTTTGCTTTGTCATGCAAGTTCTTTTGTAGAGTGTATTAGCATTGCTCTGTCCCACCCATGGATCTTGCCCATGTTATGAAAATCCCTTTAGTTTATGTGCACTGGAATTTCCTCATTGCCTATGGCTTTGCTCACTGGCTGTTACCCCTGAATGAAATCAGGGCCTTTAGCCCTGTTGCCTCTGGTTCAGCTGAACGCCAAGCTGGTAATGAATCCTGACACTCATCTGCAGCCCTCTGTATGCATGTGAACTTTACAGCATTTCATTTCCTGGCTCTTAATCTGGGTTATGTAACCATCCATGAGACCTGGTAAATGATGCGCTAAATAAGGGTCATAAAGCACTGGGAAATACAGCGAGTGGAGAATGTCTCCCTTGCGTGGTGTAATAACAAGGAGTGGATGCTGGGTCTGCTCAAAGCCCTCTTAATCAATAGTCAGAAAGGAAGTCTTTCCAGTGTTAGCAATATCAAAACAGCCAATGAGGAACTGAAGGGGACAAGTATAGCTAATAAATAATTATTAATCATAATTTAATCAAATAAAAAGCATCTTCCACATCAAGAATCAAATACCTGACAGTTCCTAGACGTAACCGCTGTGCCAATACTTTCTTATATATCTACCAATGAGAGCTATATTTGGAGAAGCTAGTGCTAGAGAAATTAAAAGATAATGCTGTGTGATCCAGCATGCAAAAATACTCAATGCAGCCAGTAAACATTATAAACTACACCACCACATCAAATATCTTAAATATTTTACCCAGTGTGTGTGTTGTGCAGCAGAGTCAACAATGTAATATCATTATGAACATAAATGATCAAACATCTGACCTGAATGTGCGCAGAGTTGGTTGTCCAACCTGCCCACCTGCACAGAGGCTACTTGAAATGGCAGCTAACGCTAACTGATGAATGCAAGTCAAAATCAGTTTAGCTTTCCTGTGCTCCATTCAGTTAGCATTAGCTGATTTCTTTAATATGCTCAATTAAATGTAAAGTTGCCTTTTGGTCTATCTGGCCAAGCATTGCGTTAATTTTTCTAACCCATTTACTGCTTGAGCCACAGAATTCACTACCACTCAAGCTCATCAAGTTCCTTAGCAACAGGTCTTAGCCAAATACACAGTGAGAACCTTGCAATTACCCACAAACACATGTAATTAGCGTTAAGTGGTACAGGCAGCGACTAATAGACAGAGAGGAAGAAGGACAGTTGCTCGACAAGCAAAATCTGACGGACATCAAGACATTTGCATAATTACATGCTAATGAACAAAAGTAAGACAATTATACATTGCCAAGAGATGTAGAGATGGACAGATAAGGACTTTTGAGTTTGTTTTACACAACATAAAAGGTTTCCCTGTCATTATTTACCACACAACAGAACTGTGCAGACAAATGTAGTTCCCTCCGGAGTATGTAGGGATACATGCACACAGTAGCTCTCTATTTATCACATAGCCCACAATGCAGTGTTCTTTTGGTCTTGTGTGTGTGATTTAGTGTGCCATTAACTAGGCTTCGCAGAGGCTAAACCAGGGAAGAACAGACTTGTTTTTTTTTGGGGCGCACTGACATCTTTAGAACTGTTTCATACATTCACATTGAGCCTCAGCACCTGTGTTTACTAAACCTCTCTCGAGCCTCATTACAATACCTTCTCTCTCTCTCTCCCCCTCTCTCTTTCTCTTGTAACAACCACACACAGACACAGCTGTACACTCTTTCACACCCTCATTTAATCTCTTTCATCCCTTTCTCACTCTCTCTCTAACACACATAGAGAAAACTGTACACATGCTGTACACTGTACACTACTGTACCCCCACCCCATCTTCTTCTCATGTCTTTCTCTATCAGTCTCTTTTTGATCTGTTCTTTCCCCCCCCAATCCAGCCACATCCTCAACACTCTTTTAATCTCTCTCTCTCTCTTTTTTTCTCTCTTTCTCTCATCTTCCAGGTGGTCTGTCCCGGTGGTCCTCCCCTCTGTGTGACTGCTGCTGCAAGAACCACAAGGGAGACGGCGAGGGCGAGAGTGGCACCTCTTTCAACGAGCTCACCACCTCCAGCTCCGAGAGCCAATCCGAGGCCAGCTCGCCACAGGGCACTGTCATCCGCGGGCCCGTGAGCCGGGGTGGCGGAGGAGGGAGTGTTGGCGGAGGGGGTAGTGTAGGTCCGCCGCCCAAGCACCAGGGGGCGTCATCACAGCACCACCATGGCCACTCGCACGCACACCACAACGTGCAGACGCTGGACAGGCCACTGAAGAAGGGCCCTGTGGCCATGCTCCAACAGTCCGAGTCACGACGCAAGAGCGACCTGCTGCGCACGCTAACAGCCAGCTCGCGCGACACCTCCACCACCAGCAAGAAGCGACCTGCCAAGGAGACCAAGATGACCATCGAGGAGGAACTGGAGAAGTGCATTGAGGACTTCCGCAAGATCAAGATTCCCGAGCGCTTCCCCGAACGGAAGTACATGTGGCAGGCCGACCTGTTGCGCAAATACCGCCTCTGAAGAGAGTTCTCTGATGGGAGCCAGCAGCGAGGAACAGAAGGAGGGAGAAACAAAAATTGAAAAAAGAAAATGAACAAATACTCAAACTTGTGAGCACTTACACTACTGTATGTACTGTTTTTATGTATGGAAGTATTTATGTATGTTGGGTAAACATTACTACTGCCTCAGAATGTCTTTGTTCCAGTTTCGCGGTCATGAGAAGGTTGTTGGGGGAAAACAACACAAAAAAACACTCTTTTTGCTGGTAAACAGAGCCATCCTTTCATCACGAGCTGGTTGTGCCGTGGGGTGGAGGAGAGAAGCATTTGTTGTTGTTCTTGTGTTTGTTTAGCTTTATAGAATCTGAATTTTAGTTTTTCTGTTGTCGCCATTGTTGATGTTGTTGATGGCATGGCTGCCATGAGCGCAAATGTGTGTGTGTGTGTGTGTGTGTGAGTGTGTGTGTGTGTTTGTGTTTGTGTTTCTGAGATAGAAAGGGTGAGGCAGTTGAAGAGCTTGGGATTGTGTTACGCACATGCACACACACTCCATACTCTGACCCCATCATGTTTGTGGCAGCGTTCAGGGGTGGCATTGAGGTCGGAGATAAACGTGCATCAGAGAGATAAATAATTCATGCTCTCCCTGCTCCTTCTAAAAATACCCCCAGCCCAGGCCGCGCAGCACAGGCTGCACAGACACTTGGATTTCAACACAAGCACAGGAGGCTCTATTTTTTCCCCCTTCTTCAATTTTGCAGGCTCCATTGGCCAGCCATAGCTAAGGGGCGTGTCGACGACAGCGCAAGAATCCCCAAGGCATTTGGCCTCATCGTGGAGTGGGGCTTACATAACAGGCTGAAATGTAATGCCTTCAGTATGCTGTTATGTTGATTGGAAAAATTGATATTCTGAAGGGAAATGCATGGTGGGTTTTGTTTGGGGAGGGGAAAGGTTAAATATGTCACAAGGCTCTGGTTAAGACTACAGCAGCTTATCCAGGAATTATGTTTACTACTCACACACACATGTACACACAAGCACACAACTTTCTTCTTTCTCACAAATGCTTTCAAACATTACCAACACTCACAAATACAAGCACACTCACTAGCATACCAATACACACACACACATACACACACACACTAACATGCCACTGTTACCAGACCTGCTCGTCACCTGTATTTAAGAAAAACACATACTTCAAGCAGGTACACACACACACACACACGGAGTGCACTTCCACTACTGAGCAATGAAGGACACAGCATGACATGTGGCTCCAGCCTCTCCTCTCCTCTCTTCTCTTCACCTCACGGAGGTCAGTGGATATCGACCGTGGGAGTCCTTTGGGTATCGACCAGGCTAATTCATAAAGCCAATGACATCCCAGTTGACGTTGATGAAGGCTGATAGATATTGGTGATCAGACTCCCTAATGAGAGAATGATGCTTCATAAGGCATTTGCTCGGTTCAGATCGTTGGCTTGTATTTCAATGAGAAAGATTATCATTGCACAGTGTTGTTTGCATACTTACTGCTACCTTAATCATCCCTTTCCCAGCCAAAACTGGACCCCATACAGATGGAGTTCTTGTAATTAACACAAACATGTAAAACAAACAAACAAACAAACAAACAAAACGTCTTATGTTTTGCTTCAGAGGATGTAATGTAAAAAGAAGCACAATTAAATGACTAAAAACATTGTAAATCCAAAGTAGGCTATATAACATGTAGCCACCTGGGCTAATATTTCTAACCATCATGACCTACTCCCCCCCCAAACCCCCAATAAGGAATTACATCCATGTTATAAATGAAGTGAGTTTGCATGCTCTAATAATTTCAATAATAACAGCTTTTAATCAATCCACTTTAATGCAGTTATGTTGTCAGACATCAGTTGGCTGCTCCGCTCTGATTAGCGACCGCTAATATTCAAATGCAAACATGGGGCTGTGGTCTGAATAGAAATGAATGAGGAAAATGACACGCGTAAACATGTTGTTTTGTAAACATGCAGAAACTCTGCCATCTCCCAGCTATAATGCTGAAAGTCATCTTAGTCATGAATTTCTTGCTTTCTCCTTTACATCAAATGTATGAATGTACATGTGGAAATGAGGAAATTATTCACTTTGGTTTGGGACTTCTCTAGTCGCTTCACGAGAGAAACTGTCTATATCCAGCAATGGAGGCCTATTCAAATGAATTTCTATGATAGTTTTATCTACAGACAGCCTTTAATGTGCTCTCTCTGCCACTTTCATAGCAGTTTGTCAAACTTTACCAAATTTACTCATAAATATTTATGTATAGTATATAAAGAAGAACTCCATAGACTATGAATTATGTAAAAGTGATCTTTGTACATTAAATATTTTATTTTTTTGAATGAAGAGATTACCTCTACATATGGTAATCCGTACTGCATGTGCAATCACTGAAAAATAATTACCGGAAGCACCCAGAACCCCAGAGCGTTGTGCTTTATTACATTCAGTTAACTAACCCGTACTATTACCCTTCTAGCCTGGCCACGCCTTCCTAGCACTTCCACTTGATTATTGTCCCTACAGTGCTAGTCTGGATTTTATCCCCTTTAGCTTGTTG
Organism: Tenualosa thibaudeaui; assembly: GCA_027481765.1. NCBI lineage: Eukaryota > Metazoa > Chordata > Actinopteri > Clupeiformes > Clupeidae > Tenualosa > Tenualosa thibaudeaui. The sequence continues at coordinate 23,323,831 of JAIFZK010000009.1, forward strand.
TCTCCGATGGAATTTTTACCACATCCAATCAGTGAAAAGAGGGAGGTGTTGTGAATGCAGAGCTAGAATGCAATCAGTCAATGCAAACTATCAGTCAGGGGCTGATCCAATCTTTTTAAACTTAAACACCTCAAGCAAGCAATCGAATCTCACTACAAATGTCCAGACCTTCTGTACAAAACAAAAGTGTAGAATGAGGATCTGGTTTTATTACCAGGCTATTATCCTTCCAACCCAAGCCTTACATTAAAGTCTCAGTGGTTCAGACAAGGACAGGCAGTTCTAATATCATCATACGCCATGGGTGGTTCTATCATCAAACCTACTGGCATTGGCTTTGTGCCATGAATATCAAATGCATTCCATGTCCTGATGTAGTCCTCATGTTAAACAGGTTCTTTGGAGAAGCCGACCATCGCAGTCGTCAGGCATGGAAAAGTAACGACAATAGCTGAGACTAAAAGTTGTGTGGGAGCAGTCAGTTTTACTGTTCTAGTAATTTGAATGCAAGATATTCTCAAGAAAGAGTCTCTTTTTTGCTGTTTTTGCTGTTTTTTCCCAGGTGACTAATGACTTCTGCAAAGACTAGGTGACAAGTTTAATAAAAGTGAGAACAGGGTGGACTAAATGTAGTTTGTCAGAGAAAAGTTAAGGTGACAAAAAAGCGTGACTGTGCAACGTCTAAGATTTATGACTAGCTCTGGATTCTACTCACATCAACAACAAATAATGCAACTACTACTGCAGTGATTGAGACTGAAGATGTTCCAGATGTGTACACTTTATGTTGGGCAAATGTTTTGTGCTAGTTCAGTAATAACGCTCCCTGCAGACATAGTTGTTGTGAGCAGGATACACATATACATGCTAATACTATTCCTACCTTATCTGTTCCTGACAACTTGGATGAGGCTGAGTCCAAAATGTGACTGTTACCCTGCCTGGTCCGAAATCAGCAACTAATTAATGTCTCCTCCATCAAAGACTGTAAGAACACAAAGTTCATTCTGCATTTGTTCATAGCAAATGTGAGCTTGTTAGCAATGCATGGAACATCACAGGTTACTGTCATTGTACTGATAAATGGCTGTGCAGGGTCTTAACTCAGTTGTGGTGGTTGGCGACTGCTGGGGACGGATCACCATAGCATCAGACTACTGGTGCGCTGCACAAACACACAGAAATCTCTATTATTTTGCTCAGACAAACACAGACGGATGAGGTACAGAAAGGGTCAGCCTAATTTAAATTCTGAATATGATGGAGAAAATAGTGGTGGCAGCAGTACACATAATAGTGAAAACAGGGGGTTTGTTTCAAGGCAGATTGCGTTATTTATGGACCGATTCAGGGCTGTGTACAATATGACAAGACTGTTCCACCTTCACATCATAAAGACTATAAGATCAGTCATATGATGGCCTTTTACTGCGCGCTGCTGGCTGTCCTGTTGAGCTGATCACGGATAAAAAATCGGGACGCGTTTAGAACTCTGTCAGGCAAAATAATGTTATAAAAATATAACATATACACTATAAACATGTAATAAAGAGTTATACTGGCAGTAATAGAATGACTTATTATAATTCAATCAGATTGATCACTCAGTGCATTTCATCACCCTGAGGAGGTGTTACTTACTATGGCCAGTTCATTCGTGTATAAAACTCAAAGCTGAATGTACCATATACAGATATTGTAATTAACGCCATTATAGAGGTTATCTGGTTCTCCACTGAAAAAATGAAAAGCAACAATCACAGGTTTTATGGACCTTAGAGTCACCATTGTACTCCACCACTTTTCGTCTAACCTCCAAATCTAGTTTTGTATAAAATTTGAGTTATTTATATATATATATATATTTATATTTTTTATTTATTTCTCTGGGTTTTATTTTTTCATGTTTGAAGATCATAGCATTCAACCTGGACAGGGCGTTTGTATTTTTGCACTATAAAAAGGGATATATAGTATAGAAAATCAAGCAAAGTAAATAATGCCACCACATCCAAATGCCCCTGTTCAACTCTGCTCTCTAAAGAGTAGCCATGAGCACAATCTGGCCTACGGTTCAACTGGATTGTGCCCTGGGTCAGGTTCCTGTGTTCTGAGAAATGAACATTCAAATGAAGGACCTTTTCAGCATGACTCATATTCCGCCCCAAAACATTAACATGATTCTGAATGGAATGTGTAATGTTTTCATTTTAAATGTCAGCTGGATTGATTCCAAATGAGCTTCTGTTCCCTTCCACCTCGAATGAGTGAACATATTGTAAGAGTTTTATTATTATTATTATTATTATTATTATTATTATTATTATTTCTTGTTGCAGACTCGCTCAGCCAACTATATTTATTTACTGCAATTTTGTTTTTCATACCTTGCGATAGAGTCCTTGATGTAAATGAATGCCAGTTGTGTGATTTCCTTTCCTTTCCCCGGAGCCCTTTCAAGGGTGTGTGCCACAACAAAGTCAAGCACATGGGAGTGCAGCAGCCACGGAGGAAAAAAATAGCTCAGCACAAATAAAACAAAAAGGATGTTGTTTGGTGTCGTTTTGGTTTTTCTTTAAAAAAAAAAAAAAAAAAAAAAAAAAAACTGGTTCAGAACATTGTGCGCATGTTGGTATAGAAAATATTGCAGATAAATTTGTTTTGTGACAATGTTAAAATACCTACCAAAAAGGACAAAAAAAAAAACTTGCAAAAAAGACAAGCACAAACAGTGGATTTAGTGTCTGCTACTGATTCTCCACCGTGACTAGCATCCTAAAGAAAAGACAGTACCACCTCATCAGAAATCTTTAGATACAAATAGAGAGATTTTGAAAATGTTACACTGAGTTACATTCAATAAAATTCTCTACAAACAAAACCAGTTTTACTGTGTTTTAATTCCTTTTTTTCTGATACCCAGTTTGAGGATAGGATTTTGGATACTTGTGAAGATTGTTAATGTACTAACAGATCTTTAACTCTGCAGCAGCATGGTAGCATATCAACTCAAGTGATACTTAAACTGGAGACATTGAGAATGGGCTGAGCCTTAAACGTTTGTATTCCACCTTGGTCCTAAGACTCAATGTACATGTTTCGTCTTCTCTCAGCGAGTTCAGCCTTCTGTGTGTAAAACCAGCTGCCATTTCTGTTGTGTGGACAGCACACACACACAGATTGTTTATTGCACAGCATGGAAGACAATTAAGAGCAGACTTCAAAAGCTGTCAGCGGGCTCCTGTCCTGCTGTTGCCACCATCAGTTCTTTGAGTGAGATTTCTTAGGAAAGGCAGGAAGTGCGGGGGCAGGTGTGAATCACAGCAGTAATGTGCTGAGATTCATGGCAGTACGATGCACCATTGTACTGCATTCAGGTGACCACAAAAGGCAAGCCAAAAAAAAAGGGAAGAAGGGAAGAATAGAAAGAGAGAAACCGCAGATTGAAAAGGGAGTTGATTCTTCTCGGGTGCCCAAAAGGAGGAAGAGAAGTAAGGAGTAGGATTGCTCTGCTAGTAACCATCATGTGTAATGTTATCTGTGACTCTCCCCATGCCGAGGCTACACTGAGTATTTATCACAGATGAGCTGAATTTAATCGAAGCACAAAGACAAAAGACAATGTCAGAGAATTGAAAGGGAGGAGGAATAGACTGAAAAGTGGAGGAGGAGAAAAGAATGAAAGAGCAATCTGAGAATCTTGAGTCTTAGGAGCAGTATGTCTAGCTCATGCTCTCTTGGTAGCAGCAGCCTGCCTTGCCAGGAGACGGAGCCCATCCCCAGTGTCCTCTGATAAGGGAACGTGTGGCGGCTCTCCTCTGCAGCACAAAGAATAGCATCCCCCCACCCCACCCCGACTCTATCCAGATCAGATGAGCCATTCCTGTCACTCGATAACATAGAAAGAATTAGAGCAAGAATGAGAAATCTAAAGAGAGATACAAGAAGAAGAAGAAAGCCCTTAGCTGTAGGTTATAACCCTATAGGCCACCTGTCACAAAAGTACATTCAAATGCACATTGTTGCTATATCTATATAAATTAATTCAGGCTGTGAAAGCCATAAACACCATCCCCATATCAGCTTTCGCATCCAGAGGAGCTGCTGTTTGTCATGCAGATGGGAGAAGTGAGTATGTCATCAAAGCATGAGGGGATGTGAGCAGAGGTCAGATTCATTGGGATTAAAGCGACTCTCGGCTACTCATGTCATGCCACTCACAACATGTGCTCAGTATGAAATAGAAATACACTGACAAATATTGTGGCTAGAATGTAAAGGACAAAAATTAGGATGTAAAGAATGCCAAAGCTCAGTACTAATACACTGTAGTAATTTCCTTTTTTTGTCAAATTGGGGTTTGGCTATCAGTTTGGCTATCAAAATCATCCTCAGTTTCTGACCCTTGATATATGTGTTGGCTATCAGTTTGACTATCAAAATCATCCAAAACCAATGAGAATGCCCCGACCTGTGACTACAGTGTTACATAGTGCAATACCAGACATTCTTTAGTCATTAAGATAAATCATTATGGAAGCAAATGGGGTTTGAAGTCATATCATTTACAATTATTTATAAAGTAAATTACATTGTGTTGCACTAACAAGGTCTTAAGACAAAATAGATAATGCATATGTCAATAAATCTGCTACGTACTGCTACGTATATGTAAGGTACATCAGCTATTCTACCATGTGACTTAGTTATCTATGTACTATTAAATGTCAAATACTTTGCTGATGTACAGTCATCCTTTGTAGGAGCCACTGGTGGGGAATTGCGTGGCTGAATTCCAGAGATCCACGAAAAATCCTTGTGGTGTAAAGCACACCTGTGTTCTGTGTGGTTCTATAGCTAAGAGTCAGTGGAGTCTCTGCACAGCGCCTCTGGCCATGACATTTCATTTGATCTCTTTTGTTTGATCCCAGGCAACACCAGCAGCTATGGCAGGAGTCAGGACAGTGGCCCCTGTGGCAAACTTCTGATGTCAGCCAGCAGGCTACAGTGAAGGAGGAGCTCTCTCATCAGCCCCCAACCCCACCTCTCACCCAACACACACACACACACACACACACACACACACACACACACACACACACACACACACACACACACTTTTGATTTCTCTCTCTCTCATGCACACACACACACACACACACATTAACATACACCCTCTCTCTTTCTCTCCCTCATGCGTGCACACATACACACATATACTCTCTCTAATGCACACACACACATACACACACACATTAATATTAACATACACTCTCTCTCTCTCATGTGTGTGCATGCGCACACACACACACAGACGCACACACAGATTAACATACACTCTCTCTTTCTCTCCCTCATTCCTGCACACATACCCACTCATGCACACACAAATATATATATATATATACACACACACACACATTAACATACACTCTCTCTCTCTTGCGTGCACACAGACACACACGCATACAAATATTAACATACACTTTCTCATGTGCACACACACACACAAGAGAGAGAGAGAGAGAGAGAGAGAGAAAGAAAGAGAATCTGTTCTGGAAAAGGGAATATGGAGGAAGCCATGTGCAGTGAGGTATGACCTGCATGTGTCTCCTCTCGCTGTCATTTGTAAATGCCTTTGTGCTTATGAATGGGGCTGTTGGCAGCAGTGGCGGGGGGTTGGGAAGCCACTGTGCTCCATTATGAAGAGACAGTGTGGGGAGCAGAACCTTTGGGGAGCCTGAGCCACCCCACCCCCACCTTCACCCACAGCCATGGCCACATCCCCACCCACACCCTCACCCACAGCCACAGCCACAGCCCCAGCCCCCAGCAGCCTGCTCTGCAGCAGAGCACAGCACAGCACAGAACAGAACCGAACAGAATAGCACAGAACAGCACAGAACAGAACAGCACAGCATAGAACAGAACAGAACAGCACAACACAGAACAGAACAGAACAGCACAGCACAGCACAGGACAGGACAGCACAGAACAGAACAACACAGCACAGAACAGAACAGAACAGCACAGCACAGCACAGGACAGGACAGCACAGAACAGAACAACACAGCACAGAACAGAACAGCACAGCACAGAACAGAACAGAACAGCACAGCATAGAACAGCACAGCACAGAACAGCACAGCACACCACAGAACAGCACAGCACAGCACAGCACAGCACAGAACAGAACAGAACAGCACAGCACAGCACAGCACAGCACAGCACAGCATAGAACAGCACAGCACAGAACAGAATAGCACAGCACAGAACAGAACAGCACAGCACAGAACAGAACAGAATAGCACAGCTGTTACGTACGGTAAAACTCAGACAGAAACCCAAAAGCAGATCAACACGATTTAATAAGAGCAGGGAACTTAACAAAAGCAGTACGCAGTGGGGGAAAGCTCAGGAGATCTAGGTTATAACAAAAATACACAAGTAATCCAACAAGGGTTTCAAAAAGCAGGTATCAAAAAGGGAAGAGGTTGAGGGAAAACAGAGGAAACTCAAAAATATCCAAAAGATGCAAGACAGGTATTTAAACTTCTCAAAAGGCTCAGGGAGAAACAAAAAAACTCGAACGAATTCCAAGGGGCGGACACGAGAAACTGGAGTCGGTAAAACACACGGAAACAGAACTCACAGGTTGGTGAGCAGACTTGAAACAGACTTACAATAGACAAGGAACGAGGTCAGATGATCAGACAAGAGACAGAGAAAAGACTGGGGTTTATATAGGGAGCAGGAACATTAGGGCAAACAGGGAGCAGCTGACAATCATTACTAGGAACAAGATCATTAAACACAGGTGTGGAGCAGGGGAGGAGAAAGAGGCAGGGCAGGGGAACAGAACAGAAGCACATGTGAGACCAAAACAAACATAGAGGCTGCAGTGCAGTGTTAGTCCAGCGGGGAGCCAAGGTATCAGGAAGCAGAACCATGACAGTACTCCCCCTCTAACGGACGCCTCATGGCGTCCTTTTGACTGAGGCGAGGCGCTGGTGGAGAGTCGGGAACCGTGACAGAAGAGCAGGTGAGAGTTGCTGGCAGGCGGCGAGTCGGGAAACGGGGCAGGAGCGCAGAGCGTTGGTCGGAACTGAAGCACGGGTCGGGGTCCAGGACGGGCGAGCAGAGCGTAGGTCGTAGGCAGGCAAAAAGGTCGTACCAGGTGCGGAGGAGCAGGGCCGTAGCTCAGTGGCAGTCCAGGTTCGGCAACAGGCGGACGATCTTTCCGGAGACCAAGACAAACAGAAACTGACAGGGAAAGAGGTGGGGAGGCAAGGAACGGGCTGGAAACCGGTGCAGGGAACAGGTCACAGGCGGGAACAGGCAGGCAATCCTACAGGAGACAGAGAACACAGCAGAGACAAGGCGGGAGACAAGACAGGGAAACAGGGAACAGACTGGGCTGAGACAGAGAAAACAGGCATGGGAGTCATGATCTGGGTGCTTGCTTGTAGCTGAGAAGAGTTCAGATTAACTGATACACTGATCCGGAATGATGGACACGAGAGGAGACAAAAACAGACGAGACAGAGTGGTGACAGAACCCAACCCCCTCTCAAGGGACAGCCCCTGAGGTCCCCAAGAAAGACACCAAAAACAGATGGACAGGGGAGAACTAAATCTCCAAGTGGTCTGAAACCATGGCCTTGTCCCCGGAGGACCCCCGGGGTCCACTACTAATGGGGGGCAGGGTAGGAGCAGATGCTGGCCAAGGGGTTGTTCTAATGCATGAAACAGAATCGTATCAAGAACAGTATCCTCCACCAGTCTTGAGCCCACTGGATTCTGAAAATCCTCCGTCTTCTTGGCTGGGGATTCCGCATCCCAAGGTTCCCGGGTCAGGAGCCCGGCTTCCCGAGGCTCCCGGATCAGGGGTTCGGCCTCCTGAGGCTCAGAAGGGAGCCCACGGGTCGGAGACTCAGAAGGGTGCCCACGGGTCGGAGGCTCAGAAGGGTGCCCACGGGTCGGAGGCTCAGAAGGGTGCCCACGGGTCGGAGGCTCAGAAGGGTGCCCACGGGTCGGAGGCTCAGAAGGGTGCCCACGGGTCGGAGGCTCAGGGGGATGCCCACGGGCCGGAGACTCTGGAGGATGCCCACGGGCCGGAGGCTCTGGAGGATGCCCACGGGCCGGAGGCTCTGGAGGATGCCCACGGGACGGAGGCTCTGGAGGATGCCCACGGGACGGAGACTCTGGAGGATGCCCACGGGCCGGAGGCTCTGGAGGATGCCCACGGGCCGGAGGCTCTGGAGGATTCCCACGGACCGGAGGCTCTGGAGGATTCCCACGGACCGGAGGCTCTGGGGGATGCCCACGGGTCGAAGACTCTGCAGGGTGCTCTGGGTGGCGGCCGCGGGTCGGAGACTGAGGAGGGTGGCCGCGGGTCGGAGACTCTGCAGGGCGGCCGCGGGCCGAAGACTCTGGGTGGCGGTCGCTGGCAGGAGACTCTGGGTGGCGGCCGCAGGCAGGAGACTCTGGGTGGCGGCCGCGGGCAGGAGACACTGGGTGGCGGGCGCGGGCCGGAGACACTGGAGGGCGCGCGCGGGCCGGAGACACTGGAGGGCGCACGCGGGCCGGAGACACTAGAGGACGCGCGCGGGCCAGAGACACTGGAAGGCACGCGCCGGACTGGGACTCGCCGGACTGGGGCTCACTGGATGGGAACTCACTGGACGGGGATTCACTGGACGGGAATTCACTGGACGGGGATTCACTGGACGGGGAATCACTGGACGGGGAATCACTGGACGGGGAATCACTGGATGGAAGGCCCAGGAACTTGCTGGTAGGGGACTCGGCGCCCGGGAACTCGCTGGTCGGGGAGTCGGCGCTCCGGGGCTCGCTGATCGGGAACTAAACGACCAGGAACTCGCTGGTCGGGGATTCGGCGCTCCGGGGCTCGCTGATCGGGAACTCGCAGGTCGTGGACTGAACGACCAGGAACTCGATGGTCAGGGGCTCGGCGCCCGGGGACTCGCTGGTCGGGGACTCGGCACCCGGGGACTCGCCGGTCGGGGACTCGGCGCCCGGGGACTCGCCGGTCGGGGACTCGGCGCCCGGGGACTCGCCGGTCGGGGACTCGGCGTCCAGGGGCTCTGTGGTCCGGGACTCGGCGTCCAGGGGCTCTGTGGTCCGGGACTCGGCGTCCAGGGGCTCTGTGGTCCGGGACTCGGCGTCCAGGGGCTCTGTGGTCCGGGACTCGGCGTCCAGGGGCTCTGTGGTCCGGGCCTAGGTTCTGAAGCTGACATGGAGGTAACGGAAGGCGCTGGAGAAATCAACTCCACGCTCGGAAAAAACGGAGGAACTGAAAAAACAGAAGCGGTTGGAGGTCTAGCTTGTAATCCTCGCCGTTTCTCCTCCACACTCAGACGAGTCCGGTCCACCTGCATGGACTCTGGGGTTGCCATGGCGGGAGATGACGAAGAAGAGGTAGCGAGACAGGGAATTCCTCCGCCCACAGCTCCGGATGCACTAAAACGTCGACGTTGCTGCAACCTAGTGTCGACACGGATGGCCAGATTGACCAACCCCTCGCAGGTCTCAGGCAGATCATGGGATATTAACTCATCTTTCAATTCTTCAGAGAGACCGTTTAGGAAGATGTCGAATAATTCCTTCTTACCCCAGCCAGATGAGATAGCCAGGGTCTGGAAGTCTATGGCGAAGTCAGAAACAGATCGGGAACCCTGGCGCAGATGGAGCAATTCCCTAGCAGCCTCGTGCCCGTGTTTGGAACGATCGAACACCCGCTTCATCTTGGAGGCGAATTCTTGAAAATCATTGCAGGCTGGGGACTCCGCCTCCCAAACCGCCGTTCCCCACTCTCGAGCTCGTCCTGCCAACTGGGTGATGACGTAAGCCACCTTGGCTCGCTCGGTGGAGAATGATCCGGGTTGCAGGCTAAAAATCAAGGAACACTGGGACAAAAATGAATGACAGGTACCAGGCTCACCGGCGTACCTCTCGGGTGGAGGCAATCTGGGCTCGCGGAACAATGATGCCGCTTGAGCGATTGGCACTTAGTCAAAAACGGTCTTCGTTACTTGGTAGGGCCATTTGATGTCGGGGAGCATAACGTCTGACCGCTCAATATAAGACTGGGTCTCCCGATACATCACCGAAAACTGCTCAAGATCCGCTGGGTTTATTGCTGGTCTGATCATACTGTTACGTACGGTAAAACTCAGACAGAAACCCAAAAGCAGATCAACACGATTTAATAAGAGCAGGGAACTTAACAAAAGCAGTACGCAGTGGGGGAAAGCTCAGGAGATCTTCTCAAAAGGCTCAGGGAGAAACAAAAAAACTCGAACGAATTCCAAGGGGCGGACACGAGAAACTGGAGTCGGTAAAACACACGGAAACAGAACTCACAGGTTGGTGAGCAGACTTGAAACAGACTTACAATAGACAAGGAACGAGGTCAGATGATCAGACAACAGACAGAGAAAAGACTGGGGTTTATATAGGGAGCAGGAACATTAGGGCAAACAGGGAGCAGCTGACAAGCATTACTAGGAACAAGATCATTAAACACAGGTGTGGAGCAGGGGAGGAGAAAGAGGCAGGGCAGGGGAACAGAACAGAAGCACATGTGAGACCAAAACAAACATAGAGGCTGCAGTGCAGTGTTAGTCCAGCGGGGGGCCAAGGTATTAGGAAGCAGAACCATGACAACGGCACAGCATAGAACAGCACAGCACAGCACAGAACAGAACAGAATAGCACAGCACAGCACAGCACAGCACAGCACAGCACAGCACAGCACAGCACAGCACAGAACAGAACAGAATAGCACAGCACAGCATAGAACAGCACAGCACAGAACAGAATAGCACAGCACAGAACAGCACAGCACACCACAGAACAGAACAGAACAGAACAGAACAGAACAGAACAGATCAGAACAGAACAGAACAGAATAGCACAGCACAGAACAGAACAGAACAGAACAGAACAGAACAGAACAGAACAGCACAGCACAGCACAGCACAGAACAGAACAGAACAGAACAGAACAGAACAGAACAGAACAGAACAGAACAGCACAGCACAGCACAGCACAGCACAGCACAGCACAGAACAGAACAGAACAGAACAGCACAGCACAGCACAGCACAGCACAGCACAGCTCACTCAAGCAGCCACTCATGCCCATGTGCTGCTCCCACACCTCCTATTCATTTCATGCCATTGCTCTCTCTCTCTCGCTTTCTCTCTTTCTCCTGATCTCCATATCATTCTTCTCTCTGCTTCTGACCCTTGATATATGAGTTCACTCTCTTTCTCTTTCTTTATCTCTCTCTCTCTCTTTGCCTCTTTTTCTTAATTCTTTTCTCTGAAAATCTTTTTCATTCTTCTATATGTTTCTGACTATCCTCATAAATGTACTCTCTCTCTCTCTCTCTCTCTCTCTCTCTTTCTCTCCCTATCTTTCCTAACTTTTTCTGCATCGCTCTGTCTGTCTTTCTGCCGTCTGGCTCTGTCAGGCTTGATTTGTTTATCCTCCCTCCTTCTTTCGCTCTCTCTCCCTCTGTCTTGTTCTTTGCATCAGCAAACCAAAGACTCTAAATCCCCCCTCTGGAAAAAAGGGAAAGCTTGTTGGCATGGGCAGAAGCGTCTGCTTCCGTTCCGTGCTGAGAACCTGAGAGGGCGTCAGCACTCCTTGGGGCATTTCAGATTTCTGCTCTGAAGGCTCCCAACTTTTCATCACAGTTTGGGAACAGGCATCCCCCCCACCCACCCTTTCCAAAAAACCTTCCATCTACATCTTCCTTTTTTCATTTAAATGGGAAGTGGGAAAAGCAAGAAGAGGGATGACAAAAAAACAAAAACAAAAAAAAAACAAATCAGTACACACACCGTGGTGGCATCTGAAGACACGAGAGAGCATAAAGGAAGAATGGGCAATTTGCATACATTACCTTCCCGAATGGCTCGATTGCTGCAGCACACAAAAGACATTTGGATGAAGATTTTAAGAGATCTGAAGTCTCTTTATGAAGAGCCAAGCTGTAAGCTATAAATCAGTTGTGGTCTCTCTGATCTAATGCTCCTTGCAGTATAGTCGCAGCTCTCAATGACCCTCAATCTCTTCAAACATAGGCGTAAAGACAGATTACCAATCCATATGTCAAGGCATTTGTGTCTATACATACTGTATATATCTATAGATATGTCAAATTGTCTACATTGAGTACGAATTTAAGTCGAATTTAAGTCCAATTTCATCTAAATGTAGACATTTTTGCTTTCAATCAGAATGACTTTGCCATTCAATCTGCCTCACTTTTTATTTAGGTGTCATATAAACCCACAGGACTCACAGGAAAGACATTTACAACGGATACAGCAACTGATTCATCTCTGGAGCATCTTGTTAGTCCTTCGGCAGGAGGTGATCAACTGTAAGTGGATTAAAATGGGAGAGCAAGTCGAAAAACAATCACAAATATCTCTGTGTCTGAAATGCTAATTAAAATCACTGTAGGGTAAAAACCCAGCATGCCACTCATGGTAAGTAAATACATAAGGGAAATATATATCATCTCATCAAGCTACAGATGTTAGGCATTTAATTCATCTATATATTACATTTAATTTATCTATACATTACATTTAATTCATCTATACATTACATGAATGAATCTTGACCAAATGACGATCACTATTGCCGTAAAGGGGAACAGTTTTAGGGACAGTTATCATGTTCGTGTCTGTTAGTGAGTGAAATAGCAAATTAATTGTCTGTAGTAAGTGGCATCAAATTGGTTCATGCCTAGCATTTATGAAGCCGCTTCAAAAATCAATTAAAATGTTTGTACGGTGTGAGCTGTCATCATGGTTGTCAAAGACATACAAATAAAAAAAGAGATGTTTTTGTTGCCATGGGAACCAGCAAACTTAAAGAGCATGGACTGTTCGTACCCCATGGTCCCAAAGCTGCAAACAAATGGAGTACTTGAGAAACTGTGGACTTTCATGATTTCGATAAAAAGGTAAAATGGATTTCTGACAAACAAGCACACTTGTTTAATGTCTAATTAATTTAACTGTCTAATACATCTATTACATTATTTTTGTATAACCATTTTGGATGCTGACAAGGAACACGTAGAGCCAGAAATAGAGAGAGAGACAAAAACTGACAAAGAAAGACTGAAAAAGAGAGGGATGAACGGGAAGATTTTTTTCTCTGTCCCCATAAAGAAGAACAAGGACAAATTAGGGCAGAGAGAGAGAAAGAGAGGGTAAAGAGAAAAGGTGAGCCTTTTGTCAGTGTTCAGGTTATTCAGTGGAGAAAAAGAGTCAGACTGAAGCAACCTGGATCACTGCAGAAAAAAGCACCTGGGCAGCACTTCTGCTGTGCCCCCCCCCAGAGCCAGAGGTCACCTGGAGGTCAAGGCAGGGGAGATTAAATGACCTTGAGCTGGGTGTGATTCAGACACAGTCAGCAGCACAGCTCCCGGGCAGTGGGGTTGGGAGTTGGGGGTTGGGAAGGGAAGGGAAGGAGGAGAGAGAGAGCCATGCATTGCAGGTGTTTGCAAGCCAAGGGGTCTGTGCATGATTTAAGGCAAATGAAAAAATGTGTCACCAGCCAGCAATGCTTGTCTTAAATGGAGGTCCTTGAACAGGTTACAATGAAAGATTTTTTCAGATCTCAATCTGATTCCCTTGGTTTTGAGGTGCTGTAAGACCCAGTATGTTTAAATGTGATATTTCTGTTTTTCAATACCTTGCTGTAATAAAAGACTAGAGAGGACTATTTTTCACTGTGGCTGACGTGGATCCTTCACTGGCAAAGAATGTAAACTTGATAAATCAGAGGTCGGAAAAGAAAAAAACAATACTGCAGTCAGCATAAACAACATGCATGCCTTAGGTTTCTGATGAATCAACCAATAAAACAACTTCAACAAAGTTGTAGTACTATATAGGTGTTTATATGTTCATGTTATTAATGTGTTATTATATACTGCATAGAAACCCATTGGACTTGTAGTTTGGTTACAATGTAACATTGCTGTCATGAAATTAACTCTATTAAGTCAGTTACTCAGAAATAATTGCAGTAATAATCTTTAGTCACTACATGTGGTTAATAATGATTATTTTTTTTCATAAACTGCGGTCTTGTGTTTGAAACTGGTAAGGTAGGCCATCTTACTCAGTCAAGCCCAACCTCATCAGCAGTGCACACAAGGATTCGACCATCCAAAAATGAAATCTGTCGAGGGAGTCACTCTGAAGATGATGGCAATCATACCGCTCTCCCCACCTCTGTTTTTAGAGGTCCCCTGAACTTGGTTAATTTGCCTGCTTACTAAAAAACAACTCCATTGCATGAGACCCTTGAGATTTCCTCGAGCTTCCTTGCGCCGCTCTAGACTTCCTATAGAGGTAAAATAGGGACCATCCTGGCTGTCTTTTAACAAAATATGCTTTTCTTTTTTTTTTGGAGCTAAGCAAGTTGCCGTAGCGCGAGGGGAATCTCCAGTACGTCTGCATGGACAGGTCTCTCCCAGCCAGCGGGGGAGTAGGGTAATTGGTTTTGAGTCAGTGTATTAGTTTTCTTGTCACAGGATGTTACACATAAATCATAAGCCAGTTTCAATGAGGGCCGAGGGATGAGAGAGGGAGGCGGTGGAGGGAGGATTGATTCAGCACACATTTTAACGATGACAGGGATTTGTCTTTCATGGGTACATATGGAAGGTTTCCACCTGTAAGACTGACAGAGGCCTATTCATGAGTACAAGCTGCTTTGCCAAAGAGGCTTTCAGGATGAATGTGTGTGTGTGCATGTTTGTGTGTGTGTGTAAGACATGGAGCTCTGTAAGACTACTCAGCAGCATCTTCCCAACACCCTTTCTCTCCCTCCAGACTCCATCATCTGGCTGCATGTGGTCCCTCATGTGTCTGGTAAAAGTCTTCACATCTCTTCAGCTCCTGACAGTTCTTTAATATTGTATTTTTTGCAACCTTACCCTGTGACTCACACACACACACACACACACACACACAGACATAAGCAGCTGCCGTCTGATATAACATTTTGGTCAAGAGGCTATGGCAGGACTTGACTTGATCAACTGGGTGCACTCATATCAGCCGAAAGAGCTGTCCCATAAAGGACTGATGAGGGCAACCGCCCTCAGTGTTTACAACATCAAACCATTCCACGCAGCACTGGGGGAGCACAGCAAAGTGACTTGTGTGTGTTAATGTCTTTTGGTTTGAGAGAGAGAAAGAGAGAGAGAGGAAGAGAGAAAGAGAGAGTGCAAGAGAGAGAAAGCGAGGAAGAATCTTGTGAGGTTCTCATGAATTATGCAGAAGGCTGCCTCCCTGATGTTTCCTGGTTATCACATGGCTGAGGAGCAAGACATGCCTCCAAACATGGCTCCCCCGCTGCCTTTAATCTGTGAACATTGCTGGTCACTGCACTGGCACACTTGTTTATCCTAACACACAGAAATCCCCATTAAAAGGCAACCCCTGACTCTGCCTTTTTTGTCACAAAAGTACACACACATATCCGTACTAATATATACACAAATGGGCACTCACACTCTCTCCCTCTTGGTTTGTACGCACAAACACACACACACACATACAGTATATTATGCTGATGCTGAATAAATCAGAGTGGCCCATGCATCACTGGTTCTCATACCACCTACTGCAGTCAAAGCTCAGAGCTCACTGAATAAGTTGTCAGGCTGTTAGGATGGTAGCTTTACATCATAAATATCAATAAGGGTTGCTGGCAATACAGAGGTGGGGCAGGAAGGTGGGGGTGGGGGGTGGCAGGGGTTGAATGGTGCGGTGCAGACAGATGGTGGTGAAGAAGGGACTCTTCATCTCCTCTGGGGATGAAGGGAGATTAAACAAGAGGCAATCAGCCAAAGATAAAATCTAATTCATTGTGCTCATTTGCACTAAAATGACACCGCTCGGATAGAATAGGTGTTTCGATTGTTTCGTGGGGCGAGCGCAGGGGTGTAATGGTCTGAAATGGATTGTGGGTTTCTCTGTTTGCTGTCTGTGTTCATCCAATGCATCAAAGTGTCCAGCAAAAGAGTTTTCAAAAGAGTAGTGAAGGTAGATGACCTCTGGCCCTTCTTGTGCAGTCTACAGTGTACTTGTACATGTCTACCTACGCAGAGCTCATAAAATGTAATGCATCGTCAATTAGAGCACTGTGGTGTCTCATGCATGAAATGAAACTATTGTGTGACATCATTACACTAACCCATACATATTTGGACACAGGATCAGTGATTAAATTAAATTAAATTACATTTTGATTAGATTAAATAAATACATGTGTTATGCCAAGTTAGATTGAATTTTCTTGCCATTGCCTTTTTTTTTTTTTTTTTTGCCATTGCCTGTAAATGAAATTAGGGTACATGTCCACTTTCTAAGCACTAGGTACTTATCACTGCACTCTACAACACCTCTACCTGTATCTGCTTTTGAAAAATCTTCATTACTGTTTAGCTTTAAACTAGTAAAATATTACACACCAGCAATATATTATGATTATTGTTCTTTGTGTTGCCAAAACTACCAAGAGCTCCACTGTTATGCGATTGCAAAGTTATGATATCTCCTCTATGGTTCGACCCTTTGGCGATTTTAGGGTGTTTTTAAAAGCATAAATGAAACCATTACTCACCTCTAAAATATGTTTTTCATTCTCCGGTTCTGTAAACAAAAAGTGAGTAAACAATTTGAAAGCACATTAAACCCATTCGCCTAGCAGTGAGTTGACAAACAAAGAGCAAACAAGCCACAGTGCTGTTTATCACAAATGACTTTTCCACTGAATGTTATCCTATCATCAGTATATTGTGCTCTGACAAAGAAACCAATTTCATCGACTTCATAGATGCAGTGAGAGACAGAGAAAAAAAACATTGATTGACTGTCCTCTTTCAACCCTCAATTCAATTCCTGGAGTGAATTAGAAAATGTTTGTGTACACTGAGACTTTCATACTTTCATGTGATGGCGTGGCATGTGCAGGCATGGAGAGAGAGACAGATGATGAGGGCACGCATGGTTATCCCAGGTTATCTCCTCCTCTCCTTCCCTCGCCTGGTGCCTTTGGCTGCCGGAGCTGATCCCCATTTCCACAGCCACGCGGCAGCTCTAGTCTTGACTCATTTATAAAATATCTGTGCTGTGCTCACAGACCAAACACAGGGAGACACACCTTCTGACCCTTTCCATACCACCCCAACCACCCCTCCCAACACCCCCATACCCCACCAACACCCCCATACCACCCCACCAGCCCTCCCAACACCTCCATAACCCCATACCCCCACACCACCCTCACCAGGCCTCTCAACACCCCCACACCACCCTCACCAGGCCTCCCAACACCCCCATAAACCCTCCCCATCTCCAAACCACCCCTACCAGGGCTCCCAACACCACCATACCCCCATCCCCACCACCCCTTCTTAGCTCCAGAAGTTCCCAACTCCCCTCTTAAAGTTCTTGCATAAATCACATCCACATTTAACATGGAAATGTGTCATATCTGCAGAACCTCAGAAGGGGCAGAGAGGCAGTAAAACATTTAACATGGAAATGGTCTCAATCTGCATGACCTGAAGAGAAGCCGGCTAGTTTGATCCACTGCCACGGGCAATTGGGTAAACATATAAATAGACTGGCAGTGGGCTACAGTATAGTCAGAGTCATGTCATTTTCTCCTTCAAAAGCTACAACTGCACAATAAAAGTGCTGATCAATCTGATGCGTAAAAGTCCATAAGTCCAAAATTGTCCATACTTTTGGAAAGTCCGTACTTTTTTTTCCAAAGCGAGAGCTGAGAATTCAGTTAATAAATCTGGATTAAATATATAAATTTCATATGACTATGTATGGTACCTGTATTTCAGAGCAGAAAACAGAAGTATGTGCTCTTTTTAAAGAGAGAGAGGGAGAGGGAAGGAGGGAGGGTTTGACTCGGCATTGAGAGTAGCTTTCTCTGGCACCCAGGGCTGTGGCAGGAGTTGAAGGTTTTGGTTCTCAGCTGGTTAGGATGAGAGTGTCAGAGAAAGAGAATTCTGACACAGGACCATCTGGCCCTGGGATAGGGCCCATGGTTAGCAGAGTCAGAAAGAGTCACACACAAACACACACACACACACACACACACGTACATGCACACACACACACCAAAACATTTCTGACTTCAAAGTGCTTTTCTCTTTGAGGATGCATGGGGCAAACAAACTCTGTTCACTGGAACAAACCAAAGTGAGGGGGGAAACAAGTCCGCTGTAGTTGCTAAGAGACCAATAAATGCCTGGAAAATCAAGTAGCAATAGATTACCTCTGAATCCAAAACAAGGGCTTAAGGCCTTCCACAACTGCCGCTCCTGTCACCCAATAAAAAATGAGTATACTATGTCTGCAATGTAACTGATCCCATGAACAAGGATTTCATATCAAGCTGATATGTTACACAAAGAAACAGCTTCTTTAATGACATTCTGTGATGGTCCACCTGACATCACTAACATGTGTATGTGTGTGTGTGTGTGTTTACGTGCCTCCATCCATGCATGTGTGTGTGTGTGTGTGTGGTGCACACGTGCATATGTGTGAATGTGCGTGTGTGTGTGTGTGTGTGTGTGTGAGAGAGAGAGAGAGAAAGGGAGAGGTGGAGGCTGTAATGGATGTAATAAATCTATTTTATCTATGATTGAATTGTGAATTGCCCTTGTTGATGGAAGGCTTGTGCGAGGTACGGAGGGGTTGCAGGGGAATAAGGAGGATGTCATTCTGGTGGATGGCCAATCAAAAGATAACTCTGGGCAGTTAGGAACCAAGAGCCCAACAGCTCTCTCACAGCCCCTAAGCAGATTGGTGGTTTGTGTTGATCTATATTTTAGAAGTTGTCAACTGAATGTGACTCAAGAATACTAGGTCCTGTTTAACCTGAGAGTCACCTTGTATTTTCCAGATTTCATGTGCTGTCATTTAATGATTCACACACAATAATTAACACATCGACAATTCCCACAGTGACAATGCTTAATGCATGCTTGGGGACTGCCTGCACTGCTTTCATGGATCACCTGTTGTATCTGTGTTTGACACAAATCCTCCTGTGACCTTATTGCCCACCAGTGGGCTAAAATTTGATATAAAATCTTCATTAAGTGTCAAGCTCATTTGCTACATGCAAACCCATGGTATTGTAAGGCTTAGACTACCACTTTTAATATATATCCAGCAATAAAAGCCATTTCAAGGTTTTCAAAGTCATATTCTTGCTTAAACAAGGTGTCATGTGTGTTCAGAACAGTGGTTTTTAAGAGTCCTGCAGAGTGCTGCAGAAGTTTCATTGACTTTGAATTGGCCTTCTCAATAGTCAGAGGTTGGATGAATCTGTCCAAGGTCTGCTGCAAACCATGAATTACTGCGGTCAGTGCTATCTTTTTGTGCTCCTCCTTACAATACATTGGCTCTCGTTCATCAATATCTTGAGATTTCCTAAATTTGAAATTTAAATCCTATAACATTTTACTACTATAGAATTGATGAGAATGCAGCAACTAATTATTTTGCACAAACAAATCAGCTCAAAAGTTTGAATGCTCTTGAGTGTATCTAGATTTTGTCTTTACCTATGAACAAGTGCCAGATAAGAAAACTGCTGAATTCCAGAATCCTCTAGAAAACTGTGCAAGTGGAGTCAGAATGGCTAGTGAATGATGCCCAGTATCCCATAATTCATGATGAGCACTATTATTGCAATCTCCAGTAACCAAAACCCATTGCCTGAAATACTGCTGTGGAGCTTAGACTGTAACTGAATTGTCAACTCTGTGAGCTAAAATCACAGTTGGAGGTGGTTTCTGATGTTTCATTTTGCTGAAGCACACTTTCAGTCAGACCCTGGAATTTCACATGGAAAGGGTCTGCAATTTATCAATTTTAAGGAGGTAATGCAAGCATGTCATTATGCTACCATCAGCATGGCTGAGTCACAGAGGAAATGGAAAGGTGTCAGGGGTTACTTCTGTCTACCAGCTAGGCTCTTCACCACCTCCACACATAGCCTGAGGCAAACTTTTTTTTAACAACAATGCCTGCTAAATCTGGAGTGTTGGCTCACTGTGTGGCTTGCTATGTGTGAATGTTGCCATGTGTTAGGATTATACACACACACACACACACACACACACACACACACACACACACAGATAGATAGACAGACAGATTAGACAGACAGACAGACCAGACAGAGAGGAAGAGGGACGTGATACACTGTTTTAGTCTGTTTTCCTGTTGAAAAGGTTTATTTTTTCCAGTAGTGGCATTTCATCTAACAATGTCTTTGAACATGTTTTTATTATTATCAAGTTAATTTCTCTTCCATATTGCATATGACATTTGATTCATCTGGTGGGCAAGCTGGAAATCAAGTTCATGGCAGGACAGCACTCAGAGGGAAATGAAATATGTGTTATAATAGCAAAACCTGCATGATTAATACCATAAAACAAACACCAACTGCCTCAGGAATAACTTGTCTTAAAAATGTCTGAAACTATGTGAGTTATAGTCTAGGGCTCACTCTCACACTCAATATGGTATCTGTTTTTACAGTCTAGTGCTCACACTCACACTCAATATGGGCTGTGTTTTTACGAGTGTTTTGGCAATTGAGAACTTTTAGCAACAGAGAGAGAGAGAGAGAAGCCAATCAACAACATTAACTATATGTTTAATATTAAACGTGAAAGGTTTTTGGTAAGATTGAGAAGCAAAGGCAAATGGATGAACAGCAAAGCACAAGACAAGAATACTGGACCAGCATACAGAAATAGAAAACATGGGGATGTTCTCCAGTGGGGAGTCTTAAAGATTAACAGTGTGTCTTACAATGTCTTTAGGAAATAAGGGCTATCTTAAAATTTCACTGCACAAATGAAAATGAAAAGAAAAAAGGAATGAAAATGGTGCTGTGGGGAGGTGATTCTATTCCTCCAGATTTCAAAAGTGGCCGGTAGTGAGCCATGGTCAGAGCCATGTTGAGTCAGCCATTTAGCTTGATTCAAATCTATGCTGAGCTCAAATCTTTAGGCAAAGGCTGGACAAGAAGGGTGGAAAAAGGAACTCCTTTAGCTTTCTTACACACTAGATAGCCGGTGGATATCTAGTGTGTTCTCTTGTTCTTTATCATAAACAGAATGGAACACGTTTAATAGAAAGATGTTATTATAGGAGTGCAATGGCATTGGCCACTTTCTTTAGAAGTTTGCCAAGCCGTGAGTACAGGAAGTCTGTTGAAGCTGATAGCAGAGGTGACGGTGCTTGTTAAAAGTTCAGCCCACTTTGCTTGGCAACATCCACACAGTATTACAGACTGAGTGTCTAAACCCAGAAACTTGCCATAGTTCTTTAAACACTAACAAAGCACAGGGCTGCCTTATCTGATGTTTGCCTACACTTCCATTATGTTTCCAGAGATTGGAACAGATGTGTGGGCAGCAGCAGTTCAAGGCCTTGAGCCAGGCTCCTGATATCCAGTATTTCACCTCTACATAATTAGGTCTTCTCAGAGTTTCTAACAATATATGAGCACTCAGAAGGGGAGAAGTTAGTCGTCATGAGAGGGCTGACATTTGTTGAGGTGCTTTCGCAAACCTCCTCACACAAAGAAGGCAGAATGACCCAGGTACCTTGCAGGAGGAAGCGTTAAAGCTGTGAAGTTGGTAATATGGTTGGTAAGATGACAACACGACCAGCATTTTCAGGGAGGCAATTCTTACAGATTGCTTACAGTAAAACTTGTGACACGTCAGGTTGTAATGCCTTGTATAATAACAATGTTATGAGTACAGTCATGTATAAACAGCTAACCCTAGTTATGAAATTATAAAAAAATATGAATGCATTATAACCCTTTAAGAATGCATTCATAATGCATTGTAGATACTGGTCCCATAGAAAGTTTTTTTTTACTTGATATTCAATAAAGGCAGCAGTACTTTTGGCTGATTCACACAACAACATACTGCAATGCTCAGCAGAAAGAAATGTAGTTTTTTGGATCAGACACAGACACAGTATCTCTGTGAAAGGAAAACAAATAGTTCTTGGAATTTATCACTCACTGCATCAAAATGTAGTTGTGAGAGATTGTTTCTAGAAGTGAGAAGAAGAAAAGCAATCTCATTACAACACCAAAGTACCAAAAATGAAGTAAACAGCTCTATGCTTCCTCGATGCAGCATTATTGTGTGTTGTGCACACATTGCTGTGTGTGTGTGTGTGTGTGTTTGTGTGGTGATGATCATACTGTGTGTAACTGCCATAGCTAAAATAGCAGTTAAAGAACCTGGCTGGCATACTAGTAGCCTGGAAACTGCAGGTTCAAATCCTGTCTGTCGCTGTTGTGCCCTTGAGCAAGGCACTTAACGCTAAGTTGCTCAAGGCCCTGATGTAATTGATAGTTGACAAATGTAAGATGCTTTGGATAAAAACGCCTACTAAAATGCATACATGTAAACTGTATGGAGGAGATGAGGAGAGAGATGCACTCATCAATAACATGTGAACATTTGGACATGGTTATGATTCTCCATCTATTTAGAAAACCTGTCCTTCATCTTGCCTCACCCTCTTACTGAGAGAGCTACGGACCAGCTCAAAGCCAAAAAACAATTAACAACTGCCTGGACACACAGTGTACATGGGCTACCTGTCTGCTACAAGCTAAAGTGATCCAGAGATAAATTTATTTTTTCTCTTAATTCAGTCTTCATGTTCAGCAAAGACAGATGACGTAGCGGACATGACAGATGGAGAACATTACAAAGGTTATGGCCAGTTGGATAAGCCAGTTAAACAACCAGTTAAATAGGCAGTGGAGGGTGTTTGAATAATTAGGCTGTAAACAGCTCAAAGCTCACAGGCTGTAAAGGGCAAAAGTACTACCTCACACCTGTGTGGGGAAATGGAAAAAAACATGAAACGCGTAGAGAGACGTTCGGCAGAGAAATCCGTCACATACCCCTCACACTGGCTCCCAGTGTGTGGTCACTGCTCAATATCAGTTGTCACGGTGATGCGGAGGATGAGGAGGAAGGAGGAAGAAGATGGAGAAGAAGTCCTGCCACCACAGCGTGCGTCAGGCATGCGAGGAGTGCGCCGAGAGTGACGGGGGTCATTAAACTGAGCTTCTGCTGTCATTAAGGTCTTTTAAGCTCCATCAGTCCTGTAATTTAATCCAGCGACGAGGAGCCGCACGTCGGGAGAGAATGGAGGCTCATGCATATTGATTGCGCCCTCATGATTGTCTCACGGGCTCATCTTAAGACGTCTCCCAAAACAACAGCTCTCCAAAGGCCTCCTGTGAGCACTGTTTGACTTCCCCTGGCCTAGTTCTGTTCTTGTTGTTTTTTCAGAAGTCCTCTTTTTTATGTGTTTGTTTGCGTCCCTGCTGACAGTGCTCGTGAACATGAAATGCCTGTGAAAACTATAGCTGTCTGTACACAGTTTACATTGGCCTTTGAGTGTCTTCACCAGTGTATAAACAATGTTCCCGCTTTCACTGCAGACATTAAATTTTTAGAAACAGATATTAGCCATTTTGGGCTAATTTTTATATTTCCCCATCTAAAAATTCTTTTGTTATTGACATGTTATATACAAGCCTATTGAGATGCACCATATTGGGCATCTTCAATATACAATTTATCCAATCTCATTTTGACCAATTGTCCAAATGTCAATATCAATATATAAAGATCTTTTTAAATTTCCTTCAGTGATGTCTGGTGTTCTCAAAAACATGTCATTATCTTTGCACCACATGCTGCACCATTTATGCATAATCTTAAGTTTAGTAGGAGCTTAGCTTAGGATCGTTTGTGAGTAGTGTGGTTGTGGCCTGAATCCTGTGGATAGATTGATCTCCATTCAGAGCACAGCAGGGAGGGTGGAGAGGCAGCCTGGGGAGGTGGTGAGCTGTGCTGAGATCTGTCCAATCATCCCGTTTACCACTGGACCATGCAGCAGTCATCAGTGATCTCAGTTTATGTGCCCTCTGCCTCCTTCAATCCATATTGTGTGTGTGTGTGTGTGTGTGTCTGTGTGTGTTTGTGTGTGTGTGAGAGAGAGAGTGCTGATTCAAACAGGCTCTTCAAGCTCTACCCAATTCTCCTGTCTGATTGTGGATTGTATGTGTGTGTTCATTACTGTACACTCACTGTTCCACGCTTGCATAAGAGAGGGCCGGGGATGTGGGGACTGTACAGCACTTAAATACTGCAGCATCCACTCAGCTGAGGACTGGGGGAGAGGATAGGCACACAGCAGCGCAGCACAGAAAAGTGGTGACATGAGAAACCAAATGAGCAAAGCTGGAGATTATTTTTAGCCTCCTCCCTCTCTCTCTCTCTCTCTCACACACAGAGAGAGAGAGAGAGAGAGAGAGAGAGAGTTTGATCCTGCAGATACAGTAGAAACTGTAGATAGATATATGGATAAATAGATAGATTTGTAGATAGACAGACAGGAACCCACACACACACACAGAGAGAGAGAGAGAGAAATAGTTCAATAATAGATGGATTGGTAGATAGACAGAGAGACATAAAGACACACACACAGAGAAAGAGAGAGAGAGATTTACTTTTAAGAGTATTAACTCCTATTCCTTGCTTTACTACTAGTCTGCATTCGCCCCCCCCCCCCACCCCCGCCCCCGCCCACTCCGAGATACTTTTAGCAATCATGTTTCATTAAAGCCTGAGGATGCAGCCAGAAAAGTCTATTGTTTTCTTCCTCCCCAGTTGAAAAGATCACCAGTGCTGCATTTCTTATTGTCTTATAGCATTAGGGATGCTGACACCGCTGCTCTGATTGTTTCGCTCTGCCGTCCCTTCACAGTGTCCATGTGGTCTGCAAAGACCTGGGGTTTGCTGTTGCTGTCTGTCATACTCATTAACGTGCTAAAAACATTGAGGAGATGCAAATGAATGCTCTGCTTTTGGGGTATATATAGGAAGAAAATAATCCTATTATTAGACAGACACACAGACTAATTTTTAATGCTTGCTGCATGTGGTTGAGAGTGTGTTGAAGGAAAAGACTGAGACAATGCTGTAATCTGTACAAACAAATCTGCATCACTTAAAGTTTATCACATTTCTTTGTAACCATTTATGTCCTTATGAGTCTGTATGAGTCACTGCATCTATGGTTTCTTCTTAATGTGTAAACCCACATGCAAATACAATTACGCCATCTTTGTTCTCTTTTCTTCTTCCAAACAACTCGAAATCCTGCTGGAGCGGTCAGTGAGATTACGATCAAGTGGCATCTCATCAGTAAAGTAATCTAAAGGTGAATGAGGCACATGATCAAAGTTAATTAAAAAGAGAATTTCGGCTGATTAGGTTTCAAATCAAAAGGCTTTCACTGAGGTAGAAAAACAAACAAAAAGATTGACATCAAGGCTGAAGAGTTTTATTTTAAGAGTTCTGAGGTCTTATGCCATTTGAATATTAACTCATTTTGGGTGTGCAATGGAATATTAAAGGAACAAATCTGGAGTCAATAGGCCCATATCCCTGTTCTTTGAGTCAATCAGCCCATATCCCTGTTCTTGGAGTCAATCAGCCCATATCCCTGTTCTTGGAGGCTGCTGAATGCTGTCATTAGGTATAAGAATGACAGCAATTGATACAATGTAGACTGAATTAGTGAACTGGCAGACTTCACAGTTTATAGTATAGTTTTTATGGCGTATTGTATAGTAACTGTGTTTATAACGTAGTAACATGGAATAATTGAATATTTCTGTTTACAAGGACAGTAAAATGTTTTCTTAGAAACTCTTATTGATTGAACCTGTGTTACTGCATTTAACCTGTATGTCAAATCAAGGGTGAGGCATAAATAGTATATTATGGAAAACTATTCTGTCAAGCAGATCTGAGAGCCTCTGTACATTATCAGTGAGCAGTGGGACAGAGGCACCATAGTGATGCTCAAGAGTAAGGATTGTAATGCTAATTTGTACAATAGGTGAGTGACTATCTTTTATCAATATTTGTGGAGATTTCAAGATTGTTGAAAACCTGAGCTTTGTACAGGTACCACGTGCAGGTAGAAACATAGGGGTTCAAGTGTGTCAGGCTATGATCTCCTTGGCGTGTGAGCTGGTCTGTGCGTGGTTGGGTAGCTGGTGGCTGGAAGAGATGGTAGGGAATATGAGTTTTCTGTTAGACAGCTGAGTCCTTTTGATTTCTCCAGAAACACCAAGGCTTCCCTCTGTATAGTCCATCACACAAAGTCTACCTTCAAGTCTGCTTGTGGATATTACAAAAAGCAATCACATTCATCCTGCATCAGGGCTTTTTTTCATACACCTTTTGAGTCTATTTTTTTATTATAATTTTTTATAAGTAAAAGAAAATGGAACTAAATAAAGAAAGAAACAGAGGATGTCTGCTGGAAGCAGGGAAGGATGCCATGGAAAATAATGAAACAGACAGAGGGCTTTTTTGTCTGCTTTCTGAAACAAAAGGCTCTTTGCATCAAGCGGAGAAAAAAGAAAGAGGATAAAAGAGTTGGAGAAGGAAGGAGGGAGAGCAGGAGACGGAAGACAGAGATATGAAAACTCAAACTGTTCATTCAAGTCAGGATGGTTTGCTGAAATAATTGATTAAACAGTGCACTGGAAATTAATTAACCACACCAGTTAATATGAAATGGCATTTTGCTTAATATATGGACATTTTATTCATGCTGTTTACTGGGATTTGGCCACTCAGAGCCTCTTTCTATACAAGAGTTCTCTGAAATTGGGTTACAATGTGCTTTATGGTGAAAAAAAAGAAATATTATCATGATAATTCCAGTTATTGCAAACACCATTATTTTACTGTTTATGCAGCTGCCCCACATTGCTGCCTCTTGTTTATCATTTCACCAAGCACACCCAGGGCCAGAACAGTCTCATTTCAGCACCATGGACAGCATCTGAGCCAGTGCCTGTGATGTGGGCAAGCCCTGTTCACTTCCCTGCCGGGCGGCACAACAACAACAGCAGCACAGCTGTGCTTGTCCCTTTAGAGCCACATCTCAATCATTGGGGCTGGAGCAGCGAGTGTGATGCCATCTTAACTTTTTCCACCACCACCAACACCACCCCCACATCCGTCCTCAACGCAGCAGACAGGCCCCACGGCTTGTCAGTGCTCACCCGGGTCTGCCTGCCTCAGTCACAAACAAGACAAACAAGCCCTCAGCCAAATGCACAGAGGGATGGACGTGGCTGACAAACACACACATATATCTCTATTATTGATATGTTTCTTCTATCCTTCTGTCTCCACTCTCCTCAAGCTGCCCTCTGGCATTGAGGCCGACACTGTAGACAGCCTGCGATTCCATTTCTCCTTCTCCTCCTCCTTCTCCTCTTTGCCATCCAATGCAGGAGTGTATGCAGACATACATACTCTTAAGACATACTCTCTTTTTGGCTTCAGTGTCAAACAAAATGACACAAACTGACAGAGAAGGAGTGTAAGAATAAGTAAGAGAAAGAAAGAGGGGTTACGCCTAGTCAAATAAATGCTGGGGGAACAGAGGAGGAGAATGAAAAATGGAGGGGGGGGGGGGGCAAACTGCACAAACAGAAAAAGAATGGAAGAAAGGGAAGGAACAGAAAGGATGAAAGGAAGAAAAATAAAGAAAGGATGGAACAGCACAATTCCTGTTTACTAGTCAGTCAGCTGCTGACACACAGCCTGTGCAGTGCGTCTGAGCGTCAGCAGAAAAGAAACCAATAAAAAGACGCCACGCCATGGAACACAGCACCACAGAGTGCTCTTCCACACAGAAAAGCACCTGCAGCCTCCCTGGAGAACTGCATGCCTAATTTAATAGGGGCTTTGGGCTACATTGGAAGTAAAGGCCCTGCTGGTGGTGTGTTGTTGTTGCTCTGTCGCTGCGGACAAAGGCTAACCCGCAGCTAAAGTGTGTGTGTGTCCGTCCCGAGAGAAACATCAGGTAAAGGCAGAGGTTCTCCGGAGCACCAGCGACCCAGTTTTGCCTGAAAGTTTCCACCCTCTTGGTTCAAGAAAAATGTTACTTAAATAATCATAGTTTGCAAAAGTTTGAGAATAAAGTAGGAATATTCCATCTTTAGAGGAAAGCTTATTGTTTAGTTGGCCCCTAGTGATTTGATGGTTGTAACTGTAGCTTTACAGTGACCTGTAAGGAAATACGCAGTATAGAGGTTTGTCATTTTACAGTTTGTGTCTGCTGGAGGGTCTTGAGTCTTGAGTCATACCCTTTCAAAGGCAATCATACACTGGACACAAACCCAAGCTCAGACATGTTCAGATGACAGATGTATTCTGGTTCACATTGCATAATTAGGTAGTCTTCAGTGTAGAGGGGTGAAAGACAGATTTAATTTGAAATTTCAGTTGAGTTGTGTTAATGACATTTGTTATGAGACTTTGCATTATGACCCTTTATGAACATGTTTAGAATGCTTTATGAATTCTGAATTCATAGAAAGAGTTACTGTTACAAAGTGTTACCATTACAATGACATTATAATTCCTTATTACAGTCATAATGAATGTATAAACAACTATAAACACTAATGCCATTAGATAAGACTTCATGAATGCATAATAACCCTTTCTGAATGCATTGATAATGCTTTATGAATACTGGGTCCATAGAAATAAATATGCAGTCTGGAGAGGTGGAGATGAAAAGTGTAGTGGGAATCAGTAAGTCCACCCTGCAAGACACACAGACAAAAAAACACACAGACACACGACACACAGACACACAGACACAAGACACACAGACACACAGACACAAAACACACAGACACACAGACACAAGACACACAGACACAAGACACACAGACACAAAACACACAGACACACAGACACAAGACACACAGACACACAGACACACAAACACAAGACACAAGACACACAGACACAAGACACACAGACACAAGACACACAGACACAAGACACAAGACACACAGACACACAGATACAAGACACACAGAGACAAGACACACAGAGACAAGACACACAGACACAAGACACACAGACACAAGCTAGCATAACCAGGTACGGTCAGTTACCATCAGTGAGTCTGACAGGCTTGTGTTTAGCTGGTGACGTTGGCTTGACTTTATTTTGGTGTTTTTAGTCTTGGGGGCTCTGAGGTGGAGGTAGCTGTGGTGTCTGTAGTCCCCAACACCCCAGTGTCTAATCCAGCCCACAGTCATCTCCCAGTCTCACTTATCCCACCAGTCATCTCCCAGTCCCACCTGTATCTCTCTCCCACACACTTGCCTCTAGTCACTCTGGACTGTCCTGTCTGGGTTAAGGCATTAAAGTACACACTCAAAATGTCTGCTTACAAAAGTCAAGTTAAGTTTCTGTGTTGACTGTGTTGACTGATCACAGACACAGAAAGGGACTGTTCGCACACACACACACACACACACACACACACACACACACACACACACACACACACACACACACACACACACACACACACACACACACACACACACACACACACACACACACACACACACACACACACATTCCCTCAGCTGCAACCTACTTGTACAATAAGACATTAAAGTACACACTCAAAATGTCTACTTACAAAAGTCAAGTTTCTCTCAGTGTTGAATGATCACAGACACAGAAAGGGGCTGTATGCACACACACACACACACATACACATTCCCTCAGCTGCAACCTACTTGTACAATAAATGTGAGGATACACTGGGCCATTCCCTGGGTAATGTTGCCGGCCAACGACGTAACTGGTTCCACGTTCTGATTGAAGTTCTTGAATATGTGCAGGAATGTTCCAGAACAATAATATTAGGGAACACCAGCTACTGTATCATTATTTTTTGGTAATGCATCCAAAGTATTAGTTCCATACAGTTTATATTGTCCCTGCTAGCATATATTGATCATTTCATTGTGTTGTTCTGTGAGATTATTAGTGTGAGAAATCATTTGAATCTAAATAGGTGCATGTAGCCTGTGTGTGTGAACATTTGTGTATGTAACTGACTGCATTTGCTTATGTGTTTGCATGGGTATGTGTGTGTGTGTGTGTGAAGCACAGAGACACAGAGAAGCACAAAGAGGTCACATGTGTGTAGCGTGGCAGCTCCATTGCCTTCTCAGCCTCTGAGTCTCTTTAGTTCCACTGTCAGCTGGTGTCAGGCAGCAAGCGAGCTCTCGCTGCGAGAGCTTTAAGCTTTTCCCAGCTTTGCCAGATATTTTCTGAACTGATCTTGAAAAGCATTCATTAATTATTAACCGCCACATGCCTATGTCAGAGCTTTCATTTCAGCTCTGCTGTTCCTGCACCGTATTTTGCACTGGCAAACAATGTGGAACGCCACCAACCCCCCCAATTCTCTCGAACTAGGGGGAAGTTTGGTCTGGGTCTGCTGTCAATCATGGCATGGCTGGGGGAAGCTGCATTCTGCACAAGCCAAGTAAAGACCCAAGATAAACATTATCCTTTACTAGAAGCTATTCTGCTCCATTCAGTTTAACTTAAAATGCCTGAATGTAACCATGATTCATGTGCATCTCACTGCAAGCCCTGAAAAGTGGCCTTGATTATTAACTTACTGTGATACCAAATATTTGTACATAATGTGTCCTTGTGTTTGCTGATCTGTTGTGTGTGTGTGTGTGTGTGTGTGTGTGTGCTTATTTAGCTGCATGTATTTGTGTATGTGAGCATTTGCATACTGGCAGAGCGCACGAGGCAAGAGTCTATCTTGCCTTTCATCTCATTGTCTTGTCCAATGCCTTCCTGCTCTGAAGGTGCTCATCAAGTCGCAATCAGAGCTCCAGAGGAGAAGGAAACTGTCAATTAATATCCCGCCAGGCACCTCTCATCCTCATCTGCCAGCAGCAGCAGGAGGAGAAGATAGTGATAGGACAGCATCTGCCACCCATGAGAGAGAAGAGAAGAGAGAGGGAAGACACAGAGGGAGAGAGAGAGAGAGAATATATATATATATATAGAGAGAGAGAGAGAGAGAGAGGGGGGGGGGGCTTTGAAAGGGGATGTGTTCCTCTGCTGGTACAGAATAAGACATGTTTGGTGTGTGTGTGTGTGTATGTGTGTGCAAATATTGTAGCAGCAGTAATTACTTATCTAATGCCTGTCTGTGATCTACGTAAGGGATAATGAAAGACACAGCGAGTTTATATCTGATAATAACGCACGGCGGTGGCCTTTAAACTTTGGAGTGCTTTAATATCTGATATACGCACATGTGGAGTTCATTATCCCGCTTATACCACTGTTGTCATGCCTGCACTATGTAGTTTTGCTAACAATTTACACATTTTGATAGCTAACACAGGCTCATCTGCAGAACTTTGATGTTTGCTATGATCAAAAGTGGGTTGTAGTTCGATCTGTCGATGTCAAGCATCATATCCAAGCATATAACTTATTTATACATTCTTGGATGATAAACCATCTCTGCTGCACTGTAAAACATAAGACTTCCTTTTATTTGTGATAACTTACAATTATTTGTCAGAATAACTACAGAATATGGAAATTGTTGTGTTAACTATTTTTTTGTGTTTTGAGGTCTGAACTCATTATCACAACTCATTAGCTTAAATTTGGTCAACTTAAAATAATTAGGCAGCCCGGACACTAACTTTTTCAAGTTAAAACCATGATTTATTTTTTACAGTGTGTAACATTAACGTTTACTTCTGCTGCTTAATTAATGTTACATTGTATTGCAAACAATACAGCTGTCAAAAAGCTGGAGTTAGTCCTTCCGTGACTCTCACCACGCTGTTGGTATAAGTATATGCACCAATGTGAAGCTAATTAACTCATTAACTCATAACTAAAGATAAGATAAGGTGTCCGTCTTGACATGATAAAAAGTCTCCTTTTAACTGATGTTATGAATAGCCTACTTAAGGTAAGAGACTATTACGACAGCTAAGAATAACTTTGTCGGAGTGTCACGTCTTATTTCAGTGTTACTTCAAGCTAGCACTGTAGCCACTAACCTCCATGCACCAACCAACCAATTAGGTTAAGTTAGTTCTAAGTCAGACATTCAATTGATATTGCAGCAGCGTACTGCATATCATTGAATGTCCAATTTGAAGCTAACATCTTTTACGTTACCGCTGCTGAATAAATTCAAAAGGCACAAACTCTTACAGAAACATAGGCTGCATACTCATTTTTAAAAGGCAATCATCAAGCATCATAAATTTTTAATTGTGAGTAAATAATTTGTATTTTTGACTGGATGTTTATGGCTTGTCGCTGCACTTTACTGCCAGTGGAATTTTGAATGCTGAGCGCATCACCTCCCATGAACTTTCTCTGTTGCGACCCCCAGCGTTTGGAACAGTCTACCTCTCCATATATGCCATGCCCCTACACGTGGGTCCTTCAAAAAGCATCTCAACATACCTGTTTACTGAGGCCTATGGTCTCTGAACCCCCCCCCCCCCCTCCTTAGTCCTACCCCTATGTAAAGCGGCCTTGGGTTTCCTGAAAGGCGCTATATAAATCTGTTATTATTATTATTATTATTATCATCATATGGCAATATGGGAAAAAAACTAACTTTAACTTTGCCTGATGAACAATATGCCCTGTTCATGTTAATCCAATTGAAATATCTATTAGTTTAATAAGGTGGCATAAGCCTGTGTCCTCAGGAGTTTAACACAGCGGGGCACCTGTTAAAATGACACATTTCTATTGTATTATGAACAGTGGGGATTATTCAAAGCTAATCCAGTTACACTGACTAAGAATGGCAAAGGAGTATAATGATGTGCTCAATTTCAGCAGTAATAGCACGAGCAGCAGCAGAAAAGAAAGAAAGTGGAAAGCAGTAAAAGACTCACAACCATAAAAAACACCTTTTCAGAATTAAATTCCCCTCAAAAACTGATCGGTCCAATCGGTCACAACAAAAAAACAGGTCAAGTCCTGAGGTGAGGTTGGGGGCAAGAAGTAATTTCATCAGGTGAGGCACAGGCAGGCATTCATCTCTGCTCCAGCTCATTTTCATCTCTGAAAAACTAATCACCTCAGATTCCTGTGATCCCTCACCCTGGCCAAAGGCTGTCTGCCCATGTGCACCGAGAGGAAAAATTATTTATTAATCTCTAATTTGCTCATTTTGTGTCATGCTAAAGTCGCAGATTCGCCAACCACCAGATCATGTGATGGATTCCAGGTGCCACGATAACAAGCCTAAATCAAATGAGTTCTTCTGAGATCTCAGCTCCTCTCATAAGGACGACAAGCACCGATAAGTCCTCCTCCCACCGTCCTCATTACGATAAATGACCTACCAGTCCTCCAATCTCTCCCACCTCAATCATCTATCCAGATGTTGCTGATTCAAACAGAAATACCCCCTGACTGCAAGTAGCTCTCAATGGTCCCATAAGAAGACTTTGAATAATCAATGCAGGATTTCTGACTTAGCCATGTCTAGGTCAGGCTCTGACTCTCTTAACACATAAGCTTGCCCTTGCATTCTGCAGTTGTTAAAGAGAATAATGAATGTAATTAGGAGGCTCTTAAGGAGCTGACAACAACTCCATCAAGGGTAGGGTGACTCAAGAAGCCTTCCTGTTAATGTCGGCATTGATCGAGGATGAAATGAGATTGGATGCTGTATCAGGGCATCCTTTCTATAGGTTTGCTGGGATATTTGGTTGAACCTGGTTCCAGAAAGAAGACACTATGACCTCTAAGAGCAAAAGAGATACCTGACACTTCATTACAAAGGAACAAAAAGTGGAAGGACTGCCTGTGGTGTGTGTGTGTGTGTGTATGACAGGTGAAGAAATACAGCATAAGTATAATAAGCTTTGTCATTTATTCTGCTGGACATTTTAAATATTGTCTGAAGGGGACATGGGACTGTATATATATATATATATTCTAAAAGTGAATTATAATGAAATCTCTAATTCTAATGAAAGGTCCTTTTAAAAAACATGCACAGGAAACCCATACTATTTAACTGTGAACAGCAAACAATGCTGACCAACATTTGAAAATCTGGTTCTTTTGAGAGCAAGAGAAGTGACGTTTATGTGTATGTTTTATCTTTGCCATTGGGAATTGTGCGTTGTTGCAGTGAATCAAGAACAGCTTAACTTTATGGTCAGTTAATGAATGGAGACCTCTTTTCCTAAACAGAACTTGGTATGATCCAAACAGTTGTCTCTTGTCAGAATTGCCGTTTTTTTTTTTTTGTTTGGCGTCATTACGTTATTACAGACACTTTGTTCTAAAAATACCATGATACCAAGTTTTTTTCAAATCATAAGAGGGTTTGCTGATGAAAATCCATCTAGCTATACTTCAGAGACACTACTGTGAGAGTAGAGTGCCTTCAGAATAGGCACTGTAGCTGTGCTCGGCAGACATGCAAAAGTGTAAGTAGGCCTATGAGAGATACAGAATAAAGCATAATGCATCCATGCGCAAAGCAATTGTGTAAGATGTTCGAGAGAAGAGAGAGAGAGAAAGAGAGAGAGAAAGGCCATTAAAGACTGTAGTACTTTGTACACACACATTATGTTCAGGGTGATATAATATCATTAACTCCCAAGCCTGTAAGAAGTGATCTGTAGAAGTTACTATTACAACCATTACAATAACACAAATACAAGATGTTACCCTTGTAAATAAATAGTTTCTTGCTATTAATAGTAGTGTCATCTTATTCGCAGGGATGGGTTGAATGTAACCTAAACCTATTTGTTTTCAGAATGGTGGTCTTGCTCATGACGTTACCCTTGAGACCGATGGCCGCACCTTGTTCACACCCATTTCTTCCTCTCTGTCAGATTAGTCACAGAGTTTTCGTCACACAGATACCATGCACATGAATCTGCTCAAGCTGAGCTTTCCCAGCGGTGTTATTTGCTAGTTGCTGTGATGAACAGTTCGCAAGAAAATTAGCTCTGATTTTATATAAAAATACTAATACTAATAAGGCTAATAAGGGTCCTCAGCTCCCAGTGGACTGTGATGGCCTTCCTGACACTGTGCCCTGCGGCTCTTCTCAGTACTTTTGAGATTGCACTGTCACAGAGGGACACCGCTGGAAACAATAAGAGAGAGAAAAGACAAGAAAAAAACATTTTCAGGGATTGTCTCTCTTTTTTCACATTCTATTCCCCTGAAGCCAGATCAATATCACCAAGTTAGCTCCTGATGTCAACTCACACAGACACGAGGCTGCTAGTCCATTGAGTAGGTTAGGGGGGTGGGGGTCTCTTGGCATGGTTTCAAGTGAAAAAGGCCCCATCAAAGACCTTACATCAAGATCTCTGTGGTGATGACCATGTGGATTGAGATGGATATTTATTAATGTCATCTGCGTCATCTTTCAAACTCCATTAAGATGTTTTGGTTTACAAACCCATACCAGCAGCTGCCCACAGTATAATGCATTCTTGGATTTTCGCATGTCTGTGTCAAGGATAATGTGTGCGTCATCAAAAGGCCTGTCAAATAATCATTTAAATTTATTCAGTCTCTGCTCAGCACTCATGTTCCTCAGAAGAAACCACATGCCACATCACACAATAGGAAATCAGTGCAGTGTTGACATGCCTGCTGACTGTTTAGTTGTGTGTTGAATTCGCGGTGCTTGTTCTCCTGTCTTTTATGTTAAAGAATGCAAAATCCCCCTTTTCACAGGCCTTGTTGAAAGACCCCGGGGCCAAATCAATGCAGGTTTGTTGGGCCAAATGTGCAGGACTGGTTAGGTTTGAAAGCAGTGATTTAATGCCCATCACGTGCCATCCCAATGCCGTTAGTCATCACACAACACAGTCCCTAGACTCACAGTCTCTTTCTATTTCTCCACAGCTGCCTTGCCACCATGTAGGGGTGCAATGATACAGTCAACTCACAATTTAGTTTGATATACAATTGATGCCTCATGCTCAATACACACACAGCATCCAGCCTGAATGGGAAAGTGAACAGGGAACAGTGTCTGAAATGGTAAAGTAGTGACTTCATGCCTTGCTGTCTTTACTGGTTACCTGAAATTGCAGAACCTCATTTTGGACAACCTAGTTAGATTACTATTTTTTGTTTATTTAATTGTTCACCGGCAGTTGACATAATACATAATTCGATAGAATGTTGGACGTTGAAGACAGCATGAGGGCCACATCTATGCTTCCTTCAAAATTGGGCAGAACCCAAGGTACCCAAAGGCAGTATTTTAGACATTTATCTGATTCAGACGTGCATTGATTTCTTGCTGCCACTGAACATTCCCTTCAAAGTCAGCATATTTTCCATCTCTGTCACAGCTAATGTCTTCACTTCACTTCTGAACACCTTAATTTCACAAAGCTCATTTAAATGTGTTCACAAACCTGTGCGTTCTGGAGTTGGAAGACTATATTTTGCATTAGAGATGTAATTTTTGAACCGTGAAATGCTGTGATGCATATTGTCATACTCAGAGGCACTCAAGATACTGATACTAACTATTCCACCATGTACTGTACACTTAATAGCATTTGGTATTGTACAGTAGTCCTCCAAAAATGCAAAAATAGCTTTTCCCTCAGTTTAGTTCAGTTTATTATTACTGAATACTGATGACTTATGCTATGTTGGAGGAACCTCTTGGGAAACGTGCCTGGAAGCAGACTTCTTCTCCATTATCTCCATTAGACATGTCTTCTTTTCCCCTCGAGCCCTGGGCCCTGGGCCCTTGCTGTGGCAGTGGCAGATTGCTTGTCGATGGAACCAGAGTCCATGAGAAAGCTGGCGTCTGGTTTCCTACTACGGCTGATTTTGTTGGAGGGAAACAGATGTTTCTTGCTCCAGCACATTCCTGATTGAAATGTTTTAATCAGAGCATCAGATGTTGTTTTGTGTTTGTCTGGACAGACCAGTATTGTGTTAGGACTGGATCATTTGGCCACAGGGAGCAGATTCCTGTAACTTCAAGGTAAGTCTTTATATTAGCTCACAGTTAGGTACCCTGATTGATAACCATACACCGTTTAACATGAACAAAACATGAACAAACACAATGACCCTCCCTACATATGCTAAACGGTCTATGTGCTCTTTGCAGTAATGGATGCGATTGGGAATCCAACAGTTTTAAACGAGTAGACATTTCATAGTAAGCAAATGAAAAAGACATCATTACCTAATTGACACCGTTACCTGGTAATTAAGGATTACGGCATGTGGCATGACTGGAAGTCTTTCTTTGAATTAGACAGACATTTTCTTCTCTGCTTCTCTTTCAACTGAAATGAGACAGATATTAGGCACTGTGGTCACAACACCTGCCAAACACCTCACCAAACACCTCTGTAGTCATCCTATTCCAAACCTCTATAGTCATCTAGAGCTCTCACCCTTAAAGGAAAAAATATGATACAACACGGACTGAATAGTGAACTGGCAGCTAACACTAACTAAATCATTTTCTTATGCCCCATTCAGTTAATGTTAGTTGCCAGTTTGCTCTCAGCACTCAGTGACCTCAAAAAACAAGTGTATGCATACATACATTTGCGTGCACACACAAGCATGTGCAAAGACACACACACACACACACACACACACAGACAGAAAGAGAGAGAGTAAGGGGGCTGGAAATGTTCTCCTTGGCTTCCCTCTCGATGCTTTGGGTACATCAGGGTTTCTGCAGGTTTCAACAACTTAAATTAAAGACTTAAAAGACTTTTTAAGACCTTTTCATGACCATTATGATTGAAATTTTGGACCAAAGTGAATACTTCTTTAAAGTATTTAATGAAAAATGTATGAATTCTATGTCCATAGGATGTACTTTTTAACTACCAACTTCCTCTCATAGAAGACACACTTCAAACAGAATGCATTGCACTGGTGCATCTACAGTAATAATTCACAACTCTGACCAATTTAAGACCTAAAAAAGATCTTAAAAAGTATAAAATAAAAAAAATGAATTTAAGGCCTTATAAAGTCTTAAATGTAATGAAATATTGTTCAGTAGGTCTAAAATATATTTAGTTTAAACGAAATATATTTTAGACCTACTGAACAATATTTCATTACATTTACCCTGTACCATGGAACTGAAAGCCTTCTCCAGTGTCCCCTGTGCTATGCCTGTGCAACCCACAGGCCTTCTGAAAAGCACTAGGAGCTAAGAGTAGGTAAATAAACGTAGAATGGCACAGGGATTTTATACACAAGTGGGTTGATAAAAAAGACTATGATTATACCTCCTGGCCAGAGTCTTTGCCTAGCTCTCTCTAGGTTTGAGCAGTTTGTAAATGATAAATGCTTAACACCCCTGGGTGACAACCTTTTAAAAGTCTCCAAACTCAAGTGAGCAAGATCATGACAATAACAAATAACGATGATGTGAATTTATATGATCTTACATGTCTTTACAGTTAACAAGACATGTAGGAAAATCAATAGATTTTGTCTGCAAGATGCAGCACATCACTCACCTTAAAGTGAATTGCTTTTTATTTTCTCTTTTCCCCTCCCTTTTCTCTTAAGAAAGGCCATCTTAACTGACAGTTAGCACAGTTGAGCGCTGACTGATGGGTTCTATCAAGAGGCGATCAGCCATGGAGCGAAGATTAGCCCTGCTTCATTTTAATAGAGAGGTACTCCCAAATGGAAACAGCTGGGATATCGTAAACAATCTGGCATTCATGCATACGTGTGAGAGAGGGAGTTTGCGAGAGAGAGAGAGAGAGAGAGCATGTACGTAAAGGTTTGGGCTTCCCAGGATGAGTTGTTACTACACCACATGAATGTAAATTTGTTATGGGACATAGCAGGAGCGTTGGCCCTAGACATCTGGTGATGTTGCATGCTGTGCAGTTGTAGAGACTCTCTAGGAGCACTGACAATTCTGTGTTAATTAGAATGTTACGCTCCCTGTGCAGTGACGTAGGCCTACTTGTGTTTTTGGGACAGAACTGCTTACTGAATAGCTAAGAATAGGATGGGTTTGTGTGTGTGTGTGTGTGTGTGTGTGTGTGTTTCCACAGACTGCCTCCACACTTACTGATTAGCTTGACTGACTTCTCAGGAACAATGGTGGCTTGGGTTCTGTCATTGTGTGGAAGGTTTGGGTCACCATATTTGTACAATTCTCTTCTAATGCAGCAGGTTAGACAAGACATCTATTTAGTCTGGCAGCTACCACAAAAAAAGACACTGCCCCGGAGCCAGTGGGCATGAAGCCGTCATTGTAAGAGAACCATCTGATTGTTAGAGCCTTGAACTTCAGTTTATGGAGCGGTTATCACACAGGGATATAGCATATGCAGTATAAAGCTGAGGAACACAAAACACCTCTCAGGCTTGTACTGAATGATTAGGAGTTTCACATCGCAACTCCTTCCATCTTCTAGTCTAGTTTCCCTCCTGGATGCTGTTGTTAGTGCTGGGGGCCGGTGACACATCACCACTCTCAGAGTGCAAGGTGTTCACAGGGCTTAAGGCATGTCAGCCTGGCGCTTATTGTTTACCCAATTAGAGAGTCCAAGTGATGGAGGACATTGTCCTTCTGCATATTGAAATTCCCATTACAAGAGAATGGCCAGAGAATGATTTGGTCAATAAATGATTCATAATAAGTGAGATGTTCTGAATAATTTAGTTTCCTCAACTTCGCAGCCATGCTTGTGCGCCAAGACCGTAATGATATCATCTATCATTATTGCTTGTGAGCTATTAGCATGGAGTCAAGCTAGCGTCTTTAATGAATCTGATCAAGGAGTTTGTGGAGAAAGCATTAGGTTTGCTGGACTCGTCTTTATCACTTCACTTTATCAAGCAAGTTATTGTTTCAGTTGCATGCGGACTAATGGTTTAATTACCCAGCCTAAACAAATGTCCATATAAGTAAAATATTATCTTAGGTGAAATTGTGAACAGAACAGAGTTTTCACTCTGTGTATCCTAGCTATTTCGCTAGTTAGCTAGTTTCATAGAAGCTATATATATATATACTTATATTTATTCAAGCAATATGCCCAGACAGAGCCATTCAAATATAGTACACCTGAGGGGTGTTATAGCTGTGCTATATTCACTCTATAGAATAGACATAAGGGACTTATTGCTTTTCTAAAACAGTTAGCGCACATACCAAGAAATATATTTCCTAAAGCGGAATGGTGGCCAAGTAACACACAAACGCAGCCAATGTAACTTTTGAATAGTGCAGCAATAAAGAGCGAAATGCGGTCTCAGCAGGGTTATATCAGGGAATGTGATTCAACCATTATAATCAACAGACCGGACCTGTCCATTTTAGAAATATATATATACATGTACATTCATGTATATATGTGTGTGTGGTTGTGTATTATGACTCAAGCCTATACAGCATATGGCAGTGGCAAAACCACTAGAGTATGGGGTATACATTTACTTTTCTAACATTTACACTTACTTAGTAAACATGTAAGCCTCATGATTTTCTTTTTGCATTAATGTGAGTGAGGTTAAGGCCTGCACACTTGGAGAAAAAATAGCAGCTGTTAATCAGACAGTTTTCAAACCTTTTTATGTGATTTTTTTTTTTTGCAGAGCAGAACACTACAGAGAGCGAGGGAGAAAGAAAGACACAGAGAAAGATGGACATAGCTAGCCTATCCAGCCCAAGAGGCAAGCAGAAAGGACAGATAGATGTAGAGAGGGAGAGAGGGAGGGACAGTGAGAGAGGGATGGCAGAGCTGGGAGAGAGGGAGAGATCTCAACTGAATTCATTTTAATTTGCTGAGAGCTCTTTTCATCTTTCACACCCTTGTGCTGGAACTCTGATGTGGTTGCATATTTCTTTGCAAAAAAGAAAGAAAAGAAAGAAAAAAAAATTCTTTAATAAAAGGA
This sequence comes from Tenualosa thibaudeaui, assembly GCA_027481765.1. NCBI lineage: Eukaryota > Metazoa > Chordata > Actinopteri > Clupeiformes > Clupeidae > Tenualosa > Tenualosa thibaudeaui. Next base: position 23,364,839 of record JAIFZK010000009.1, read on the forward strand.
AATGCTGGTCCTACAACTGCTTTGTTTTAGGCATTAATAGACTCTCATTATCAGGCCTGGAAAGCAAAGCATCATCTTCACTTCTCACTCTGTGATTAAAACTGTTGGCTAAACCCTAACAACTTGCATAACGTTGCCTGTATATATGTACATATACATATATATACGTGCATTTTTTCACAGGTAGGTGATAATCTTCACAGGCTAGTGGGAATACGTGACAAAGGCATTTGGTTGCTCCAGCGTCATCCATGAAGCTAATTGTTCCCGTTTATGTACTGTGAAAATTTCACTGGCTGAAAAAAAACAACAACAATCTAATTACCCAGCATAATTATAGACAAATTGGAGCTGAGAAATGTGTCAAAATGCAGAAAAAGTAACGTAGGTGGCCAAACATCGCTACTGAGGAGGAAGCGGAGCAAAGGGCGATATTTTACTGCGATTACAACAATTACACTAATTGCACACTCTCATAAAAGTGAAGTGTTATGAAATGAAAGCAAGCTTTTGTGGTTGTTTGTTTATTATAATCTGACCTCCCACACACCAGTGAGGTCAAAGAATGTGCTGACTTTTATTCAGTATCAATAAAGGACCAGAACAGAAATGGCCAGGCATTTAAAGCCCTGTTGCATGAAGGGATCGAATCCTGGGGTGAATGAGGGTTGAGACTATTACTTTTCACCATCTGGACTGTGAATAGCTGAACAGTGGGAACAACCTCCAGTCTCATATTACAAGCCGAAGGGATCTCTTATTTACTCAGAATGCCCCTGTGAACTGTTCTCAGAGTGCCATGGGTTTGTCTTTCTGAGTATGCCTTTGCTAACTACAGATTGAGTGTGTGTCTGTGTGCGTGTGTGTGTGTGTGTGTGTGTGTGTGTGTGTGAGAGAGAGAGAGGGAGAGAGATAGCAGGAAAGGGAGGTGGAATGTAGTGAAGTAGTCTGAGTGAATGTAGAGTCTGTAGTGTACACAAAAGCTTTTACAGTCTGTTCCTCAGTACCTCCCAACCCTCATCCCGCTCACGTGTTCCTTTGGTGTAGTGAATTAAAACCCCCGCATCATTGTGATTCATAAGGAAGATGGGGTAATTATTCATCAAAGAGCCCTCATTCCAAGACAAGAGCCTGAACGTAATGCTAGACCTATGAGGATAAATAGCCCTGATGCCCCCTCTAAATCTTCCTGCACTGATAAGAGATGGACCATGTGATTCCATTCTTAAAGCGAGAAGGTGTTTTATCAGATATCATTATAGGATGACTGCTCCAATGCAGCTGCCATATGGCCTCAATGCGGTAGTATACTCTTGAGATTTATTGTTTTGTGACACACAAGCAATGGGCCAGTAAATGTGATTTCTACCAAGCAGTGATATACCATCTCAGTCATACAGGCATTTGTGTAGGATGTGGGGTATTGAAGGAGAGAGAGGTATTGAATTCACTGAACATGAATGAAAGGAGGGCATTATCACTAAATCCTTTAATACCATTTCCCCCCCACTCCTCCAACAAACTGGGCCTCTCTGAAGTTCTGGAGGATTATTAGCATCACAAAACAACTTTTATGGATCCCATCCAAGACAAAGACGAGACAAGCACCTTTACCAAAGACGGTTGATGAACGATTACTCTAAACTATATTTGCCTTTACCACCAATGCTGAAATGGGCATGGCAGTCAGCTTGGGCATTCCATACAATGAGACACATGGAAATGAGACCAGTTAGATTTTTTTTTATTTTCTGGAATTCTTTTCCTGACTTTCTGTATTGAGGTAGCCCCCTGTGTAGTGTGTTTGCATCCACCTCAGTATCCTGATGTTGATGATTGGGATATTAAATTATCCTGGCTTAGTGCATGTAAATACTTTCCCCTGTATTCAGTATCCCAAGTAAGCCCTTGTGCAAATCGGGATATGCCAGGTGGAGTACTCTGAAATCTGGGATTCTGTAGCATATAAACACCTTATCACAGTTTTTGGATAGTTGCTGATTAAGATTCTACAGTGCAATATGTGAGATGAATTGCTGATTACAACCAAACACAATCAAGCAGTGCTCTTTAAAGCAAAGATTCTAGATGGGAGCTTTAAAGTTCTAAAACTGCTTGTTTTGGTTCCCTGATTGTGATCGGCTGATTCGGCGTTCCAAACCATTGTAAATCCAGCACAAATACAAAGGTTTTAAACACAAACCTAAAAAACGTTACAAAGTATATAGTAGTGTTTAGTGGCAGCCACTTCCCCAAAGGAACTATATGTTTTGGCAAAAGAATGGTTATTAGCATAAACATTTAATTTTTAAAATTTGCGTGGCAGTATCGTATCAAAGATTTGTTGTAACTTTTAGAAAAGTAATAAGCCACTCAAGTCCATGGGTTTGTACTGGATTTAGAACAGCTAAGGGTGTTTAATGGCATGTCGCTTTCCGTCGTGCAAAACAACACCCCTTAGCTGTTCTAAATCCAGCACAAACCCATGGCCTCTTGCACACACACACACACACACAAAAAAAAAAATAAATCACAAAGGTAACAAGTAACAAATGACAGGCAAGTTCAGTGGTGTGTCTCTGGCAAAGCAGTGGTCTCCATTTTATTAATCAAGAGAATGACAACACAGGAAAATAACAGCACATACCACTACATGTTCCAGAGTGTTAAGAGATTCTGATAAGAGATTCTGTGTATTCAGTAGGGAAAATCTGTGAAACATCACAACCAACCTGAATGCTTGTCACGACACTGATTTCACCAAGTGGACCAATCCATTCTAAACTGTCACCTTGGCCAATGGAAATCAATTGCAGCTTCTTGTAGCTCTATAAAACCCACTGCTGAAAATGAAACAATTTGAGTTATAATGTCCTACTGCAAAGCGAGCAAGAAGAAGAAAAAACATGTTATTGATGAATCCGCCCGGTGACCAGTGCCTAGAGCAGAGGTGAGGTAAAGTCAGCGGTAGATTAAAAACAGTGAGTAACACACAACCAAATACTCCAAAGAAGTCCCAGGGAAGTTGTGCCTGGACAACAAGGCCGTTTATTTCAATAGAAAGCCTGGTGCCTTCAGACGGCAATTTCTGTATTTATCTCCCAACCCCTTACATACACACACACACACACCATGAGGTTATTGATATGGTGGTTTGGTTTGCTGTTGTAGGCTGCCTGTTGTATCCTCTAGAGGCACCAGTGCTTTATCCAGTGTGTCCTTAGCTCAAGGCATTCCTCATTTGGAGAGTTTGTCAAAGCACCCTGACATGTTCGATCCTGATGTCCAGTAAAACAAAATACGCTGATTGAAGCATGTTGTAAATCGAAGAGCAACGCAGCTTGCAGTTACCTGACAAACCTCATACTTTTTTCGCATTCTTATTCTGTTTCCACAGGGACCCCAAATCACAACTAAAACAAGCACAACTTTGTCATATTTAGTGTATCAACAATACCATTTACTAACACCAGCCTGATACTGCAAGACAATTCAGATACTGCAATTTTTCAGACTAGTTTCTTCACATCTATATTAACATTTTGCTTGCATATTAAACATATTCCAGTTTCATCTCATTTGGGTTGCTGGATTGCTGACTGACAAATGCAAACAGTAAATGCAGGCTACAAATGCACACAAAACAAAATGGATCCGTCTTCTACTGTGATGATGCCCTTCATCGACTACATTTGTTTTCTCATTTCCATTTGTGTCTTGTCAGGTCATCCATTCCCACCAGTCCAAGGCAGGCCTTTTTATGTGAATAGACAGAGGCCTGTGTAAAATGCAAATGGACATCGAAAAGCCTGTTTCATTCTCTCAGATGATTTCGCTAACAGCCTGATGACCTATTTACTGAACAGCATGATATAACCCATTTGGAAATATGACACTTCCGAACTGCAGGGTCCTGGGGAAGATTCACACTGCCAGTGGAGAAACAACAAATGAAAACAAAGTGGAAGGCAATCATAACTTCCTCCATCTTGATGGAAATAGCCCTGGTGTTTTTCTGATATACTGTTAGCGTGTAATAAACCTGCTCTGACATTTTTTTAAATGAAAATATTGGTTTGATGTCTATGTCATGTTTATGAAACACCATATTAAAAACAAAAGTTTTTTTTTCTTTTTAAATAAGAATCATTCATAGGTGTCTAATTTATGGGCTGGGATTTAAATGTCTTACATTTTCCTGGGTAAAGATAAATGCCAGGCAGATTATAGTGCATGCTTACAGGAAGTAGAACTGAACTTTGGACAAAACAGGAGTCTGGTGGAGTCAGATCTGAGGTCAGTGAGATAATGCTTCAGCATGTTAATTGCACAGGAAAACTGAGGGCTGGTCACCCAATGAGCTACATGCTTGACCGCACACACAGGCCTGTGTTGACCAGGCAAGAGGCAGCATGAGGGGGGAAATGCGGGGGCCGGGGAAATTGCAGGATCTGGAGACAGCCTACTTAGTCTCACTTCACATTCTGCTGCAGAGGCCAAAACCTCCTGTCAGGCCCACCTGCATTTTGCCATTTTATTCTATATGTGTTTAGCCACCCACACCTATGTTTCTGTTCTGGGATAATTACTTACTTACTCCTCCTTATCCCCTATGGAAAAAAAGGCTTTAATGAGCTCTCTCTCTCCATCACAATAAGCTCTCTCTCTCTCCATCACAATAAGCTCTTTGTCTCTCCATCACATGCTGCCCTTCGTAGCATTTTGTGTTTCTGCCCACCGACATCTTCGTCTTCAGAAGCTCCTGTACCACATTTCTATGGCAGGTGTTTTGGGTTGCCCAGGTTTTCTTTTTCCAGGTGTCCATTTTAAGGCAACTCTTGGGATCCGGTCTTGCTCCAAGCATGTCCAAACCACCTTAAAACATCTTAATGTAGAATAGTGCAACAATGAGCATGATTGGCCCTATTTCCCATAGTTCTCTTAGCCGTTCTTAAATCAGCATGACCAATGGCCTCTTGAGGATTATTGCTTAAACCTAAATGATACATTTTCTCTTACAGCCTATATGTGACCTGACACAAAGGAGAAGAAGGAAGACTTCTCGTGACCTATCAAACCTTAATCTAGACCTCAGGATGCAAACCAGCGTGTTACAGCACACTGCACCTTTATGCCCCCCGCACTTTCTTGCTGCTATCACTCATATGTAGAATAGTCTTTTGTTTACAAATCATACCACTAGCCTTGCTGCTATTATTTATATGTATGTAGAACAGTCTTCTGTTTACAAATCACACCACTAGCCACAGTGCTCTGCGAAAAGCCATGCCCTGTCTACTGTGTTTGTTTTAGGTCACCTGTAACTTTGACCTGCCTTGTTATAACTGTGTTGTATGTACATTCACATTTACATTTACATTTAGGCATTTAGCAGACGCTTTTATCCAAAGCGACTTACAAAAGAGGATAACATTCAAGCTACAAACACAATGGAAGAACGAACAAGGAGTGCATATTGCTAACATAGAAACTGCACCATTTTAAGTTGAAAGTGCAATAGTGCAGAGAAATTAAATTGTTAAGTGCATTCTCAAAGTTTACGCCAGGAGATATTCTTGGAAGAGCTGGGTCTTCACGAGTTTCTTGAAGGTGGAGAGGGTATCAGTTGATCTGGTAGCACTTGGGAGATCATTCCACCAGTGCGGAACCAGATATGAGAAGAGTCTGGATTGACCTGCACAAGGTGTTGGCCGTGCTAGAAAACGTTCCTTAGAGGAGCGAAGCGGTCATCGGGTGTCATAGTGTACATATGTGTACAAGAATGTGCTCGCGTGCGTGTGTAGTTGTGTGTGAGAGTGCGTGTGTGAGTGGGTGAGTGAATCTGTGTAGTCCCACAATAGTGTATGTAGGCACTATTACGTATCTGTCTTGTCCATACTGTGTTTTAACAGTTATGTGTATCACCAACTGTTCCCAGTGAAACGTTGTCTCGTCTCACTATGCACTGTGTATATGGCTGAAACGACAATAAAAACCTGCTTGACCTCTGAGACTGTGTAGAAGGATGAAAAAGGTATGTTTGTAGGGAGCAGAGGTGGAAAAAGTACTGAAAATTGTAATGAAGTAAAAGTATCTTTCTTTGCTTAAATCCTACTCAAGTAAAAGTAAAAGTACCCATCTGAAAATGTACTCGAGTAAAAGTAAAAAATTGCTTCAATTCAAATGTACTTTGAGTAAAAGTTACTTAGTTACTTTAAATTATTTGCTGTAAAAAAGGACGAGTCATAAACCAAATCCAGCACAAGTTATCCTATAGCCAACATAAATTAAGATGATTTATTAAGACACTAATCGCAAACTAAAGTCCTGCATTCTTATTATTTCTGACTGCCCTCTAAAGACGTGAAGTGATTCATTTTCCCTACCTTCGGCTACTTCACTTGAAACGTTAGTGATCAGGATGGAAAATAATTGATATCATGAAGCCAGATTGTACTTAACAGCGTAAGGTGTTAACCCAACAACAATAAATAAATTACAAAGTACTCATAAAAACTACTCAATTACAGTAACGTGAGTAAATGTAATTTGTTACTTTCCACCCCTGGTAGGGAGGCAGTGGGCTTCTCATTAAATGACTATATGTTGTTGAGGGATTTCTGAATAAGAGACCTGCATTAATTTGGTGGGTGTTTGTTACCTTTTAGTGCTCCATCAAGCATGCCTGCTCCAGGAGTGTCACAGTGGGAGAAATTAGAAGGGAAAACGGTTATAAAGTGCAACGCATCTTGCCAGCTGACCAAATTCATTTAAACTGACATTCCTGTTTGGATTAAAAATCTGCACAGTAAATAAAAACAATTCTGCTCCTGCCTGACTGGTACACCAGAGAGATGTTGTGTTTGTCAAAATAATCATTCCCCCCAAATCTTGTCTGTCCTGTTTGGGGCCGCCTGTGTTTTTTGCTGAATCACAGTCTGAATAATGACCTCAGAGACTTGGAGGAGAGAGAGAGAGAGAGAGAGAAAAAAAAAGTGGGACACCCCCCCCCCCTTTCTCCTCAGTCACCATCGACAATTCCAGGCCCCTCACAGAGTGAAACTGAGACGCAGTGGGGTCTGTGACCCTCTTCTGTCAGGAGCCTGTCAAGAGTCAGCTCTTTTGACTGAGTTGTGTATAGAACTCAGCCTCAAGCACACACCCGCCCACCCCCCACCCCCCCGCACACACACACCTCGAACAAAAAGTTTGTCAGCTTGTTAGGGTAGGTGTGACTTTTTCAGACTTTTTCATTGTTGAGTGGAGAACTGAAATAGTATAAACTCTGTGTGAAATGCCTTCTGTCCCACAGTTCATAATGAGCTTATTTGGCTGACTGGTACTTCATGACTTATCAATGGGAGACACTGTGAGGAGATATTGCTGCCAAAGGCTGTGTGAGTGAATGGATATAGTGACACGGAGAATGAATTTAGTACAAAACAAATCAATGTAATGACATGTTGTCCCTGGTTCACTCTTGTCAGTTTCTTTTGTTTGTTTGAGAGAAAGAGTGAGTGAGAGAGAGAGAAGATATTTACAAATATTTACTCACAATATGTTTGCATTTTCTACCCAAACAGAAAACATTAATTAATTTGCATGCCTTTTATGACAAATATACCATATATCCTAACTTGCCTTGCAATGAAAAATGTTGCGTTCACATAGCATCTAAAATATATAATCAATCAGCAGACTAATCAGTTGAGTTAATGACGCAGTGAAAGTAAATTTGGAAGCGATCTCAACTGTAGATGAGCCATCCATGGTGATTATGATTGAGAGGCGCAGAGATGTGGGAGCCCATTGAAAATGGCTTTGCACAGACAGAAATAAGATGAATGCCTCTGTCATATGGCATGTTGGTATGGACCCAATAATGGATCATTTAATTAGTTCCATTGCACCCACAATATCGCTACTTATTCACACCATCCATTTTGCAGTCTTTCCACAGACACCCACCCCAGCAGAGTTATATAAGGAAGAACTGACATGAACTTAACGTTGTTCCTACTTTAGTTTCTACTGATTCAGACTGGCCTGGGAATCTAGGATGTAAGGTGTGGAAACGAGCAATAATGGCAGCAATGGACGCATAAAATGCCTCTGTACGCAATTACCAATCAGATTTAACCAAACCTAACCTAACCAATCAGATGCTTCAATGGCGCTGCTTTGTTGTCATCATGCAAAGCCTTGGGGTTTAGGAACAAAGCTAATAAGCTTGAGTGCCCCATGGCCAGGCAAACCAATGGAGCATATTAAACTTTGGTAGTGCAACAGTAGTCTTCTGGTTGATAGCTGCATGCTAATGAAATGTATTAACACCTAGCCTAGCTTTGCTTGTAGAAAGTTAGTAAACCTTCCTCCTGACACCTCAAGGGCCCGCAGGTCAGTTGACTGAGAGCCTGGGCTTTTCAATTCATGATCAAAGCTTGCTGGGAGGTAATGGGTTTGAGCCCTGGGCTGGATAGCGCAGGATGACTTCGCTCATACTATCTATGCGTCCCTCCCTCCTGATGTCTTAAGATTTGTAGGTAATTGTGAATGTACATATACATACATTCATTAATTGTATAATTAATAATATTAATTGTTGAGTTCCTAGTAACTTAAAATCATAACTTGGGATCACAATACAGGGTGCATGCAGGAATATTAAGGTTAAATCAACAGTTCAGTTTTAGCCAATAACTGAAACTTCATTTGATTTATCACTTTTTAATACCTTTCAAACACCCTCCAAGATTGTATTTGTCATTTTTAAAGGAGTGCTCTGGTTTGCTTACAGATAAAGGCAGAGAGAATGGAATAGCTGGAGCAAGCATGATAGGTTTCTCTGTGTTCCCAACCTGTAATTAAGCACAGTGAGACTTGAGATTTATTTGGAAAGACTGAGTGACAGTATAGTAGAGGAATGCATGGCGTGTGTATTTGTCTGTGTTCTCTCTGCCTCGGAGTGAAACTGGCAGAGAGATACAGGACTCCTGCAGAGAGAGAGGTCTGCTCAGCTTGACTGAAGATACTCTCTCCTATTAACCGTGGCATGCTCATTCATCAAGGTGAACCACAGCGCCTGACTTCAGAGTGTGCTCTCATGCAGACCGCATTTTCATAAGGTGGAGATGCTGTAGGTCTGAGGGGCCCGCAGGTGGCCATAACTCAGCAACAGATGTCTTTTTTCTTTGTGTAACGCAGTCTAAGTGTGTGTAAAGAGAGGGAACTTTCATTTGATGTTTAAAAGAAACGTTATTTTTTAAAGTGATTCGTCCTTAAACACTGTTAATGTTTCATCTCAAAAGCCAGACAGATTAAATCCTTCTTTCCATGTACTTGAGGCTACATTCTGATTGGATTTGTAAGAACTATGTAGTGTAGTGGGGTGTAGGGAGAAATGTACTAACATTACCTTTAACATTAAAGGACAGTATAATAATAACAGGTGATGTGGCATTATCATGGAATTCTATCAGTTACAATTATCTTGCCCCATGACTGGACAACTCAAAGTGGAGGCATTTTTGGCTTTACGTAATGTTTAAAAATTCTGTTGCTTGTTATTGTTTGACATTTTTAATCTTACAAATGCCCGGCGGTGGTTTTAGGTAACACTTTAGATAAGGGTACACATATTCTCCATTAATTAGCATCTTATTACCATGCAAATTAATAGCATACTAGCCATTTGTTAGTCATTGCAATTCGCTTCACTAGCTTAACTTAACTAGACTTTTTCCTATATAAACTCCTAATTACTGCTTATTCATAGTAAATAAGATAGTTGTTGCAAAAAAAAAAAATTGATCTCAATATATTTTGCTCAGTAAAGGGCTTGTAAGGTGGTAAAACAGTTATTCTCAGGAACAATTACTCTCAATCTAAAAAACGTAATTAGGATTTTTTTGGACACTATTGTACTACTGCCTTATAAGCCCCATACTAACCAAGGAGTATTAAGATCATAATTCATATATAACAGCTAACTTACTAACTATGAATAAACAGTAAGTATGAGTTTATATTGGAGAAATTCTTAGTTAATGGTCTATTATGGGTAGAATAAGGTATTAATAAGTGATTTGTAATGACTAGCAAATGACTAACAAATGACTAGCATGTTAATAAGCTGCTAGTTAATGGAGAATATGTGTACCCTAATCTAAAGTGTTACCCAGTTTTTTTTACGATTTGTGTGGCGGAAATTTAGACTATTAGATTGTCTACAAATAGCAAAGCGAGATTGTAGATAAACATCTACCAGAGTATAAACAGAAAAGTGAAACCTTTGCAGTTAAAACAATGGCTAATTATTTCACGGATGGCCTCATTAAGAGATTGCATTGCATTGCTTTGATGTATCTACAAACAGCTCTCTGTAGCTGTAATCACTGGTTCATCAGATGAAAAGCAGCTAGTTAATCTTGGGTCAACTGTGCACTGTAAAGGAATAAGCACAACATTGTTGATCCAAATCTTTGTACAAATAATTGTAAGCAGCTGAAGTTCAGAGTCAGCAACATAATTCCAACAATGTAATTCCACTTCATTGATCATCCAATTAAATAGGGGAGCACAATTAAGATATAAACAGGGACTGCATATTCTACATATTCTAGTTGAGAAAATTCTGGAAAATCCTGTTTCCTGAAGTTGTACTTTATGAGTCCTCTCAATAGGATGTCCTGTCAACAAAAAAGGAGATGCTTTTGCTGCAGAGGCATTTCAGAGCTTGAAGTTTGTTATGTTTTTTTCTCTTTGTCTCTGTTTGTCTTTTCATCTCTCTTTTCTTTTCCTTTTGAAAACGGGGCAGCTCTGAACTGTCTTCCTCCACTGGGTTCAGAACAGCAGCAGAAATAACCTGATTACTCTTACCTGACAAGAGACAGTTACCAGCCTTCAGAAGCATTTCACTGTCAATAAATACCATCGTCAAAGTCATGACTGATCTTTTACATTAATACATGCTATCACTCACACACTGATCAAAGGAGGGGAATCAGACCACCCACAGTAATCATACCTCTTGAGTGGTCTCTTGGGCGGGTGGGGGCCTTTTTATTTTCTCCGTATCTTCAACCTGTTTTGCTGCTATAGAGTTAGGAGTTAGAGTGGCACACACACACACACACACACACACACACACACACACACACACACACACACTTCATTTCTAGTGATCTTTCTTTTCTAAACATTTCCATGTGTTAGCTTAATTTCTCTCTCTCTATCAATCTCTCTCTCTCTCTCTCTCTCTCTGACACACACACACACACACACAAACAGAAACACACACATACACACACACAGACACGATAGGCAAGTAAAAAGATGCACAAGAAATGCATACATTTACCAGTGCTCTGGGACACACATGAGCATGAGGGACACATAAGGACATAAGGACACATAAGGCATAAGAACACTTGAGAGCAAGAACTCAATAGAAAGAATATACTACAGAGAGAGAGATAGGCAGGGAAAGGGGACGAAGAGCTTTGACTCAAAGCACTGGGGCAGTCAGAGGGATTTGTGTCATCACAGGCTGATAATTGCCAGCATGTGTTTCCATTGTGGGTATTTTTCACCTCACTTAATGGGCAAAATGCTAGAGATTATCCTCCATCTTGCAGGCAACCTACGCTGAGTGCTGAAGCAAGTTTCGCTTTAACTGCAGTCTAGACTACACTCTTCTAAGTGTCTCTCGCATTACATCATCCTGCCATCCTTTACAATGGCCAGTGCAGCCACTGCCTCCTTATATGGGAGCCATGACCATTACACATTAAAGTGCCACAAAAACCCTCCTCTTGTATGTTTGAGGCTGTTTGTGTCTCTGTTTTCTTAGATTTACTTAATACCAAATTGAGTTGTTTAAATTTTGAACACATTCATTGGTGATACTTTTACAGTGTATTTCTTCATGTGACATCAGAATATATCAGAAATAAAATATATAAATATGGCTCTGACCCACTTTAACTGGTATATGTAAGCCCATTTCTCATCTATCTCTACACAAACTCTTCACAGTCTTTTCTCTCAATATCCTGCATGTTCAGGACTGGAACAGATAATATGAAACCCTCATAGCTGCATGTGCTCATGTATTGTCCAGTGCAACCAAAACAATATTTTATCATGTGTGACTTGCTGTGTGTGTGTGTGTGTGTGTGTGTGTGTGTGTGTGTGTGTGAGAGAGAGAGAGAGAGAGAGAGAGAGAGAGATTAAGTATCCATGCTCAGGGCTATTGCCCCACCTTTCCACCTCTCCCTTCCACATCTCCACCCACCTGGGTTTAGAAGATCCCTGTGATTAGGACCCCCCCCTCCAAGTCTCTGTGCTTCCCAGCAAAAACAGTTAGCCAAGCGGCAAGCGGGCAAGCAGGCTAGCTCCTCTGATCTTCCCTCTGCATGGAGCCCGTTTGACATGGCGCAGGGGAGAGACCTGTCAGAGCGATTGCTGTGGAAGCCCTGACTCTCTCTCTCTCTCCTGAGCCCTCCCCTGTTGACACTGCACACAGCCCTGGCTGCCTAACTAGACAAAGTTTGGCCTGTTTGAAATCCACTTCTTCAAAGGCAGAGCAAAGGGGGGAAAAAATGAAATCTGCCAGGCTCAAGTTTATTTGAGTACTACAGCATGTTTTTTTTTTCATTTCTATCATATACTATGAATTTCGGTGGTGCTTCATATTCCAGATGGTTTCAACCATTGCATGCTAATGAAAGGAAAAATCCAGAGTCAATCAGCCCATATCCCTGTTCTTTGAGGCTGCCGAGAGCTGTCGGTAGGTATAAGGATGACAGCATTTGGTAAAACGTAGATTGAATTTACAAACTGCCAGCTAAGTCTTGGGGGTACAGAAAAACGAAACTTCTTTGTCCTCGTCAGTTAGCATTGGCTACTGTTTCGCTATTTGGCCTACGTTTGTTCTCATATTTACGGACAGCACTCGGCAACAACAACAGGGCTTCGGTTTGATTCACTCTGGCTATTCCCTTTGAGAGCAGAAAATAAAGACTTGTGGTCTTAGATGTAAAAGTGAAAACTGTCCTGCACTCAGTGCATCTTGTGTATTAGGTACAACATTTCATGAAATTATCACACTTTATCAATTATCATATTTTATTGTACAGTGTAGACAGAAACAATGCAGGCACCTCTAGAAATATGTTTTTCCGCACTAATAACTGTGTTAATAATAAATTTACTTGTGCTGTGCCTTTCTTGTAGGTAGCTTCAGATAGAAGTCCATTCCAAATGTAGATGTAGATGCAAAGATGTAAATGTCCATTTAAATGTAAGGAATATGCATATATTTCTGCCTGCTGGTTTGACAAGCTGGAAAAAAAATATATGTATGAATACTGTAACACTGTAATACTGTAATATGAATTTCAGATGCCAGATTGTGATTCATATTACAAATGTATTCCAATTATAGTTTTACATAAACAGTTTGGACTGTATGACAGCAGAGACCCGCTTTCAGGCACAGGTAGTTTCTGTGTTGCAATGTATTTCATATACATACACAAGAGTGTAACCTAACCAGTGTGGTCATGCATGTCAATTAAGACTCTACTGCTTGGTTACTCTCTTGGTTCAGGGCTGCTTGATTACTCTCTTGGTTCAGGGCTGCTTCAATCTCATGCTAGTTTCGTCTTTCATAACCATGTTATTTAGAGGTCTGACAGTCAGCGTTGGATGTCTCTGGTATCTGGGAATATGTAATAAGATTGTGTGTCTCATAGAAGTGAATGCCTTGTTGCCAAGACAATATGCCTAGAAGAAATTTGACTATCGGTCAAAGAGACATGAAGAGTTACAGAGAGGGATTTGGAAAATCAAAAACGAAACCAACCCATCAAAATAATAAAACAAAAAAAACATAAGTCCTATCCTCCCCCAGGATTACAACATAGCTTTTATAATTCACAGTTCTTTATCAAAGCAGGTTCTTCCATGATGTGCACTTTTGCTAAAGACTTAAAAAGACTAGCAAACGCAGTGGCCATCATTCTTTGAACTTATGACATTATGAAAAAGCTAACATGGCAAGACCTGCTGCAAAAGAAGCTGACTTGAATTCTCAGTGTTGTGTGAATGGGAAGGATGGAAATGGAACTTAATTTTCACATCCCTTTTACTTAACAAAGACGAGAGAGAAGGGAGGACAGAGCGAGTGAGAGAGAGAAAAGGGGACCGAAGGTAGAGAAGCAGGTGAAAGAGGTGAGTCGGGGAACAAAAAAGGACAGTCCATTGAGTGGGTTAAAGTACTGGAGACACCCGTGCGCTTTGTAATGAATTCACTGCATTGCCACGACGCCATTAAACACTGCAGTGCATGGAGCAGACACACGCCATTACACAGCCCTACAGATGGAGAGCCAGACTCCAGCACTTCACCCAAGAGAGCTCAGGCTGGCACAGGGCAACTCAGCTCAGTAGAGCTCTGGGTTCTTGAGATAGAGATCGGAGATCCATCCATAGCTCCAGGAGAGAGAGAGAGAGACACAAAAGTAAGAGAGAGAGAGAGAGAATGATATGGGGGGAGAGATTTGAGGAGTGTGTGTTACTTGTGAGGCCTGTGGATGGGAGATCAGAGCAAAGCCGACAGGGCCCTTTAGCTGAGCCGAGGCTGATGGGAACAGAGGCTGCATTGGAGACTGTGTGTGTGTGTGTGTGTTGGAGGGGGGGGGCAGAAAAAACACATCACAGGGCTCTCACTTCTGTCTGGAGAAACTAGGAGGAGGAGGACGAATTTCGTAGGGAGGCAAAGAGGTAGAACAAATCCACCTTAATCCTTTGTAAATGACCATTGTCTGACTGACAAAAGATGGGAGGTGTGTGTCCATTTGGGGATGCTTTGGCTGGACACAGATTATACCTTGTCCCCAATTATACTGTGCTTGGAATGGAAAACCCTGAACTGCAGACATTTTGTCTGACTTTTACACCACATTTGGGGAGACTAAAGGCATTGTCCTTCACCCCACTCTAATACAAAGCACACGAGGACACTGGGTGTAGTGTTTGTATACATCTAAAAATGAAGTTTATTACAAATTTCAGTCACTATTATGATGACAGTGAATAGCAATGTATTCACTGCCAAAGAATTAGTTGATTATTCTTCTTTTTATTATTCAAAATACTTGATTAATTGCAAACTATTTGTGCAGCAACTGTATTTGTAAATCTAAATGGTATATCAAAAATGTATCGATTTCATAGGATGTCTACTTTTTTGCCTTTTGTGACTTTCTATAAATGCATTGCTGCAGTTCTTTAATTTACACAAACATTTGGAACTCCTGCCGAACATTCTGAAATCCTGTGTTCTAATTTACAGATAAAACCTGACATCTACTGCACCACACCAACAAAGTACCAGCAGAGATCCATATGGATGCGAAAAGGCTAAAAGGTGCTATATAATCAATGATGCCTTAGGGATGGGGTGAGATAAAAATCCTCTTCAAAACTATTTACTTATCAGACCCATTTTAATTGCATTTAAAGGCCGCTCTATGTAAAGACTCCATCAACTCCATATCTCAAGTTAGTGTATTATTTATTTGATTGGTGCACACTTTCATGAATTTAGGCAAAAAATTCTTCTAACAAGCCTCACATCATGGCAACAATGGATGGATGAATTGCAAAGGTAAGAGAAGCTGATTGGTGAATACAAGCAGACAAGATTTTACACTGGACTGCAACAGAACCAAACTCCTCAAGTAATGGAATTGCACAAAATAAAAATCTCTACCCAAGTCTATTCTTATGAGGCATGAATATATGTCACTAAATTCAATAACATTTCCAGTGCTGGTGGAATTATAAACTCACCAGGTGCACATTGGTAAGAGAGATATTTATTTACTATCCTCGAACAATACTAGCATCAAAAATTTGATTATTTTGCAAAGGAATTCGACACCACTTGCAAGTTTTAAAATCTTAGGTTGGCTTTTTGTAGTTCTTTTCTTTTGAGTGCAGCAGTCAAGCAAAAAGCCTATGAAGGCTTTATTAGTCATAGGTAAACCACATAGAGTAAGCTTACCTTTATAGAACTACAACCAATGAGTTCAGAGGACAGCTACACACCTACGATAATGTGAGCGGAAAGGATATCTTCCTCCAATGCAAAAGGCACAAACAATCTGCTTAGGATATGACACTGATCTTAGAGGAGGCAATTAATCTAGGATTGTCGGGACAAAACTAATGAGCTCATTTCCAGCCCTCTGCACTACCCAAAAACTTCCACTTCAAAGTGTGTTACCCATTTCATTTGCCTTTTTTCTCTCTTTCTCTCCACTCTTCCCTACAACCCACCCTTCCACCTCTTGCTTGTTTCTCTTTCCCTCCCTTGAATAATAATGACAACATCACCATAATGACTTGATGAACCCTTTTTCCCCCTCCCTTCACCTCATCTCTTGCTCTCCCTCTTGACAATGTAGGTCTCGTAATCAACTCCCACGGTGCCTTTTCACGCCCATTATTCACCCATAGGGTCCCCCACTGTATCGGGTATCACGACTCGCTCAGTAATCAGTGGCCCATTTGAGGCCATTTTCTCTGCCAGTCTGTCATTTTGTCCACACTCTTCTCTCACAAGAGCACAATCACGTCCCTAAAATTGTGGAGTTCTCTCAGCTCTCTTTAGAGAATTTAGAAGACGTGCCATCTCGCACTGGCCAGCCCAACAGCCCCCCCCCATCCCCCCTCCCCAAACCACTCACCCAAAAATGCCACACTACCCCAACAAATACATAAACATATCTCCCAACCACTCCCGTGATTCCCATTACCATCCATTAGCAGCTTCACTCGACTCGCACAACAGATATATTAGACTAGTATGCCTGCAATCTGATGTGCAGGAATCAGCCGATGCTTCTCTACTGGGCACAGGACTGGCACGGCTCCAAGCCTTCTGGGTAGCAGGCCTGGCATCGCAGGTCTCTGATGGACTCGTTGAATCGGTTCACCAGCATAGACAGCTTGCTGCCGTGGCACAGGGAGCAGGGGGCACAGCCTGAGCCACCGCACTGCTGACAGCCCTCGGCGTCCTGCCGACATGTCAAATAAACACACGTATAATGAGTAGCGCACAAGCAAACACGCACAAACAAGTAAACAAACAGGCAGACGGACAAGATGAGACAAGCTAACACAAACAGAACAAGTAAACATTTCAGCCATGGGGTGGAAGAGCCTCACAAGAGTGGCTGGGTCACAATTCCTGCTGTGTAAACCAAACAAAATGGCAAGGTCAAAATGTTGCAGAACACATTTTGTGTATAAAATTGATTTTTTTAGTTCTATTAACATGGAAGACACAAAACACAACTGCTCCAATCAACTAGAGAAAAGTAAAGGGGAGTGTGTTGAGGGGGGGGGGGCGGATGTGGAGACTTGGAGACTAACGGAGACAATGGGGAAAAGAGAAACAGGCCAGGAACAAGTGAAATCAACAGCAAGGGAGAGGAAAGAAGGCTTTTGAGGCTACAGGAATCCACAGTGTTGCACGCTGATTGCTGAACACCAAAGATAAAAAGCCATTTCAAAGAGATCCAAGACTAAAGTGCCACTGACAGTGTCTACTGAAATCCACAGCCGCTGAACAAAATTGAGTAAAAAGTAGAGAACATGAAGCTGTATTTTTGGTGTGGACTTGTTTTTATACAGGACTGTTGACAAATACCCGTCATGGCTGCCATGTCTACCTTGTGTTTTGGAGAGGTCATCTCTTTGTTTCCATGGCCACACTTAGTTCTGTGTTTGCCTCTGCGGCGGTGGCTGTGACCCGTGGAAGCCACCCCTGCTTCTTCTCCCTTTCCTTCCTTTTGATCCAGTGCAGCTTCTCCTTCCTCACTCTCTCTCTCCCTCTCCTTCTCCCTTCTCTTGTGGGGCGCGGGAATGATCCTCAGGTTACTAGTGTAGATAATGATCTTCCCGAAGTCCAGCACCGGAGCCTGGGCCACAGCAGACACACAAGAGGGAGGGAGGGGGATTGGGAGGGGTCACTCAAGGTCACTCGGAGACGCACTCTCGCCATGCAGCATCGCGAACAATAAAGGCAACAGTGGTGATCAAAGAGCTTCCTCTTGCTTTCATTCACAGCCCTGGTCCCACAGATGTGAGCAGACCTGAAGGGCAAAGGACTGCGGGAGGATGAGAGGACATGTTTTATCATCCAGACCCTTTGGAAAAAAACTAAAAAAAAAAAGCTTTTGCAAGAGATGTTTATTGTTGCCCCCCCCCCCCCAACCCCCTCCGCCATCCCCCATACATGATGTCTTAAAATTTCCCATCCCTTCTCATCAATGATGAAATGAAAATGTTAAATCTTTTAAAATATGTATATGACATCTTGTTATGATGTGATGCTTTCCGGAGTTTGTCAGACAAGTTTTAGCCTTTGAATTTTGCTTATTTGATCTTGATCTGACAGCGTCTTAATGAAGGCTTTAAGAATATCTCTGTCATTACAGCGGATACAGACTGTAAAATGGGAGAGCAGCCAACCTTTTTTCTTGGGAGCACCTCTTTTTCCAAAAGGCCAAACTCAACAGTTTACGATGGAAATTAGATAATGCTATACCCCTATTACAGAGGTCTTCACACATGACGTGAAAGGAAAGATAGAAAGTGCTCCATTTATTTTAATATTGCTATTTAATTTCCTAAATATCTCTAAGATATAAAATCAAAAATGTCAATGACCAACACAGATGAGGTATATATATATATATATACTATATATATATATATATAGTATATATATATATACTATATATATATTAACCAAATTTCAGTGCTCGCTGAATTGCAACAAAAGTCTATGCAAAAAAATGTAAATCCTACACACTTGAACAAGAGTTAAATTCCTTGCTGACACAACTCAACACTCACATTAGGGTCTCCCTCTGACAGGTCACCAAAGACAGGGGGCCTGAAGCCATCGACCCCTCGGTAGACGTTTATCCTCTGTGCGTAGAGTCCAGCAGGCTGCTCTGGAAGCTCAGTGAAACTGCAGAGCTGGTCGGCGTCGAGGTGCCGGGGGATCTTAGTGTGCATGAAGCTGTGTGGGTACTTTTCTGCGGGGCTCTCCAACTCCTGGCCATCCTCATAGACGTGCTTGAGGACGCGTCCGCTGTAGGACGAGTTCAGCTTGAAGCGCACCTTACGTGGCTTTGTCTCCCCGTATCGTGGCCCGAACTTCCTTGGCATCTCTTCCATGTCTGCGAAGATTCACCTCTCACTATTTAGCTGCAGCCAGGTGTAAGAGAGAGTACCTGCCCTGTACGTACACTGCTGAACACCCTGCACACCTGTGTGAGATGGGAGTTGTGAGAGGACAATTTCCTGCTCACTATTTGATATTCCAGCCCACTGGCAAGCTGCCTTTTCCATCATTCACTAGTAGAGTAGTATACTTTGCTAAATCATTCACTGAGTAGTATACTTTGCTAAATTATTCAGCGCCGGGTCGCATACACAAAAGTGCTGCTGGGAAACCCAACACCAGGCAGCACCATGAAATAATCATGTCTTGGGGAACAGCGGCAGCAGGTGTATCTTTCGTTCTTTTCCCCCGCCCCAAAAACAAAAGATGCCTCCACTTTTATACAAATGATTCTCTTGTTGCTGTGCGAATTCATGTCATGTTGTTTTTGCCGCTGGAGCTGTCGAAGAGGGATATCTAGAGGAGGGTGCTGATGGTTTTCTCTGTTAGATAACATCCATCTGCCACAGTACACAACATGCACAATGCAGTCACTGTATATCAGCATGCCTTGCCTATACTTTATCGATTACAATACTAAATGTCTGCATGCATTGTTATTCAAACTGCATTAAAAATTTGATACTATCATTGTGTCTGTTGATCCAACTCTATTACACAATTATACAGTGACATCAGCAGATGACATGAAAGAGATTCCAGGGGCATCTGAGAACCATTTTACCAGAAAAAATGGCAGTCATTAACCCCAAAGCATATCCAGATCAATCTACCAATTATCTCTTTAGCTGCTCATTATAATATTCCATCTGAACGCGCAGCCATTTTTTCACTTCCTACTGGGTTCATATCTGGTGTACAACCATGGGCTCAGTCAAGTGAGAAATTGCTTTGCATGCCTCTCAGAGAAGGATTCATTTACTGCATCAGAGCTGGAACTGGTTAGGATTCAAATTCTATTAATTTACTCCTTCACTTCATTCGCACGTGGCAGCCCCCCTTCCTTGACTAGGCTTCTGTCTGTTTCATCCAGGTAGTATTGGATTGCTACTTCAAGCATGTGTGGTTTTGCTTTTGCTGCTTCATACTTTAAGTTCACAAAGAATTCCTAAACAAAAGGCAGACAGGAAAAAAATTACCATTAAGTGTTTTTTTTTTTTGCAAGAGATTCTCACAAAATACATGTAGGCTATTTGCTTATTGAGATGTATAACGTGTGTCACTTCCTGAAGATAGATTGGCCCTGGTTTGATTCCAGAATGTGCAGTTGCAGGTTTGTGTTGCTTTGGATAAGGTTTGCTGCTCTCTTTTACTCTGCAAAATAAGGTAAGATGTATGAAAGAATGCTAACAACATTAGCAAGCAAGAACAAAACGTCATCAGCATAGCACTCAGGACTTGTATTCACTCCCTTCCGTGACCCGACAGATATGCAAACTAATGAAATCCCTAATGTTCTGGTAGACAGGCCCAGAAAAGTGAGTCTGACTGACTCCAATCCTTTTCCCTTTTTGGTGGTTCATGAATTATGCAGTGGAGGTGATTTGTTTCAAGCAGGTTTTTAGGGCTTCGTTACCAGCTCACACAGGCAGCTCACCTGCAGGGCAGCTATACTGATCCACCCACATCTTTATGGCATCTGCTCTCTTTGGCCAGCGATCAAATTAAGAGAGTACGAATGAAGCATTCATGTGGTCGCTAAAATTATTGGCGCACAAAGTTTACTTTGTTGATAATCTATTTCCCCATAGGAGCAAGAGGCTTATCACAGTGTGACAAAACAGCTTTATTTCTGCAAAGGACAGAAAGAGAGACACTCACTTTCCCTGAGTCAGGTGGCTAGGGGGAGTATTTTGGGTGGAAAAGCAGCTGAGAAGAGACAAAACTGAAGCATCGATATTTTATGAGAGGTGTCATTTATTAAGCCGGCTTAAACTTACTTGCTCATCAATTACTTAAAATAGACTTGATGCCTGTCAAAGTTAATTAAAGTAATTATATAATCTGGTAAAATAGACAAAAATATGGTAATGGATTTCTATGAATATTTCATCACAGCACTCTGTTAGATCAAGCGACTATTGCTAGCTCCTCTCAAATTCCTCTTATAATTAGCTTCTTTCACACAGCGTGTAATCTGCCGACGGAGTCTGCTTGCCAGGGAAAAAAAAAGGCCATAAGTAGGATTTTTGTGGGATTGAGAATATGTTCTGAGTTAACTGAAATTTAACACATACAAATTCTATTAACATTAATGTCCACGTGTTCAATAACTCTCCCCCTGATAAACTTTTCAAATAGCTTGGCAAATTATAACCCAACAACCTGCCAATCCACAGATACAGCATCTGCATGTGATGCAGAGCTCACAGGCATGAAGATGAAGACACTATTAAGCTGACGACAGGAGGCTGCTTGAAACACTGAAGAGCCATCACGTCCCATTACACCGATCCTTATGGATCAAATAATGATCATCACTCAAGGATATGGCAGCTGATTCGATATCTCATCTCGTCTGAACATCAGCTCTCTAAACGAGCCACTTTGAGTGGTTGTGAAGAAGCTTGTGAGGCATAGTCAGTCTGTCTTTTGGCATAAGCCCAGTGCTGTCAGACTGTGCTTATCATCACTGACACTATTGTCTTAGCACAGACTCAGTGAGCTTGTGATGGGATTATCCACTGACCCATTGGGTGAGCCTCCAAGGACCTGTCAGCTCTGCGTTTCAGCTAGACTGTAATAGGGGCTATGTGTTGGGAGGCAATTATAAGCGAGGGATGTATTGTATATGTATGATATGGTATGTATATATATATGGTATATGTCTGTATGTTTGAGGCTGTGGATGTGGGATATTGGATGGTGGTCATGATGATGTTGTGTATAGTTTTGATGCAACACTTCTTTTGAGACACTTAAGTTATTTACATCTGCTGCTTGTAATATGAAGTCACGTGTGAAAAAGATTATCTTTATGGGACAATAAAGACTCTTGTTATCTATTATATTATGTGGGGCCTTGTGCATGCTTCCATTCACGCAAGGTGTGGGGTGGTGTCAAGTAAAATCATATGATGTTAAACCCTCTAGGCATCAGAGGGGAGAACGAATACAGAGTTTAAGGAAGCATCTGGGGCTCGGAAGGCCGATCACAGCCGCAAGACAGCCAGTGGGGGCAATTCAATCGGGCTTCGACTTAAACTCCCAAAGAGGCCAAAGTGATATATTGAACCTTCCTTATCCTGCTTTGCTCCTTTATCCACACACACACACACACACACACACACACACACACACAGATCCACATACACACGCATTACACAAAAAACATACACATACACACAGACCCAAACACACCACACATCACATAGACACAAACACATACACACAGACCCAAACACACCACACACCACATAGATACACAGTCACACACAAACATACACACACTGACACACACACACCAACAGTTCAAACTAATAGACTGAGGGTGTGGATGTAGAGAATACCCAGGACATAGCACACTTTCAGATGTACAGCTTGTCCTAACATGACTGGGCCTGATCCAAGGACATCGTAACACAGCTGACCAAGGCCCCCCATTGGCTGGTGTGCACTGGCTCATACAACCAATATCAGACATCAGCAACCACCCCTCCTTAAAACCTCCCAACCCCACATCCACCACAAACAACCGGTCCAAAAGTTCAATGTCATTCTAAATGTTGTGATGCATTATGAATGGACTTGCACAAGAGAGACTTTCAAATCTAATAATTTTCACAACAATAGTAGAACAATGGGGGATGAAAGCAAGTGGCTTCTCCTTAGTCAATCCCTGCTGTTAATCCAGCGGATGCCAGGGCAGAGGTTAATGGGAAATAAGTGACTGATGATAATCAGTATTTAGTGCTGTAGGTTTGTCAGAATACAACAAAGATGCCTAATCGCCAAAGAAAGGCCTTTTCTCGGAAAAGAAAACTCATTAAGACTATATCCTGGTTTTCCTGCAAAAGAGGATTTTTTTTTAATTACACAGTAATAATAGTGGTGTAAAACAGGGCAATTTTGGAAAGCATTCTAAACTACTTTTTGAATTCGACCCAATGTTTATATGAAAAAAGGCGTATCGAAATCCTCTTAAATTAAATACGTTTAATGATCACTTCCATGAGGGGATTTTTGTGTTTAAATAATTTAGTGCAGTGTTGTGATTTCTGTAAAAGCAAGTAATATATATATATATATATATATATATATATATATATATATATATATATATATATATATATATATGTGTATGTGTGTATACAGAAATAGAATAGAGCATGTAGCAGAGTGTTGTGCTATAAAAAGAAAGTGTAAGTACCAGCAAGAGAGTTATGTGCCATGCCAGTAGACTCCTCTCTGAAAACTGTGTTGAAACCATGTTTAGAGCATCATCTTAAAAGTACAGAGACTGAGGTCTCGCAGAGGATTGGCTCTGTGCCAGCTACATCATCTACTAGCAGGAGTATTTAAGATAGATAGATAAGGTGTAAGGCTAGAATGGTTAGGTTAGAGTGGTTAGAATGGTTTGAGGATTACAACTGTTGAAACCATTCTCTCGAGACTTGATTGAACAAGACAAACTTCTCTGCTACTTTGGTTTTTCCAAGAAACTTCTCCACAGCAGTAGTGAGTCGCAGTCACAGTTGTGAGGGCAAGCTTTTACTGACTCAGTGGAGCGCTGAGAGAGACCCAGTGCCGGCTTCTCTTGGCAGAGCCCCCCTTAGTGCTCCTGGGCTGAAGCAGATGCCCACACATGTGTTGGCACAGACTCCAGTACCCTTCCATGCCCACTACCTGGAGGCTGCACGATAAGCTGGTGAAAGGAATTTCTTCTGTTTCACATAAAACTGTTATAGGGGAGTGAGAAGACCTTTATAGCATTCCATTCAAAAACCCTTTCAGATGTATCCAGATGTTTCCTGTTTTTACCATAATTATTTTTCCAACTGTTTACAGAACCTTTGTTTACATCTGTACTTTATTCAACAATAATTTGCACTGCAAGTTTTCTCTATAAATAAACAAATGAAACTATACGTCCACTGTATGTGCTGTCCAGGGATAAGGTACGTTAGCCAGGTTGTGCATTCTTATGCTTGGGTCCGCTTGTAAAGACTAGCGTCTCAGAAACATTTTCCCTCTTGTTCTCCCATTACGCCTAATTGCCCATCTCTGTCTCTTTACCTGTGCTATGTCCTGTGCGGGGGTGTCATCAGCTGTGGCAAGTCCTTTTAAGGTTTAATGGTGTGTGTGGTGTGCATGTGTATATATGTATGTGTGTGTGTGTGTATGTGTGTGTGGAGGAGGATCTCTGACTCCCCTTGTGTAATTAGTGGTATGTGACACCTCGGCACATGCGCTTGGGGAATACTAAAATGGCGGCGACATGGGCAGAGGCTGCAAATTGCAGTTGGCAGCTGAAGATGACAGGGAGGGGCTTTTAGTTGTTCAGCAAGTTCTTTTCCTGGTCACCAGATCGAACCAATTCTAATCGCCTGAATTGGCATGGCTTTGGCTTTGAGCACCAAATGATGGATCAATGATCGTTTATCATCTGTATGCTTTAGGACACGAAAGAAGCACAGTAATTGGGTCTCTTTTTTCTAAAAAAAAAAAGGGGTAGAATCTGCTGTTCTACTAGTAGTGGTAGAATGGAGGTAGTGGAGTGTAGTTCTACTTCCAGTGGCTGGTGAGAGGTGGGGGGTGAGGGGGGGACTGAAATATTCACGAGAGAGATCCTGTTTGGCTTCACTCTGATTAGTTTAGAGGCTGTGGTGTGCAGAGATCAGGTGAAACATGTTAAAGTGGGCTGGTTGCATTTGTAGACTACCTCACAAGAGCTCACCACATTGCACACAGATCTCACACACGCACACACACACACACACACACACACACACACACACACACACACACACACACACACACACACACACACACACTAACTTCCAACACAGCCCTTAAGTGAAGAGGAATGAATGCATTAGCATGACAAATATACAGTCACACATCCTCGAACACACACACACACATACACACACACACACACATCTTCCTGTTAGTACATGGGACAGAGTCTCTTTGTCTTAGTCGCGCTCCTGAAGAATGTGGTGGAACAGAGGAGAAGAGGAGGGGCATTGAGAGGTCACTGCACTCAAAGAGGCTTTGTTGGGAATATTAACATCTTTGGATGATGTTCAGTGAGACAGGCACCACAGACAGTGAGACAGGCAGTGCAGGTAATTACACTCAAGCCTTGAATGCAACACACAATGTGCAAACCACAAACATGATAACACTATCATACAGATAATAATCAGCAAGCTCAGAGCTCAGACAGGACAACACCTGATGGCTGCAATGAAGGTTTTAATATGGGAATTCACCTGTTTCCATGCCAAGACATAAACCAGTAAAGACACTCTAAAAACATTCAATCAGGGCTGTAGTAGTAAAATAAGAGGTGGGTAGACTATGAATTTGGTGATTATTGTAAAGTAGGCTGTGACATGCAGTGTTAGATTTTTAAAAATGACACACAGAGCATGTTTGATGATGATAGACTTACTGTCCAGTGTTTGTATAACAATAATGCACTGTGATTTTGAATGTTAAGAGTTGCATTTAGTGCATAAACTCAGTTAAGAGGCAGGGTAAACTGTCTACAAAGAGATTGTTTTTAATGTCAGTGTCTTTATGCATTCTAGCTTGAGACTGTTTCTTGTCCCTCTCAGACGGGGAGCAGTAATGACTCACTCTCACACCACAGTGGATCTCATTATCTATGGTCATCACGACTTACTTCACACAATTACGTTGCTATCTCATGGTCACACTCTGATTTAAAGTAAACCACAGCATTCTCTAGAAGCATTCTCATTCCCTCCCTCCCTCTCTCTCTCTCTCTCTTTCTCTCATTTTAAATATGGCTGTCATTCTGATTTCTTTTGACACACTTGAGGGTGAGCACTGAGGACCTGCCAAGCTAGCGTTCAGCCTTCTCCCCTGCGTTGTCCCTGTGTGCACCTCCTCTAGCCACCCTTAAACGCTAATTCGGTGATTCTCCACAGCAACCCCCCCCCCCCCCCACACACACACACACACACACACACACACACCACACACACACACACACACACACACCTTCCTCGGTTCCACGCTGTCCTCTGCCCCCGTCACCCATGTTTGGAGCTCAACCCAGGCATTAGATTGCTGGCAACTCAATTTGTCTAATTAGAACAGATTTCAGCCTGTGTCTTGGCAAGGCCGAGGCCAACCGCTGTGAAATTTAGTGGACGAGGTGTCAGCAGCGAATAATGCCAGCGCTACCGGCCTTTTTTTGTATTCTGAGTTTATGTGCAACAATTAAAAAGTAAGACTTAAGCTATTGATGTGGCGAATAGCAATGCAGCTGCATCTCCCTATGCTGTAAGGCTTACTACTTAATCAAAGTCTGTGAAAGGCATCCTGCATACAAGCCAAAGGCATTGCAAACCCACATTAAAAGTAGGTTTGGGGTTGTTATGATCTGGATGATACACAGTAATTGGTTCTCTTCTTGCTTTATTTGATTAATATAAGTTTTACTTTTTTAACGCTCAGATGTCTTTGGCCATGCTGGAGGAAAATCTTACACTAAGATATTCATCCGGTCTTCCATGACTGAACAAGCATAGAGGCCCATATTAATGAATCAGCTGTAGTCATACTCTGGCAATCAGACCTCAAGATGTAATTCATATCCCACTTACATTTCTAGCAGGAACTCTTACTTACTTACTTGTTTGACCGTCACAGAGGAACACAGGCATATGTATTTGCTCATTATTCACCACTGGTAAACACACACTTGCATAATAAATCCTTGCTACATCTAGCTTCAATTGATCCACTGACCTTAAACTTAGATAGTTTGAGGTAATTCCAATCATAGCCCTGTTGTATGAGCTTGCTGAGTGCTGTCGGTAGAAAGGAGAATGAAAGAATTTGGACCAGCATAGACCAAATAGTGAACAGTGCTCGACACAGAGCTATGTTTAGAAATCTGGTGTGAATCAATTCATCTCCCAGTTACTGGTCACTGATCACTGTCGCTGAGAAAAAAACTGCGAACAATTAATACAACACAGACCAAGCAGAGAGGCATCAGCTAACATTATCAGCTAACATTATCTGAATGGTGCCCAGTAACTCACTTTCAGCTTCATTTTCACTATGTCTAATTCAGTTAGCGTTAGCCGCCGGTTCATTATTCTGTCTATGTTGTATCAAACATGCTACTGACAGCAATTGGTAACCTGGAACAAGAGATATGTGGACTGATTTACATCAGATTTCTCCTTTAATACCAATATCCTAACATCCTTTATTCTATTTCTGTTAAAGCCTGTTTCTAGAAGAGGTACTGTGGGAGGTTGATTTTCATTTTGTCACGTTTTGTCAAGTTGTTTTCATTTCTGCTAAATGAAGTTGGTGGTCAAATCTTCCTCCTAGCGGGATCTATAAGGGATCTATCATTTCTCCATGAGCCGTGATGCAATGGCGGCGGCACTCAACTGAGGCGGGCAAGGCAGTACACACTATGAAAATGTTAAATGGGAGATGAGAAATGGACTATTTTCTGTTTGTTCTGGTTCAGTTGCTGGGATGTCAGAAAGTGGTAATTTAGAATATCTATGACAACATACACACACTTTTTCCAACTCTGGCCCACTTTGTCTCTTGCTTTCTAATGTTTGGTTGAGGGGCAACTCTTCCCTCCTTTCTAGGTGTTTGTGTGAGAGATGGAGAGTATGTTATCTCTATATATGAGTGTGTTGTCTGTTGTTGTCTTTTGTTGGTGCGTACGTGTTTCTGTGGTTGGGTGGCAGACATTGGATGTGTGTGTGTGTGTGTGTGTGTTGGGGGGGGGGGGGGTACTCTCCTGTCTGCTGTTCTCCTGCAGGACTGCCTGAAGCAACTGCGCCTGAAGAATGGATGAGACAGGTGAGAGTCTCAACTCTGCTCTGAGGCAATGATGTACAAATATCCTGTGTGTGTGTTTGTACGCTTGTATTAGAGCTTGTGATTGTGTGTAAGTGTGTTGCTTGTCTGTGTTATGTGTGTGTGTATATTTAAGAGTGTGAGTATGGTGTGTATCTATGTGTGTGTGTGTGTGTGAGTTTTTCAGGCCAGCCAAGTGTCATGTCTGAGCTGTGTGTGAGCACACTTCACACAGACTGGCTGATTCTTTCTGACGAGAGCTTGAACTTAGAGGGGGCTGCAGCACAAACCCACCCTAATTGATTCCCTCATGCCGCCCCTAAACCCCCCCCCCCCACACACACGTACATTCACAGGCACACACACACAACCAACTCTGTCTCCGCTGCTCTCCTCACTCACACTGGCGCTCTCTGAAGTCTTGTTGCCTCCTCTCAACCCCCCACCATTCACTTGTGTCCTTCCATTGTTTCTTCATCACTCCTCCTGACACCCCTTGTCTTCCTCACTCACCCCTTCATTCAATCACTGTGAGGCTCTACCCACCATCTCTCTACCCACCATCTCTCTTTCGCCTCTCCACCAATCCATCCAACTCCTGCTTTTCAGCACCACTTCAACTTTGAAACCTTACACAGACACACACACGCACACACACACTCACTCTCTCAGTTACTCTCTCCTTTCTCTTTTTCTCGTGGAGAAGAGATGTGTGCGTATATGTGTCTGTGTGTGCGTGTGTGTGTTCCTGGGATCCATCAAGTTGGCACCCGTCATCCCCCTGCATTGTGTGGTGTTCATCTGACTTGACTGACACATCGTCTACAGAAGATGTTTGTGCTGTTAAGGGAGGCTAGATTGGACGTGCTCCTATGACTCCACACTCTTACAAGAAACAGACAGCAGCTTGGCTATTTATAAGCTCCCATACTGCTGCAATAGAGACATGCATGTATTTATTTATTTATTTATAAAAGAGGAGAGATTTCTATTGTGCCTTGGCAACCGCCCTGACATTAGCTCTGAGACTGTTATGAAACCTGGTTAGCACAAACAGGTTCATTTCAATAACCAAAAAGTCTTCCCATCACAACTTTTTTCCCCTCTCACCAAAAGCTCAAATAACTTGGCAACCTCGCTTAGATCAGCTGTAATGGTGGGCAAAATCATGAGGAAAGGTTCCAAATGATTTCATGCAAGGTTTCGAGGACTCAAGGGGTGTGCAGAGTACAAAAAGCAGTGTGGGTAATGGCTGTGGCAGTGACCTGTACAGGAAAAAAAAAACATCAAGAGAAAGAAGAAGGTGACTATTGATTTCTCAGAGCCATTAAATATTTCCTCCTGTGAGGGTTTTGAAAAGAGGAGCGGCAGACTAGTGTGTCATGCTGCCCTACCACATCTGAGACACCAGCGTGGAGATTCACTGCCCACTGGATGTATCTGTTTTTGTATCTCCATCTCCTTTTCTTCCTCAATCTTGTTCTTCAACTATCACTTTAGCAGAGGAGATTTCAAAAGCACACACACACACACACACACACACACACACGCACACACATACACACGCACATGCACACACAAGCTTCTTTTTGGTTGACACTGGCTAGAAGTATATCATAGAATTAGGTCTGGTCTGAATTAGTGCCCCTCATCATTTACGGTTTATGGGTATACATGGCACCTTCATCTCCAGATGGACAAACTACCTGCAATAGCACAGATGAGGCAATATCTGTCTAGTCTTTTTGCATTTGGCTCACTTAGTCCACACAATTGCAGCCCCTCAAAACAGGTTTGTGCACATGCTCAAGACTCTGCCCAAATACACAGACAATTACTTTGAACTACAAACCCAAGTTTGTAATACTGTCAGTAGGTGATTGATGCTTCAACAGTTTATGTCCATAAGTACAGTGACAATTTAAGTATTCTCTTCTGTATTGGAGATGTCTGGAGTATTTGGAATTTTGTGGAAAGAGTTTTTGTTTGCAGTGTCATCACTAAACCAGTCCATTTGGACCACTGAGTGTTTGTATATTTTAGTTGTCATCTCCAGTGTGTCTTTAACACCAGGTCCACTATGCCATGGATTCTTCAGCTCAGTGTCCTTTTGGCTGACAAACTATCAGCTTTATGTATCACACAGCCAAACTACAAACAGATACACCATAGGCTCAGAGCCTCCTCCAGGGTCCTGAGAAGCTTTTAATCCCTGTCTGTCACCAGCGAAGTTTATCCAGTCTAAAGATGATGATACACTGAGCAATCACATGAATTATTCAATGTTTTTGATTCGATGGTCATGAAAATTTGCCTCCTTATGATAAAAAAAAATGTCTCAAAAACAACTGTGGTCCAATCACAGTGGAAATGTGCCAGACTGATAATACTGAAAACTGCCCAGCAACATAGCTCAAATTGCTGTGTGTCATCAGCATAACTGTCAGCTCCAGCAGAGAGGGTAAAAGCAGAGCGAGAGGCACAAACGTTCGTTAATCTCGTTATTCTATTTCCAAAAAGTGGAGAGGGGAAAATCCCCCTTTATGCAGACCAGATTCGAACCCTCATATGCTGACACAGAAGATCATTGAAAAGTTTATATTGAGACGTTATGGGAAACTCCCACTTGCGCAGACCAGATTTATTCATGTTTGCTTCTACTGTAATGTATTCTGTTGCTTATCTTTATCAGTATTCAGTGATTATTGCCTGTATTACTAAATGTTTATATGCTGCATGTCTATTACTACATGTCTATATATTAACGTACAGAGTGTTAACATCTACAGAAGTCAAATTTCTTGTGTATGCAAGTATATTTGACCAATAAAAACTGATTCTGATTCTACAGTATCACAGCTAGTGCCCCTCTACCTGGGATTATTCGTTTGCAATGTGCTGCTGTGCGGGTAGGAATGAAAAAGTCTTTTAAAAACTGTAGTTGTTACTTAAATGAAATAAACTACTAGTCATTTTATATAAATGGGCAATTTCAAGGAAAACCTTCTGTAGAATTGTCCTAATATTTTCCATATAAGCGTATTGATTTATTCAGCAGGACCAACAGTCTCCCAGTTTGCATCCATTTAAACAACATGTGTTTCCTGTGATTTAAAATGAATGAATGATTGAATTGATTTATGAATGAGTGATGACTGACACCCCAAAATATATGACTATCAATCAATCAATCAGTGCATGAATGAATGAAAGAATGCTCACTCATTTGGCAATTTAGTGTTAATATGGTTTGCATAATGCTTTGCATAAAATATATAATGCAAGACCAGAATGAGAGACCAGAATGTAGCCTGTGTAAAGGTTTAGTGCTGAATATCGTTAAGCTCAAAAATAGGTCTCTGTTACACAAGTGTGTCTGCTGACGCAGATGAACAAACAAATGGAAAGAAAAAAATAGAAAGAAATGAAAAAAAAAAAAAAATGACAAACGTTTTATTGAGTGGCGCCAGCCTGCCAACCCTCGATGATTCTTGGACTGCACGTCTGCATTGGAATGTCGACACAGTCGCTTTCATTCCCTTTATTTTAAGAGGCCTCTGTGAAGCCGGGGTGGAGGGTCCATCTGCTGCCATTTGGTTTGATAGCGACGCCTGGCTCTCGGTCCTCACCACGCTTCCAACACACAGAGGTATGAGCAAACAGATTTCAAGGGCAGTTATTTCAGCTCGGAAACCGTCGGAACCTAGCTTTTCTCTCTCACTGTGCCATACGCCCTCTCTCATCACGCTCTTCCCTTTTCTCTCTACCTCGTTCTGTGTGAGTGTGTGTTTATATACGTGTGTGTGCATCTTTGATAAAAGCACCCAATATATTTTTATAGTCTGCACTGTTCTGAACCCGCTCGTCTTCGTTTCCTTTGTTTATGAGGCTAAAACAGAAAATTTTTCTGGTGGGCCTACGAACAGCTCTCTACTCTCACATGATTTACTGCAGTCTCAGTCTCTGTGTGCAGTCTCAGTCTCTGTGTGCAGTCTCAGTCTCTGTGTGCAGTCTCAGTTTCTGTGTGCAGTCTCAGTTTCTGTGTGCAGTCTCAGTTTCTGTGTGCAGTCTCAGTCTCTGTGTGCAGTCTCAGCCTCTGCGTGCAGTCAGCCTCTGCGTGCAGTCTCAGCCTCTGCGTGCAGTCTCAGTCTCTGTGTGCAGTCTTAGTCTCTGTGTGCAGTCTCAGTCTCTGTGTGCAGTCTCAGCCTCTGTGTGCAGTCAGCCTCTGTGTGCAGTCAGCCTCTGTGTGCAGTCTCAGTCTCTGTGTGCAGTCTCAGCCTCTGTGTGCAGTCAGTTTCTGTGTGCAGTCAGTTTCTGTGTGCAGTCTCAGTCTCTGTGTGCAGTCTCAGTCTCTGTGTGCAGTCTCAGTCTCTGTGTGCAGTCAGCCTCTGTGTGCAGTCAGCCTCTGTGTGCAGTCTCAGCCTCTGTGTGCAGTCTCAGCCTCTGTGTGCAGTCTCAGCCTCTGTGTGCAGTCAGCCTCTGTGTGCAGTCTCAGTCTCTGTGTGCAGTCTCAGTCTCTGTGTGCAGTCTCAGCCTCTGTGTGCAGTCTCAGCCTCTGTGTGCAGTCAGCCTCTGTGTGCAGTCAGCCTCTGTGTGCAGTCAGCCTCTGTGTGCAGTCTCAGCCTCTGTGTGCAGTCTCAGCCTCTGTGTGCAGTCTCAGTCTCTGTGTGCAGTCTCAGTCTTTGTGTGCAGTCAGTCTCTGTGTGCAGTCAGCCTCTGTGTGCAGTCTCAGTCTCTGTGTGCAGTCAGTCTCTGTGTGCAGTCAGCCTCTGTGTGCAGTCTCAGCCTCTGTGTGCAGTCTCAGTCTTTGTGTGCAGTCAGTCTCTGTGTGCAGTCTCAGCCTCTGTGTGCAGTCAGTCTCTGTGTGCAGTCAGCCTCTGTGTGCAGTCAGCCTCTGTGTGCAGTCAGTCTCTGTGTGCAGTCAGTCTCTGTGTGCAGTCTCAGTCTCTGTGTGCAGTCTCAGCCTCTGGTTTGTGTGAGGCTCCATTCGTCACCCACTACAGTTGGTTTCCTATCAGGGTCCTATTATTGGCCTGTGATTTGGGTTAGAGAAGGGTATGGAATTTTTGCTTGTGTGTGCCTGGATGTTTTTACCTATTGTGTGCATGCGTTGTGGAGGACAGAGGAATATTCATTCATTCATTGACACAGATATGGAAGCAAGCCAGGGTACTATTGGTTCTACTGGATGAATGAGTGAATATCTTGCCTCCTTATGCAGTATGTGTTGGTGGAAAAGATGTGTGTGTGCATGGCTGGTTCTAGCCCCTTGGGTGCCCTAGCCTAGGCAAGACTGAACTTTTGCCTACATGAAGGTGACATGAATACGTAGAATATGTCTAAAATCAGACTTTTTTTTCCTAACCCACAGATTTCCCTGTGACACACAGCTCCAGCTGTGCCAATTAGTTTTGAAAGGCAGCATAAAAAGAGGGCACGAAAGTGGGATATAAAACCTTATTTCCCAGACAGAAGGTATGAATTGCTGAGATTAGCCCTACAGTGCAAAATGATGTCACTACAAAATCACACAGTACAGTAATTTGTCCCTGGAGAAAATACACGACTCATGCATGCACTGTTCCACTTTAAAAAAGTAATAATTTATCGCTTGTCCAATATAAGCTATTGAAGCTATCTTTTACAATTGTCTGAAAGGAATACTGTGCTGTGCTGCGATCCCCTAACTTAAAATCGTGAGTACACTATGTCCTGACTTGACATGGATTTGAGCGTAAATACTATAAAATAAATAAAATATCATTAATAATATATCAAGAATAAGATAATAATAAGAAATAAAATATCATTCTAGCTCACATTCAGATTGATAAATACCAGGTGTTTGGTAAATGAGGGCCATGGTTACCTGCACACACACACACAGACACACACACACACACAGACACACAAACTTGCACTCAGCACAAACACATTAGCAAGGGTGAGCACACGCATGTGCACGTGCACACGCACACAGACACAAACATAGACGAACTTGCACTCTACACAAACCAACGGCCAGGCACACACAAACACACACACACACACCATTTGCTCTGATAAGAGATACTGCACAGGCAGTCACTTGAGTGGAGTGGGATGAAAGCACTGCAGCATCACTCAGGGCTGGAACTAGCAGCAAATCCTGGGAGAACAGGATGAAACTGGGGGGGTCAGCGACACGCTCAGGCATGGAGACCACGCTCATGCAGGAGAGGCAGCTGTGTGTGGAAGAGATTGAGAAGGTAAGATAGCAAGAAAGATAGATAGAGAGAGAGAGAGAGAGAAAAACAGAAAGCAGCTATATCCAGTGATGAAGAATCCACTCCCAGTGGCTCCTCCCAGTTCCATGCATGGTGAAATGGATCCAGTGTGGGGGTGGCCAAGCCAGAGCCCAGGCCGCTGTATGGCCTAGCAGTGAGCACAGCAAGGCGGGCAAGTTTTTTTGGCTGAGTATGTGAAACATCCCAGCATGCGCTCCAAGCTCCAGGCTCCTCTGGGTTTGACGGCTCACTCATGAAGCGCAGACCTGGCTGTCTGATCAGGCACGGACCCCAGGCTTAGCTCCCGCTTTTTTTCCATCTATCCATTCTCTCTTTCCCTCTCTTTCTCTCTCTCCATTATGCTGTTATGCACAGTGCCTCAGGAGGCTCTGGTTGCTCTGGACAGAGTTATCACCAAGGGGACCAGAACAGCGCCACGCCTCCAAAACTATCCAGCCTTCCCTAACCTCCCAAACGTAACACCCATCCCACCACCAGCACCAGCACCACCACCTCAGCCTCTAGGAACTCCCATCCATGCCTTGTTAATGTCATACAGCTGAGCTGAGGGAGTAACAGGCGCTAAGGGTGGAAATAACAAACCCCAACACACCACACCCACCCCTGCTTCCTGTGCGCATCTACACCCACGGCAACCACTCTGACGTCACAGGCCCACATCTCCCAGTAGCACCCAATCCCATACTGGGCACCACACACACACACACACACACACACACACACAAATTCCCTTGTGGAAGTGATTGGTCATTCATGTTCTGCTACGTATTATATTCCTGCGGGCTAATGGAACTTGTCCAACTGAGGGCGTCTCCATTGGGAATATCCATCTGATGTAATGCACTGTTTGCTTGTCACAGCCAACACCAAACCTGCCCACACTCCTTCTCTCCTTTTCTTCTTCTTTACTTCTCTCTCTCCTGCAGTGGTTTAGCTTTGGATGTCTCAAACCCCAGGGGCTGGGGCAGGGAAACACACACACACACACACACTCCATACCACCTGGGCACCTTGTGCGTGCAAGAGAGATGAGCCTGTTATTGCACAAAGCCACTGAGAGCACTGCCTTTGGAGGTGTAGGCATGTGTTTTGTACTGAACTGAAGGTACTTTTGCCTGAGATGCTGTGCATGTATGTGTAGCTCGGGGCATTTCAGCATATTTGTGTACGGGTGCAAGCCTCCTTGTGTATGTGCGCGTGCCTTAATACCTAAATGTGTATGGGGACATATTGCCCTCTGCTGGCAATTCTGAGATTTGCAAAAGAAGTAGTTTCTCTTTCTCCCTCTCCCTTAGACACACACACACAGGATAATAGACTGACTGTTTATTTATATGTGAAAAAATCTCCACATCACTGAAAAACAGGAGTGAGTACGAATAGGTTCAGCAAGCATTTGAGAAGGTGAATAAAATCAATCACAGTAGGAATTCTGCTTCCCACCAAACTGCCAGAGTGCCGTTAGAATGACCCATCAGTTATGTCTGATATGGGATCTATAACATGTAATCTTTTATCAAAGGAAGACTGAAACAGGAGATAGCCACAGCTAATGATTGATTACCCGAATATAAGCCTCACCATGTATAAACCTCAGGTCAGGGTTTCAGGCAAACTAGAAAAACAAAACCATGTATGGACCTCACCCTTGTATTAACTTCATCCATGTATTAACCTCAGTTTACTAAATATTTCCTATTGAATCTCAATCAGATCAGATCAAGTAGAATGATGAAAAGAAATACAATCCTGTATGTAGCCCTTACTCATGTATTGACCTCATCAATGAAGACATTTTGCAAAATCAATGTATTAACTTTGGTTAATTATCGGGAAATACAGTAGCTAATGAGAAATGAAATGTTGGCTTTCTAGCGAGGGACACTTTGAACAGCACATGAACAGCGGGTATTAGGACACTGCTTTCTGACTGTCTGGTGATTGAGTGTGTGCACATGTGCGTCAGAGAAGTCAGGAGCTTTCCAGTGTTGTGGACACCTGGTATATCTGAGCCTTCAGCCGTCGCTTCGTCTCACGGATCATCTGACACACAGCCAGCGGGTAACACAGACACACTGCCACCCAGTCCTCACACACACTTCCCTATACACACACAGACACACACAGACAGAGCATACCATTGGTGGTGGTTAGTGAGGTCCCCCTTACACTGTAAAGTGCTTTGGGTGTCTTGAAAAGTGCTATAGTACTTTAAGAAGTAGTAGTAGTAGTAGTAGTTTGAGTCAGAGGTAAGATTAACAATTCATATGCTGACACCACTATCCACCATGGAAGAGCACTGCAGCTTATCGCACACAAAATCCGTTGGTGTATATAGGATGTTCACTATATAGGTGGACTTACAGCATGTGACTGGGTACAAAAATAATGCTCTCCAAGTTTGTAGAATCTGCATACTCTAACTACAACTCCGACATCAGAACGAGGAGAATCTTACTAATCCATTCATTGCTCTAAATGCTTGCATAAAACTCCTTCCAGGACCATTGACATGGTATAGCTGATCACATACACACCAAGTTATCTAATTATGGCTGGGGCAGAATAATATAACAATATAACAATAATATAAACTATTCCCTTTAAAGGAGAAATCCAATGTGAATACATCCATAGTTCTGTTGTTCAAGGCAATGTCTGTGGGGAAAAAGAGCCAGAAAATTTGATACAATATAGACTGAATAATGAACATGCAGCTAATGTTAACTGAATGGGGCATAGGAAAAATAAACTGAAAGTGAATTACTGTGCCCCACTCAGTTAGTGTTAACTGCCAGTTCACAATTCGGTTGATGTTGTATCAAGTTCACTAGCTATATTTTCTACCAACAGCACTGACCTTGACTCATTGATTGATTCACAACAAATTTCTCCTTTAAGAATAATCTTGCAACTGGCTGTGCTTTCCTACTGCATCCTGTCAGGTACCACTAGGCATGCTGGGTAATGGAGATCTGCCAGACATTTAAACTGTACTGTTGGATCCTTAGGGAGTGCATTAGAGGTGGATGTTGAATGAGTTGGCTGGCTGTACTTTACTGTTCTGTTCTGTACTGTACTGCTGTCCATGATGAGAGGAATCCTCCCACTTACTCACCCGTATTTTGAAGCGCTCCCTCATGCCCACACGCATGGCTAGAGTGGAACCTGGCAGCATGGGCAGACACAGGCACTCGCCATACTGATGGGCCAAGTTGAAGTCCAGACAGCATGGCACAAACGCCCCCATCAAACCTACAGAGGCAGACAAAGAGAGAGAGAATGTGAAAGTGTGAGTGCGTGAGTGAGTGAGCGAGAGAGAGAGAGAGAAAAAGAGCGCATGTGTGTATGTAAGTGTGTGTGAGCGAGAGACAAAGACAGAGAATTGGGGAAAAGGAGGTAGGAAGACAGATTACTCAATAAAGAGGAATCCTCTTTGAAATGGTAAGTAGGCTGTCTCTGACAAGTCAAAAATAATGAATAAACTTTCCTGGGAAACTATCATCCTTAGTGTGTTTGTTAATGCAGTTTGCTGAAGCTTGGGCCTTTCAAATTTGACCTTCCTGACCTTTGCTTGAAATAGGATTTTAGTAGTTAATTTTTCACAACCCAGGCATTAGAATACTGATGGTGAGCAGCTTGTTTGACTTGGCTGGCTGGCTGGCTGACTGAGTGGGTAAGACTTTTTTCGTTGTGTGAAAGCCAAAGTCTGCCTGCTAGCCAGCCAAGTCATACAAGCCTGTTTTGTCATCCCTGCACAGAGCTGCCGATTATCTGCCATCTTGATCACGCATAATGTGTCATTGAGTCATACAGAAAAAGTTGTTATCCTCTTACAGGTGGTGCAGTCTCCACAGACGTTGAACAGCCCTGTACTCCAGTCCCCCCCCGTCTGTGAGATGGTAGTGACTGTCGTCGTGGTAACCCCCAGGCCCGGCTGGGTGACAATGGGACAGTCACCCTCCATCTGTGCTGCAGCCGCTACCGCCGTTGGCTTCGTTTCCTCTGTCTGGGGGGATGAGTTATCAGTTGTCAGACAAGTGTCTGTGTCCTGGGGTGCAGCCTCCTCAGTGTCGGAGTTGGAATGCTCTGGGTAGTTTGAACCAAGTGGAGGGTTGGGGGGGTGGAGTGTGGGGGAGCAATAACAATAGAAAGCCTCAGAGTTATCACGGGGAAACAGCAGACAAACACAGACAGAGATAGTCTAAGGGGAAGGATCGTGGCTTTAAAACCTGACCTGGACTCAATTTGGCCCACACAATTATGAATGTGTGAATAGGTCAGGATGGTTGAGATGACAAATGGCAATGTGTAATTTTGAATACTATTCAAAAAAACTGAGAAAAGTGAAAAAAAGTGCTCCAGTGTCTCCTCAGACGTTTGATTCCTCTGGTGGAGGGAGTATCTGGTTGGTTAAGTGGAGGAGCTGGGTTGGGTTGTGTTGGGCTGGGCTGGGCTCAGACACAGGGGCAGGGGCAGGGGGCGCTTGCAGCCACAGATAGGGACTAAGCCAGGGATGCCCGCCTGCGGCTGCTGCACAGAGATAAGAGCCCCTCACCCGCCTCCTCCTCTGAGGTAACAGCAGCTTACCAATACAAAAGAACTTGAAGCGCGCACACACACACACACACACTTTGAGCCCACTCCAAAAACACAGCCCAAAAAAATAAATAAAAGGCACACACACACACACACAATAAAAACCCTGTGCAGACAGCACTGAGACACCATGCACTGCACGACGTGCAGTATGATTACCTGCTTTGACCCCCACTCTGAACAGACAGTGTTAGTCATGTGCAAGATAATCTTCAGTGATTGAACTTTTTGATTTAAATGATTTATATCCAGCAATTTTTTTTTTTTGCTTAAAACCAATACTGTTAAAATCATTATTTCAGTGCTGTCATCATACTGCTCAGGAAAGTCTGCATGCTGTATGTATCCAAAACCAAATGGCTTTTCAATAATTATCCTCAGTGGGCCAAAGTCTTAGATGGGTGAGGAAAAAGCACTAGACACCAATAGGAAAACACTAGTGTACACAGACCACGTCATTTAGGAGGGAATAAAATATTGTTAGGATCAGTACACTGGGACTGTGCTATTACTCAAAAAAATACCTTGAGGCCTTTTACAACTTGACCTCATGAAAAATGCAAAGCCTTCACACTTCACACACAAAGGAATCACACTTTGATCATTTTGTAGCTCAA
Source organism: Tenualosa thibaudeaui (assembly GCA_027481765.1). Classification (NCBI taxonomy): domain Eukaryota; kingdom Metazoa; phylum Chordata; class Actinopteri; order Clupeiformes; family Clupeidae; genus Tenualosa; species Tenualosa thibaudeaui. The sequence goes on from JAIFZK010000009.1 coordinate 23,404,642, forward strand.
TCAAATATAATACAAATCTGTACACAAGGCCTGGCAAACCCGACTCTTAAAACTATGTGACGATAAGTCAAGAGGCTCTTTACATACCAGGGTGAAAATACCAAAACAAATCATTGTCCTAAAGATTTTCGTTCATGTGAGTCATAAATAATGCCTTAGGCCCCTGAGAAAAGTTATTTTATATGAGTTTGTAAAGTTTCCAAGTATGGGAAACACTCACCAGACATTGTGACTCCTGTGTGTCTTTAGCAAGGCACCGAGACCATGTGAACGGCTGCTTTCTCATGTGCTCAGAGGGGATGTGAGAGGAACCTTCAGCACGTAGCATTGTGGTCACCATCCTTAAACACTTCCTCTCACCGTGAGTCAGTCACATCAGGCGTGATGCAGGGCCTACTGAGTGTCTGAGCCTGATACCACGCAGCTTTGGAGAAACAAACTGCTGACCTTCAAGCCTGCACTTTGGAGAAACAAGATCCTACTTTTCTCCTCCTTTCACAAACATGCCACAAGCATAAAGGTTCATCATTAATCACAGAGAAGCATCACAAAGAAGAAGTTTGAGAATGGTACACTTTTTTTATTGACATCATACATTTTTCTCCCCATTGTGTATTATTCAATGTTGTAGGTTAGGAGTTGACATACAAATTGTGCAATGACAACTGAGCTTGGAAAATAACAAAAGAAAGACAAAGACAAAAAAACTGTAAAAAGGGAGAATATAACGGCTGGCATTAAGCACTGAAAAACTGCTCCAGACAGAGCCGACAGAAGCACAGCCTGGACAGCCTGAACCCCACCGAATACAGACTCACTGCGGAGGCAACGCAGCAAGGCTATCTGAACAGCAAGACGAAGTGGACAGCTGGTTCTATTCTATATACTGTATGCGCCCATTACAGTTAGTTACCCCAAAACAAATAAACAAAACTGGACAGAGAGAAAGGACAAGGACAAGGACAACTTTATCATTGTATCATAGCATGATGTTACAAAACTGATCCAAAGAGGGTCCCGTATCACTGCATCTTTCCCAGTCCTGACCAGACTGACAGCAGACCCTGAAGAGCATAACTTTTCCTTCCTCCTTTTCATCACTGTACCAAGTACACTAGTGTGTCCCCGATGTCCACTTTCAGGCCGTTGTCCGTCATGTGAACTTTCTTGTCCTCCAGGTCGATGTGGAAGGTGGACTTGTCAGAGACAGGCAGCTTGCCCTGCTCCTCGCGGCCCAGGACGGGCACCCGTCGTGGGCCCAGGACGGGGTCCTCATACCGCATCAGCTTCACTTTGGACAGATCTGACCCGGGAGAAAGACAGAGAGGACAGAGAGGACAAAAAGACAGAGAGGACAAAAAGTGACTTTTATGGGGGAGCTGTCGGGAGATATGCCATCAAGGGATTGCATTTCACATGAGACTAGTTTTTAGGGATTTGTGAATTCTGTGCTTCATGGGCATAAACATTTTGCATGACTTGGACAAAAGACTAAGTTTGCATGGTGTTTGACTTTAAACAAAGCTCTATAACCAGACAATGTGATCTTTCTGTTATGAAAAAGAAATCTTCATAGTAGAGCAACTTTAGCCCAAGTAATGTGAACACTTGGGGTACACATGAGTCGGGTTTACATTTAATGTCCCATCACTGACTAGGGCTGTGCCGTGGCCAGTAGTCCAATATAACAATATTAAGCTGTTATAAATCAAACAAATATAATCACATAATTAGATAAGGTTCTAAAAAGCGATCTTTGATCAAATATTTTTAAAACTTCACGAGGCGAGACAAACACATTGTCCAATGTTCACTTAGAGAATAGAACCACTGCCTTCTGGTATTCATAGCTGAACAGAACAAACAAGCATTCAAACAACCAACCAAACAAACAAACAAACACAAAGCCATCACAGCCATCTCTCATAAAATCACTGCCTTCCTACTGAGGAAGATAGGCTAGGCGGAGAGCGGCTGCTGGAGAGCACTGTGTGAATGAAGTGGGCTAGACACCCAGCGGGGGCTGGGTAGGAGCACAGCGAGAGAGATAGATTGTGTGTGTGTGTGCTTGTGTCTTGGGGCGGTGGCTTCTCCCTCACACAATCACCTTTGATGAAGCGATTGACCTTGGCCAGTCGACGGACGATGCTGTCTCGGTTGTCTCCCTGGCGGATGTCGATGCGGGTGGAGAAGAGGCCGTTGGCAGGCTGCGGGTTCACCAAGGACACGGGCACGCCAGGCTGATGAGGGGTTGGGGGTGAGGAGAAAGGACACGATTCATCTCACAGGGCGATTCAAAGTAGTTTCACCTACAACTGCTGTTTATAGGAAATATCAGATCCATATGCTCCACACAGGACAGCATGCTAGGCTTTTCCACTTCCTTCTTAGGAAATATAGCAACTGTTTCTTTGCAGGACACCATCTTAAAAGTTTGCTGGCAGAGAGATAAGCCATATATCATTAAAGGTATGCCACTGCAATTCTTCCAGTGAGGAGAATTTGGTATATTTTGAGTTTGACATATTTACATATGCTGCAAGACTCCTGAGAATGTAAGCTGATTTTTAGATGAAAATCAAGCTATTAGCATTTTTTCTTACCATTATATTGTTCTTGCCAAAAGCACCATGAAATATTGGATACTGAAATATGAAGTATTATATATTAGCCCACCCTGGTTAGGTGGCATGACCTTGATCTAGTATATTTGAAGACATGGTGAATCCTAGACGCTACCTAATTCTGAAATTACACAATTTTAAAACTTGTGGTCTTGTGATCTTTTTCCCTCACTTCTCTGACCCATTTTCATTTTCACTTTAGCTACTGATAAAGCAGCCCTGCACAGTCTTCCTCCACACTGGTTCATAACAACTCATAATGCTACCATAACCCATTTAGGTCAAGGAGCTATCTTCCTGAATTCACCGCTGATAGTGCAAGTCACCACACTTTTTCCTTACTTTACCACATTCTCAACATGTTCCCTAACTAGGGGATAAGGGATTCAGAACATGTCACCTCGTTCAGTGAGACAGGAGATCATTAATGACTTAACATTTCCTGAGCACCGAGGGCAACTTAATTGGGAAAAATATGTATGAGATAATGCTTCACATACTTGATTCACATTCTCTTGTCAAATGTGACCTTGGTTAATTCTGAATTCTGACAATTTAGATATTTTACTATTATGGATAAGATTATAATGATGTTTACTTATTGTTGTTGTTTAATGTTATGATGTAAACAAAAGCAACAGCCACAAACCAGTGTATGATAAAAATAGTTAAGGTTTGAAATATGTTTTTCAAACAGTACAAAATAAATCAACTAATTAAAAGATTTCTCCAAGCATTGCTAATCGTGTTCAGTAGGGGTTTCAATAAATGTTGAGGGCTCTATATTTTAAAGATGCATACTCTCTACTAAAAGCAAGATGAAGTGTGCTGGGTAGAGGATAGGATGCTACGCATGTATAATTCAGGAACATGCGACACTCACTCACACACACACACACACACACACACACACACACACACACACACACACTGCAACAGCAACTCCATCTGTCTATATAAAGGCTGTTTGAGATGTGAGGAGAAATACATAACTCAAACAGTCAGCAGGCAGATAACAATGAAAACCACGGCTATTTTTAGCATACTTCGTCTCTCGACACCAGGCTGATTAACCGCCAGCTTCTCAACAGTACAAAGGTTTTGTGTGTGTGAATGTGTGTGTCTGTGTGCTTGTGTGTGTATCTGCATAAAAGCAAGACAGTTATGTGTATGTGTGGGTATGTCTCTGTGTGTGTGTGTGTGTGTGTGTGTGTGTGTGTGTGTGTGTGTGTGTGTGTGTGTGTGTGTGCTCGCTTGCACATTTTTATCCTGACATTGTCTTATTTACCTCAGATCTGAAGACACTGAAAGGTTTCCCAGGGCAACAGTCCTCTTTTATTTTCTCGTCTGCTTCTGAGGCAAACACAACATCTATCTGATCCAACTGCAAATGGGTTGGGGAGAGAAGGAGGAGGTGGAAAAGGTGGAGGAGGAAGAGGAAAGCAGGAGAAGAGGGGAAAGAGAGAAGGAGTGTGAAATGGAGAAAGAGTGGGGGATTGAATGTAGCGTAATTAAATATTAAATGCTGTGAAATCTATGATGCACGGACAGTCTGAGGTGTTTTGATCGCTTGTGTGCACTCAGCTGTGCAGATCAAGGCGCAGCACTGAAGGACATTGGCCCCTGGACACAACAAACACTCTAACCCAAACCACCACTCAAAACATTGCCTTCTCCATGCTGGACTTAATATTTCATGTCCAAATCTGTCTTTTTGCTCGCTCACACACACACATACACACACACACACACACACACACACACAAATAAAGGCTGGTTGTGTGAGCACTAAGCTAACAGACTGCAAGGGTAAGAAGCTCAGGTTGCTGAAGTACCTCCAATGAGTTTGTCAGGTAAACAATGTTCTCCAGGAGAACAGTACGCTCGTCAAATTCCAGCTCCAATTCCAACACACGAGGACCACTCTTCTCCAGGTTTTCCTGAAAAACACACACACACACACACACACACACACACACACACACACCAGTGTTACTAGGAGGGAATCATAAAAAAAATTTCATTTAAACCTTTTCCATTACTACTACAAATTCTGATCAGATTACAATTATTTACTGTTTTGCCGTTTTTACTGTTTTGAGTAAAGTATTAGCCAGACTGTTTTGCTGTTTTTACTGTTTTGAGTAAAGTATTAGCCAGACTGTGTTTAAGTCTTGTCCGCATCCGCTCACCCTATGATGTCATTAAAAGATTTAATTTTGTTCCATTGTCATTGAGAAACGAGATTGTATGTAGATGTGAATCGAGATCGATTTATTGTGCAGCCCTAATACACAGACAATTATCCAAGCATGCCATACAAGTCATGTGTGGGAATTGGCTTTGGATCAGCTCAACAGCCCAATGAAGCAGAATTAAATTGTGCTTTAACCAGAAAGAATGTGCATTGTGAATGTGAAAAGAAATATGTATTTCAATGTACATTTGGAAAAATCTGTATTAATCTTGGTTGACAGTCGACACTATTATGGTACCATTTGTGGTTCTGAGGACAGATCTCTTGCTGAACTGTCAGCAGTATCGTTTGAGAGGAGTAGGTAGTGACAACTCTGTCCTCCCACCTCACTCACACAGGCAAACAGGCAGGCAGGCAGGCAGGCAGACAGACAGACAGACACACACACACACAAACAGACACACTGAGCAGGGAGGAAGGAGGAGAGGAAGAAGAGACAAAGAGGTGGAGAAGTGGGAATAGAGAGAGAAACAGAGAGAGAGAGAGAGAAAGAAAGAGAGAGATAAGGGAGGGAAGGAAAGGAGAGAGGGGGAAACGAGAAATGAGTGTAACAGAGTTGGAAAGAGATTGAGATTAAAAGGGAGGAAGAAATAGACATGAAGGAAAAATAAATATGAGTATAAATATAAATATAAAAGTGAAGGCAAAAAGAGAGAGGAACCACCAGGAGCCAAAAACAGACTGTAAGATGATATGACAGACAAAGTGGCAGAGAGAGAGACAGAGGGAGAGAGAGAGAGCGACAGACAGAGGGCGAGAGAGAGACAGAGAGGGAGAGAGAGAGAGAGAGAGAGAGAGAGAGGGAGAGTGTAGGTGAGTGAGTAAGAGAGCAAGTGAGACAAGGAGAGGCTGGGGAAACGGGTGCTGACAAATTGACAGTCTCACCTTGATCATGGCGACGAAGGGCATCGCTCTCTTCATGTACTTCTTGAGCTCTGGCATGGCCCCCAGCTCTGCTGCAATCACCTTATTATCAGGCAGACTGCCGTTACTGCTCTGCAGAGCCACAGGGAGGAGAGGAGACAAATCAGTACCACATGAGCAGCTGATAGCCAGACTAATGGGAGTCAGACTACAGGCAAACTCATCTTGGAAGAAAAAGACTTCATAATATGTCTATTTACAGCACTAGGTCAGTTCACCAGCCTGCCCTGACCAAGGTGAGGGCAACATCAGAATATAACACTGCACAACCAAGACAATAACCATATTACAAAACACAGTATTACAATACAGTATAACTAGAGTGTGATATTAAATACAGAATCACACAGTACACAAAAGCTAAAAACAAGCCTTGTTTGGTACCAATGAACTTTGCAGTTTGTACAAAGTTCATTGGAAAAGTATTGTCATGTCAGTTGCTGGGCAACAATGCCTGATCAGTCACAGCTGTTCTGCTCTTCTTATTCTAATAACCCATGCAATTGCAGTCTACATACAGGACATTAACAGTGTGCTTTTCTTAAAGAACTCAGAGTAATTCTTATTAATAACCAGTGAATGAGTGAATTGGCTGGGTATATAACAAAATACACTACATCATTAATTATGTTACAGTGAACCTGATGCAGTGATTTCTAGGTTAAGTGTTTCACGGTGAGTGTAGTACGTGTGTAGTAGCGTAGTGTGTAGTACTTGCCTTGTAATGCCTGCCCAGCAGAGAGAGGGCGCTATGCTGCCACGGTGGGTAGCTCTTGGCCACATACACCGTGCAGTGGGACGGCTTCCCTGGAGCCTTGGATTCTCCTTTCTGTTCAGAGAAAAACAAACAAACAAACAAAAAAACATGGGAGGTGAACCAGAGGAAGCAGACGTTAACAGATTTCAACAGGGCATCAAAATCAAACACAGCATTTCTCAGCTCAGTGTGGATGATACTGGAGGGCCTGTTTGATGCTTGGAGTCTCCCCTCTGGTTAGAGGAAAGTGAAGGACAAGAGAGAGAAGGAGGGCATGAGAGATTACAAGATCAGTGCTGAACTGACGCTCTGAGAATCCACTGAAACAGCTGCTCTCACCGGCTTTCTCCATCATTCCACCAGGGCATTAAAAAGTTGGCACCACAGTTAGTGGTACTATGGCCCAGTGTGGGCTTGGCAGCCACATCTGCCCATTGTGCACTTAAAAGTAACCAACACAAGTCCTGAGAAGAAGTTTGACTCCACTGACTAGAACGACAACCAATCACGTAGCGAGTCATGGCCCACTGGTATTGTGACATCAATCCATCCACACGTGACCCCGCCCATTCACCTGGGCACATCAGCGTGAAAGAGTTCTAATGCAGCGTGACGTCCATTACTGCACGGCCCATGGACACGGAGTTGTGAAAAGCGAACTGCCAGCCTAACGGGGTTGGGGGTAAGGAGCGGAAGGAGCTCAGAGGCTTCTTTAAAAGCCAGCGTGCAAATGCGGTCGCCCGTCTGCAGGAATCTGGGCCCACGTGAAGGTCATTGTACTTGACAGCTGTCGAGAAGAGTCCCGGGGAGTGACTCGATCAGGATGGCTCACTTGCGGCACACTCTCCAGAAAAAAAAAAAAAAAATCAGGGATGTCAGGGAAGAAAGAAAAGAAAAAGAGAAGAAAAAAGAATAGCTGTGGGGATAGGGATGCATGTGTTGAGAAGAGGTTGCTGCTGAAAGGCAGCTGAGAGAGATCAAGGTGTTAATATCCAAACACATCACTGAGGGCTGCACATCCACTGAAGAGGAGAGAAGTGAACTGAAGCAAGAGAACACAAGGCGTTGACACAGTTATGACACTGCTGTTTAGGGACACTGGATCTCCAAGATAAAACTATCCACCTGATTCTCTGCGGTTACAAGGGGGGCACCACGTTGATTTACTTTGTGTTCTAACTCCCGGTTATGATTAGCACTTATTACCATCCTGGTGAAATAAAAAAAACAATCCAACACAAAATCAATCTTCAGTGACATTCCTTGGCTATGAATACAAAAAAGTACTAAAATTGGCAGAATAGGTGGATACATATTTAGGGTTCCTTTTAGTATTGGGACAATACAACAACATCACCAATGTTCTCCTGACAACACAGAAGGTGGCTAGATTAAATGTGGGCCTGGTAAACATCAACCACATGTGGTTTTGGGGTGAAAGGAAATCCTAGGCAGAGCTCTCCTATGAGCCAGGACCCAAGCTGCTACAGCACTGACCAATTTAATCCTTCATAATTAAACCCCATCATATTACTGCACATAACGGGTAGCAGCTCCCCACACAGGCCCATTATGGTAAAATTACAGTCAAAGGAGCAAAGACCTCCATCCACTGCTGATTCCAATATTAAACCCCTTGGCTGTGACACCACTAGTGAGAACGCCATACATGTATGTGTATTTAGGCCTACATTTATGGCCCACAAAGAACACATTGTCACTAATCCCCAATCAGTTAGCCACTTTAATTTAACCACAGAATCCATTCTGTTTACACCGGCAAAATCTCTTCACCTTGTTTTCTGATTAGCGTGTCTGACTACAGACCAACTACGTACTTCTAGTCTTTCTCAAAGGGCAGTGGTACAATCAGTCATTACCTACAATGGTTGATACAGGCAAAGTACAAATCTGGTGTGATTCAAAGGAGCCCTGTTGTTGGAGGTCACAAGTGCTGTCTGTTGGAAAAAGAATGTGAAAATTTGGGAGGGGGGTCCTGTCTCTGTGGGTCACTCACATAGCTTTAAAAGGTACTGCTCTGATGTATAAATTTACTTCAAATACAAGGTTGCAGGTCCTCATATCACGGTCCTGCTAGATGCTCTGGTCCTGCTCTGGTTCCAAATCCTAATGCAGTCTTTCAGTCCTTTTTTCCCCCTCACAAAGCCCTTGTAGGGGGGAGAATCTGCCGCCACAGTTGTTAAAAACACGCTAAAAGAAAGACACAGGGGATGAGCAGGAATGCTGTACCAGCCCGAGACACCATCTCCCCTCAGCATCTCCCACAGGGACATGGTGACCCAGAAATCAGCAGACTCTGGTCCTGAACTCACATCAGACAACTTTATTATCTGTGTCTGTGCAGTCTGTATTGCACGGCGCTTTGGATGAAAGCATCTGCACAGCAGCAATAAACATGAACATGCCCATCCCTTCAAAGCCGCTGGTAGCCAGCGTTACTGCTACCAGGCCCCGTCTACTGAGCCATGGATGTCAGAATGAGGGAGTTGGGTGAGGGGTAGCCATGGAGGAGGCTGGAGAGGGGTTTCAGGCGTGCCTAAGGGAGTACCTTGCTTTTGGGCGGTTGCATGTAGGCTTTGAGGCGGAGGCGCAGGTCGTGGGCCGCCTCCATCAGATACTGGGAGGATCGCATCAGCACCTCGTCCATAGGGCCAGCTGCTGGCCAGGAAGCCTTCATCAAGGATGTGCCCTACAGTAGACAGGCAAAGCAAGGGGATTAGTAGAGCACATTTCAAACACTGAGACAATTCAAAGTGCTTTACACAAACAGATGTGAAGAACAGTAATTCTACACACAGAGTATGTGCTCTCTATTATGTGTGTACACACAGGCACAGACAGACAGACACACACACACACACGCACACACAAAGACAGACATGCACACAGACATGCACACAGACACGCACACAGACACGCACACAGACACAGACACGCACACAGACACGCACACACACACACACACAGACAGACAGACATGAATGCATGCGTATGCGGGCATACGCACACACAGTCATTTGTTGTTTTCTCTTACTGTCCCAAACAGACATTAACACAGTGAGACACCACGCAGTATCACACCAGTGGCGTGGTCCTCACCTTGCCAAGCAGTGACCAGGTGTATTCACACAGGTGTGGGCAGATAGGTGCCAGCAGAAGGGTCTGTCTCTCGATGAACTGGAACACGAGGTCACGGTGCATGCCCTCGATCGCCAGCTCACGATACTTATCCTTCGCAGCCTGCAAACAACCCAGCCAGAACACACAGTAACACTTGCATATTGCTTAGTAGTGATAATACACCGCAGTACACCGTAATATAATATATTCATATAAAAATATGACAAATATATCATATATAAATAACAGTTGGATATTGAGGATTAAGGAATCATGAGTTAACCAGTCGCAGTGGTACTTCTAGTCTGGGTCAATATGAGAGTAAAGGGGGCTTTGCTGATATCAACATTAATGCAACTGAAATGTCAGGCTGAATCTCGAGCAACTTAATTAGGTACTTGAAACAGACCTTCTTAACTCAGGAGGTACACTACTGTATGTTAGGGACCACATACAGTAGCACACACCCTGTCAGCCAATCAGAAAACAATACTACTTTTTGTCTGGGTAAATTCAACATTACTATGCATACTTTGAGTGCGTTCTGCTCTGATGGTCTTCAGGCACACAACCTTATACAACCTAAAGGTCATAATGAATGTCTGAGCGTAGGGATATGGAGAAATGTAAATGAGAGTTCGACAACAGGACAGATGGGCTTTACCTGGAACTCAAAAAAGCCGGTCTTTAGAGCCTCCTTGTACATCATTCTCTCGTAGTGTTGCTCTGTGCGCAGGATACCTGCATTCATCTCACTGAGACAGACATGACAAACAGACACAAGGATCATCCCTTCTCCCTCAGACTTCACAGACACCGCCATTAGCATCAACCCAAGAGATAAGCCTGAATCTGAGGTCATCTACATGGCAGCATCTTTATGTTTTGGCTGCTGTTTTCCCACGAACCATCATATTGTGCACACATGGGTAGAAAGGCCTTTTTATCTGCATAGCAAAACAACAAGAGAAAAAGCAAACAGGCAGAAACTGACTAATGAGGCCCACTATGTGTGCGCCACTATGCTCCTCTTGCCTGGATGTTAGGAGAACCATTTTATGCCCCATGAGGCACCAGTCTAAAGGCCTCCACACACCGGCAGTGACATGCGTGTAGCTTACTCTACCGCTGGAGTGTAGACTACAATTCGGACCTATTGTTGGTACTATTACTACTTACATTTCTATAGGGCTTTTCAAGACACTTAAAGTGCTTTACAGTGGAAGAGGGAGCTCACCAGCCACCACCAATGTGTAGTGTGTAGCATCCACCTGGGTGATGCAGCCATTATGCACTAGAATGCTCACCACACACCAGCTTGAGGTGGAGTGTGGGGGAATGGATGAATGAACCAATCACAGTGGGGGATGATTAGGGTGGCAGGTTGAATGACCCAGGTTTGGACTTTAACCAGGACACTAGTGAACCCCCTACTCATTGTGACAAGCGCCGTGGGATTATTGATGATCACTTTGAGTCAGGACCTCAGTTTAACATCTGTACAAATGTAAGTGGCTTTGCATTAAAAGCATCTGCTAAATGTGTAAATGCACCTGGCAAAGACACGGTCATTGAAGGAGTTAGCCAGCCCCACGCGCAGGTTGTTCTGGTTGGCGATCATCTCTTTCACCCACTCCACCCAGGTGTAGAGACGCAGGATGCCAGCATCAGCCATGGCCTCCACGAAGTTGGCGTCTTCAACCGTGTCACCCGCATCTGCCAGCGCCATCCTCATACCTGCCCGGGACACCAGTTTGCACACACCGATGTTGATGAAAATATGTATTTGTTGTACACCAGATAAAATGATCTTATGTGTATAGTATGCGTTTTTAGGTTTTCCACAGTGCGGACAATAAAGATTTCTATTCTATTCTCTGGCTAAAACCATAGTGGTTAAAAGCCACTACAAGCATATATGAAAACATAGCTGCGAGTAACATTCACCCACTTGCTACAGCTATTCAAGAATGGCCAACAAGGCAGGTAACACACACACACACACACACACACACACACACACACACACACAGCAAGTTAATTAAACAGACCTATTGGAGAAAAGGTCCATAATGCCAGAGTAAAAAGGAGGAGCTGTGGGTTCATTTTAAGGCCGGCCCACTGAAGACTCATACCCAGAGGACACATAGCCCGAAGCCTACAAACCATACACAATGACTAATCTTTTGTCAGCAGTGCAGAGTACATACACATTTGATACACGCGCACACAAACACACACACTTATATCTACATTTAAAGCCCACAGGCAACACACACCATCTGTCCACACACACCTCTTTCACACCAACAGGAATGTCTAGGAGAGGGGAATTCTAATCCAAACACAAAGCACCTGAGGCTTTTTCTCATGTCCTCATCTCTCAGATCTCTCCCTTTCTCCATCTCTCACACACACACACACACACACACACACACACACACACACACACACACACACACACACACACACACACACACACACACACACACACACACACACACACGAGAGAGGTTCAAGTACTATTCCTAGAAACACCTCACACAGCTGGAGCCCAATCCAGAGCCTGCCAAAGACACTGATGCCTGAAAGCTGACAGCCTGAGGTGAGAATGGACGAGGTACTTGAGGATGGATATTCTGTGATAATTACTGGGTTCAATGGCTTGCTCAGGTGCCTTGAGGCAGCCTGATGCATGAGTTTTGCCTAATGTGTTGAAGGACATGGGACACTCAGAATTTTCTTCCTTTGATTTAACATCATGGCTTCCAGTCATGTAGCCCTTTTTACCCCAACAGTAAAGACTCAACGTCCTCAACTGACCTCTGCAGATAATAGCATTGCTAGAGCAAGAAGTGGCAATCTGCATTATAGTAAAGGATCACACAGTATAAGATAATATAACACAGTTTAGTGTAGTATATAGTCGTATAGTGTTGTGTGGTATCAGTGTAGTGTAGTTAAGTATAGCATAGACATAGTCTGTGGCTCTAGAGCAATACACATTCTGTCAAATTCCCCTCTTGACTGTCTGGTAGCAGTTCAACTCTGTCCTGGCAATGTAAATGTAAATGTCAAACAAACACAGAGGATTGACTGAGCCATAATTCTGAGACATAATTCTAGACAATCAATGATTTCCTTCTAGAGCACAGAAAGCAGCAGGGGGCATTTTGAGCTTTGAGTTTAAAATAAAGCATCTTTAGCAACAATAGACTGGCCTTCAAAGCCACAGCAGAGCAAAAGATGACCACCCAAAACAAACCAAAACAAAAACCCCAGAATAGAATCATCACCCATACTACACACTACTGGGGCGATGGGTTTGAATCCTGGCTGCCACTGTTTTGCCCTTGAGCAAGACATATAACCCTAGGCATCTCTAGGGGAGCCAGGCCCTGAAATACTTGATAGTTCACAAATGTAAGCTTTGGATAATGCATAAATGTGAATAAATGAATAAATGTAAATATAAAAAAGATTAAACAAAACAATCAAATCATCGCCCACCTCCCCTGCACAAGGGCCAAATCAAAGGTCAGGCACTGAGAGAGGGCAGTAGAGGCTACTGTTGGTTGACTTACCGTCTGCTGAAAACTTGGAGACAGCCTGGGTCAGGGTCAGGAAGTTCCCTGTGGACTTGGACATCTAACAAACACAAAAGCTAAATTTGTGAGCTGAAAAAATAAACAATCTGATAAATGTCTTAGACAAAAGAGGCCCACTGACACAAATATATTAACACAACGTGTGCATTACATGAATACATGCACAAACAAACATCAAACACTGTATATTACCAATATAACTGCACCACCCACACACACACACACCCTGCTCAAAAAGACAAATCCTCTATTACCTTCTCAGAGTTAAGTAGCAGGTGTCCATTTGCACGGACAGCCTGAGGCCACTTCTGACTGTTGAAATGGGGAAAAAAAGAGATGCTACTTAGAACCAGACACAATAGGAGAAACTTGACAGTTTGAAGCATTACTTTGGAAAAGGTCTACTGACTTATGGGGCAAAAGTAGGCCTTTTTATTCCATTACACACACACACACAGACACACAGAGAAAGAGAAAGAGTCTGATTTCTTCGGATAGGAAGAGGTTGGTTATTTTCCAAATTAGAGCACTTTAAGAGCTATATTAAGGCATTTAAAGGAGATCTGGGTGTCTGGGTAGATTTGCTCTGCCGACACCGAAGCTGGTTCGGTCTTCAGGATGACCTCAAATCGTCTAGCAAAGAGAAAAGCTCTCAGGAGGCCGGTGTGTCTAACTACATCCACTTCCAATGTCAAACCCAGAACTGTGCTAGCGAGAAAATCACTCTGGCCCACAATTTATCTCAATTGGGGCCTCTGGTCACAGGCTCCGAGAAATCACTACTGACGACAACTCTGCCAGCAGACATTCAAACAACACTGGTGTGCTCAGAAGCAAGCCGTGAAACAAACAATGCATCACGATTAGCACTAAGACCAGTCTGAATGACTTTTAGGCTACCGTCAAATATAATATTTCTTCCACGCTGTTTTTCTAAATGACATAAGAGGAGTAATACTGAGGACATCAGTCACTCCTTTAGGGTTGTCTGTGTGCCCTAGTGTGGCAGGGAAGACCCAAGGATGAACCTATGCTTTGTCTAACATCCATTTCAAGATATAGGCTTCTGTTCTGTTAAACTCCAGTAAGTTTGTTTCATCATTGCATCATACACCCATGTAGTGGATGAGACCAATAGGATGTTGATTATTTGTGTGTGTGTGTGTGTGTGTGTGTGCTCACACACATTACAAAGACATTTTATACCATGCTCGTCATTCTGTGTGTGTGTGTGTGTGTGTGTGTGTGAACGCACACTACAAAGACATTTTGTACCATACCCGTCAGTGTGTGTGTGTGTGTGTGTGTGTGTGTGTGTGTATTTTGTTACCTACCTGTCATTAGGCCACATGGCTACGTGATTGTACAGGTAATATGACAGATGATTGGGCACCAGATCCTTCCCAGACACACGGACGTCCACAGGGTACCAATATTCAAACTCCCTCCGCAGCTTGTGGAGGTGTTCCTTTGGGATGTCCGTTTTGGGGAAGGGGGTGTTTTTGAAGAAAATAAAGTCCCAAACCTCCCTGGTCATCTGTTCAGGCCTGAGATGAAAAAATGATAGAAAACAAAAATTAAACAGATCAAAATGAAAGAAATGAATCATTAAGGATGGAGACACAACACATCAAACAAAAGACCAAACATGAAAAGAAGCTGTCGGTTTGGGATTTGCATGATAATTATATTAGAGGTGTTCAATGACCTTCCTATTCTCTTAAGGTTTACAGCCTTTAAGGCTGACTAACTGTTCTCAACCTTCTCAACAGACTCATTCTCTCCTGCAGCGTGCATGGGGCCATCTACTATATGCCATCATAAAATTAAAATCAACCACAAAGCAAGAAGGGAGCCTGTGTGTGTGTGTGTGTGTGTGTGTGTGTGTGTGTGTGTGTGTGTGTGTGTGTGTGTGTGTGTGTGTGTTTATGTATACTTGCTGTATTGTCTCTGGCAATGTGTGAGTGTTTTTCCTGTATCCCTAGTGACTTAAGTGTTAGTGCCTGCCGTAAGCTGAAGTGTTAGTGGGGGAGTGTGTGTGTGTGTGTGTGTGTGTGTGTGTGTGTGTGTGTGTCTAGGCGGGCAGAGACTTGCCTGATACCCAAAGGAGAGGGCTCTTGGCCGTTGAGGACCCCTCCCTGGAGGAAGTGGGCTACCGTGTAGTAGGCCATGTAGATGGTAGAGTCCGACAGTGACTCAATCAGCCACTGCTCGTCCCACGGCAACCGGGTTCCTATGGCAACAGAGACAAAGGATCACAAAAAAGGATGGGGGGTGGGGCATTTCCCATGGCTCTTCAGGTAAATTGCTAATGCAAGCCATTAGAGCTCTTTTGAAAATAGCATCAACACAAAAACAAACAAGAGCTTTCAGCATCGACGAGCAGATAGAATAATAATTATCTTTCCCGAAAACTCCTCCATCATAAATTAATGCCTTTACCCCGAGGAGACGGCCAGGATCAGTGGTGTATCAAAAATAAACAGCAACAAAAAAGATTATGTTCCATTATTAAAAAAATTAAAAGTAAACCCAATATTGACAGAGAAGGCTGGCATTGGCTTTTTACAGATTAATGCCAGATTGATTCACCATTAAAACAAGAATGTGGAGCTGCTGAACGTGTTAATGGCCGAGTCAAGATGACCGCAGGGGCTTGAACCCAAACATACCAAGACCGTAGGTGCGGGAGCAGGCATGTTCCTGAAGCCAGGCTAGAGTGGCTTCGAAGTTCTTCCGGGTCTCCTCACAGAAACTGAAATCAATGGCATGACATCCCAAATCATCAGAGGAAAAAAATGTAACAGTAGTAGTAGTGTAACAATATGCGATCTAATGTGATCTGGTCTGTAATGGAAATGTGCCCCTAGTAAGTTAGTAAGATAGTTTTTGTTTTTAATTAGGGTTAATCCATTAAAGCATGTGATTAATGTAAACATTTACATTTTATTAATTTAATTTATTTTTAATTTAATTTGATTAATTTGATCACACTACACACCACGGGCTGTGGACTGTGATGGTCGAGTTCATCCACTCGCTTTGTTTTGTTTTCTGGTGTTTCAGCAGCCCACTGTAGGTACTTTTAGCGACATGCTAGTCCACTGGATAGACTTTGGAAATAATTCATTGTTTTGATCTCAGTGGCAGAATTTCTCGATTGTACTGTGCCCATCTTTCAATAATGTACTGAATTCAGCACTTCGTCAGCAGGCAGTACTTTGTAGGCAGTCATGAGATGTTTGCTTGTAAACAGAACATAAACTGACTTCCCAGAAACCTTGTAAATAGTTCTGATATATTTACAACAAGTATATTGAAATATGCAGTGTCTCTCCGAACAGTAATGTTAGAAAAAGCAAACGTGCAAAAAATGCAAGCATGACTTGACTGCGTGGTCGCAGGGCAGATAGTTCCACATAAAGCAATTTGGTGAATTGTGCTACAGAAATGCGGATACACTTGACGCAGAACCATAATAGGAAAACGATGGCAATGAGGCAATGAGTTCCCTTTGCACTGAGTCAATGTAGAACCATAAATCAGCCGAGAGTTCTGCTCATGGATTATGTCTCTTTGACATAAATACCAGCAGCAGAATACAAGCAGCATAATGATGGTTGTAGATGCTTCAAAATGGCATTTTTAAAAGAGCTGACGGACATGTTGAATGAGTGTACAAGAAAAAGGCCAAACAAGGGGGAGTGTGCAGAACTTGTGCACTTGGGATGCTAGTGTGTGTGTGTGTGTGTGCGGGGGATTATAAAGTCAGTGGTTGGTCACCCCTGGGCACCTGTCACAGACAGCCTGTGGCAATTACACTCTTTCAAGTAGGGTGTGTAGAGGAAATCGAGGAGCACCACTCTGACAAAGCCTGTGCTAACCAGAGCCATGTTAAATTCTTCACAAAAAAATAAATGAGAATTCTGGAACTTTAAATATGCCATTAATCACAACAGAAAATTTAAGTTAAACAGATTAATTGTTTTAATCGACTGACAGCAGTATTTTTAATATAGTACTGTATTGTATTGCATGTCGCTTTGGATAAAAACGTCTGCCAAGTACAAACAAACATAAACAAACAAACAAACTTGATCTGTCGGAACATTCTTGCTTGTAAGAGTTTTTCCATTGCCCTGACAATGAATCAAAGACAAAACAAGAACAAAAGTCGACTCACGTCTCCATAGGCTTCAGACAATCCATAGCCTGCTGCTTCCACTCGGTGTCACCATAATCAAGATACCTGAGAGACACACACGGTCACCCAACAGCATTAGACATAATACAGGCCCACAAAACACAGGTTTTCATAAAGTGTGCATATATCCACAGATCACTGTAAAAATCCAAACACACACTTACCACTGGTCACAGAGTGCTACCACACACTCATCTCCTGAGCGTGACATCACCTGCTTCTCTGGCTCCATGTAGATCAAAGCCTCACCCTTTAGGGAGAGAATATAAACAAGAAGAATTAGCCAAATCAGGCTCTCCCTCTCTCTCTCTTTCTCGCTCACACACACACACACAAACGGAATTGCCCATTCTTAATGTGAATCCTCATACCTTCTCCACCATCAGCTTCTGGATTGGCTTCTTCACATCCTGGACCTTCTGTCCCTTGTATCCTTCCACCAGCATAATCTACACATGAGCACACAGCATTACCTCAGGATCCCCCAAAAAAACACCAAAAAAAACAGACACTGTGCTCTTTATTTGGGATTAGTGACTGTGTCCAGGCCTCACCCCCTCATAGAAGCCCTTGAGGTAGACCTTCTCCTTGGCTTCAGCCAGCTTCTCCTTGTCATTCTGGCTCTGGATCTTCAGCTCGTCACAGACCAGCGGAGCCGACAGGTTCCCGTAGCCCGGGATCTCAATGATGGGCACCTACGGGAGCAGGAACAAAAAAACAACTCAAACGGCCATTTCTATTGTTAAAGTGTCTCGTCCGAGCAAAAAAACTCTCATCTCTTTTGACAGTGGCTGTACTGCTGTAAGGCAAGCTACAGCTTCTTTGGCAGGAAGAGAAAGAACTCTCTCAGTCAAGAATTCTACCAGCCCTCCAATTACACATAGTAGTTGCAGTGCTAGTGGTGGTGGTCAGGGCTGTAGTGGAGGCTAAATGCAAGCAACCCACCTCTCAAATTTCAGATAAACAGAGTTCATATGCCTCTTAATAGAGTTTATGCACTAAATGCAACTTTTAGCATTAAAAACATTCATATTTGCCATTTAGCAGCACTGATGTTAATCATAAACATCGGGCAATAACCTTCCCTCAACAAACATGTTCTGCATGTCAAGCAAACTTCTGCTTTTAGAGTTATGTCTCCAGTTATGTATCCTGTCTCCATACACTGCCAATGCTGCCAGGGGGGGCTTACCGGTTCAAAAGGAAGGACCATTCTGTCTTCAATTCCATACTTTTCCCTCAATGCCTGCAAAAGAGACAAGGATTCAAAAAGGACCTGTTTTCAGTATGAGGAATATTTATTGACTTGTGGTGATGTGATATTCACTACTAACAACGAGCTGACTAAGTGGTTTAAAGCAGAGGTTGATATATAGGGAGCTTTACAAAAATAAACACGGCACAACTAAACCCAGCAAACCTCATGCCAGTGTCATCTCAGTGAAATACACAATTCAATTTGAGCAAATTTCTCTGAAGGCCAATAGGTTCTGAAAGTGGAGGGGTGAGTGTCTAACAACTTGTTAGTAACAAGATGGTCACCTGTTTCTTTTTTATGTCTCTCAGGGCAGCAATGTCATCAGGGGCATCAGATGGAACACTAGTGACAACTCCCGTGCCTGAAGTAAACAACCACACAAGGTCAAAGTCAGTTTCTTAAGGTCAACATCCACACAAAAACACTAAGTCAAACAAGGCAAGCACAAAACCACACAGACACTTATTTGCAGACAATTTTCAAGGTTACAATACAAATCCTCATTTACATGAGCTTGGCTTTTGCCCTGCACCTCCAGATTACACTAAGCTTCTTAACACTAGGGAAAATACCATTAAATCTGAGCAAAGGCAAACCTGACATTTCAATTTCACAAAAAAATATCAACCCTGAAGCAAACTGAGAAAAAAATTTCAGTGGTAGCTTAAAGGGCAGGTTTGTTTTTTCTTTATACTTAAAGCCTTGTTTTCTGATAGTTAATGATGAAATACAATGGTTAAGATTGAAATTTTGATGAATGCCTACAGAATGGCTGCATTGGTGCACTGCTGCAATCTTTCCTAAAACGTATTAAACTTTGATTTGTAAAGACATGAAACTCACCAAGTGGTCAGTATTGTTCATTGGTACAGTGGCACAAAAACTGGTGCAAACTATGGTTTCCAACAGACAAGACAACCATTCATTCTCAAATGGGGACCTATTTTTTCAAGCCCATCACAGCCCTTAATAAAATTCCACCTAAGCAATACAAGCTAATGGAAGTCACACTTAGCGATGATTTTTGTGTCAGTGTTTCAGTGAACATAACTGACCACTCGGTGAGGGGAGCTACCACAACAACTGAAAATTCTTGGAACAGAAGCATTCGTCAAAATTTCAGTCTTAACCATTGCATTTCATCATAAACAATCAGAAAACAAGGCTTTAAGTATAAAAAAACAAACCTGTCCTTTCATGCTACAAAGGCAGTATCAGACTGATGCTTAATTAGCCTGTGGCCTTCCAGACATTTCTGAGGTGTAACTTGATGGCAGCGAGAGCACTACAGCGACAGGGTGAATTTTTCCACATTGCTTAGGTCATGACATTGGCCATGTGTTCTGTACTTCATGGTGAGTAAAGCTAGCCTCCTCTCACCAGAAACAGGATGCCAGAAGGTCTTCTAGTCTTAGGCTCCTTCATCATTTTTCTTTGTGTGTGTGTGTTGTGAATGAGAGAAAGAAAGAAAGAGAGAGAGGTAAGGGTTGGTACCTTTGTCTTCTTTGATGGTGAGCATGGGCAGGGCATAGATGACCTTATAAGATGTAAGGGGAGCACTGAGCGCACATCCCAGAATATCCTGCAGGAATGAACCAGTGGAGTCAGGGCACATTGTGAAGCACCAAATAACATCAGAAACTACACAGGTGTTCTCCTACCTGACCCAGGAGGTGCATGACGACAGGCACCACTCCATTCTCTTTGGTGAAGCCCTGGTAGGACATGTTTCTTGCGGACCTGTGCGTGCAGATGAACACCTCCCCACTGGCCGTCTCAAAGGCAACGTACTTCATGTCTGGCCGCACCCAACAGTTGGTCTGACCAAACATGGTCTCAGGTCGCAGGGTTGCTGCCACCAAGAAGATTTTCTTGCTTTTGAGAGCACTACAGTGACAGGGTGAATTATTCCACATTGCTTAGGTCATGACATTGTATGAACTGCACTTACACTATTTATAACATTGTTATAAACCGCAAATTAATAACAGTCCATTACCAAGAATTCAGCCAAAACTATAGAGTCCTGAAAGTAGCCACTGACTATGAAGAATAAGGTAGCAAATGAACATTACACACACAGCACACACCTGAGCTTTGCTGGGAGAGGATCAACCAGCTTCATCTTGATCAGTGTATATTCCTGTGGGCCCACTCCCTATAGTGGGATGAGGACAAACACATTTAAATAAAAGAGAAATCCAGGGTGAATCAGTCCTCAAAATGCCTGTGGTCTGAGGTCACTGAGTGCAGTCAGTGGGAAAAAGAACAAGAAAATTTGATTCAACACAGTCTGAAGAGCGAACCAACAACTAATACTAACTGAATGGGACACAGAAACTCACTTTCAACTTAATTTACTATGCCCTATTCAATTAACATTAGCTGCAGGTTTGCTATTCCGTCAAAATAGCACCAAATTTTCTCATTCTTTTTCCTACAGACAGCACTCAGTGACCTCAAACAACAGGGCTATGGACTGAATCACACAGAATTTCTCCTTTAATTAAGACTTCTCTTTGTTAAACAAAACAACTTACCTCGCCTGTCTGTCTGTCATGGTCCATGCAGGGCTGACCATCTTTGGGTGAGTATATGGTGTATCTGAAGAGCATAAAGAAGGCAAAATATGTGCAACAGGAATACACAAGCATACGCTATCTAGACTGCAAACATGCTAGTTACCTCTTCCCAAATTTGATCTTTTTCCTTTCTTTCAATGTGATAAACTGCCACCTCACAAAGGAGTCATAGAAGGGATTCACATCAGTTGTGATGAATGAACGACGCCAATCCACCTAAAAGAGCCCACACATGGCATTTTTTAGGAATGTATGCAAGATTCAACAAAAAGGACAATTTGTTAAAGTTACAAATGAGATGTAAAAAAGTTGATTTGATATTAACAAACACTCTTAGCGGTTTGTTCAGTACTGAAGTACTTGTATGCTACAAGAAAAGAAATATCAAATCTGGCTCATGTTGATATTTGTTAACCATCCATCATAGTAAGTGGCCACAGTATTCAGTCCATTTGAATTTCGCCTTCGTACCTTCACTCCCATTTTCTTCAGGTCCTTTACAGCAAGAGGTGGGAAGTACTCCAACCAGTACTCTGCATCAGCAAACTTGACAATCTCTGTATCGCTAAGGCCCAAGGATTTCATGATGTCCCACTGGAACTTGGAACTGCCAGCTTTGGCAACTGCTTTGCTCTGACAGAAAGAGAATGTCAGTGCTGGGACTAGGATGAGCTCTGTGTTTATCTGAGCTAAACTGCAGCTTCACTGGAGAGTGGTTTGACAGTCTTGACATTAAATATACAACACAGCAACCCCACCTCCACATGATACTTTCAGTTGTATGGAGCAATCCTTACCTTTTTGCCTTTGGATTTGTCCTTAATTATGATTTCATCGGCCACTTTGGGCTTCTCCTCCTCTTCCTCATCCTCATCAGGAAACTGAGGTGGGTTCCCATAGAGCTCCATCTCTCTCTTCAGCTTGTCTGCACAGGCCTACAAAAGCAATACACCATTAGACACAAGGCTCAAAGTACAAACCCCCACACTAGCAAAGATGTGCCATCACTGAAAGATATGGTATAATGGCACAGTGTCTGGTCAGAAACACAATTATTGTAGGCTGATTTGTGCACTTTAAAGCAACAAGCTCACCTTGATAGGCATTCCAGTACAGTGCAGTCCAAATGGAAAGAGGCATTGTTTTCCTTTCAGGCGCTGGTATCCAACACCAAACTGTGACATAGCAGCAAAGAGTGATTAGAAAGACTGTAGACTAATAAAAGTTATATAGGGCTATATGGGTGAAAATGGACCTCACCTCGCATTTAGAGAGGCAGAAGGTGTGTCCCAGATGCAATCTTCCATTCATGTATGGGTAAGGAAAGGTGACAAAATACTTCTTCTTCCTGGAAATAACAACCCAAGAAACAGGGCTCAAATACCATTTAAAAATAAATCTAATGACACTATGAAATTCAAACTGAAAAACTCACTCTTTACTCTCCCCAAGAGTAGAGGGAGCGTCGCCTTCAAACACTTTCTCTTTGTCCCATTTTTGCTGAACCTCTTCCTCAATCTTTCTTAGATAATCGAGTTTAGCAGTTCCTTTTCGTTCCTGCAAAAAAAAACAACAAACAAAAACCAATGATGGCACTGACAACTCACTGAAACTAGGCAACAACTGCTGATGCATTTCACTGGCAATGAAAACAGACATTCCTACGCTTGTAGCACAGGGTGTGCATAAAAGAGTAATGCAACCGTTTTTGCTCATTTATTATAAGGTCAGTCGCAATTTGGGCAACACGACTGGCAATGACAGCTGGTAGGTCTTCCAATCACGCTGAAAAGTGCTGTCAACGTTAGATGAATTATCTAGCTTTGCGTTGGTCATAGTGCGCTAACAGATGTAACGTAATTCAAAACAAGCAACTCTCCTCTTACAAAGGGTTCTGCCTAGAACACGTAACATATAAAGAGAGAGCAAGCCCTAAAACATGGTCAAGACGCCCTGATAGTAGAGTAACACTAAGTTAGGCATGGTCCCATCTCATCTACGTTAGCTAGCAGCAAGTTTTGAGTCATCCTGCTAGCCGGCTGACATCGTTGTCAATGTAACTCCTGCTGAGGCTAAGAAAAAATATACATAAATCAACGTTCCTTACACAGATACAGAGTGATGATATCTTGTAAAAACTGAGAGATTTTCTACTCACCGTCATTTCAAGAAAACTTTCAAGGACCTAATCTGGTGAACCTGAATGTAGAACCACGCTTCCTTGGCAGCGTAGTTATCGCGAGATGCTACGTAG
This sequence comes from Tenualosa thibaudeaui, assembly GCA_027481765.1. NCBI lineage: Eukaryota > Metazoa > Chordata > Actinopteri > Clupeiformes > Clupeidae > Tenualosa > Tenualosa thibaudeaui. Next base: position 23,428,251 of record JAIFZK010000009.1, read on the forward strand.
TACAGCTCACCACAAACAGTAGCATTATGGGAAATCAAGTTTTCTGTCCATGGTCCATACCACTGATCTCATAACGAATAAGAGTATCAGTAGTCCATGCCCAGTTTAGCCCATTGATTTGATCAGATCAGTGGTTTAGCCCCCTCTTACCACGTATGATTTGAATTAAAAAGGAAAGTAAACCTTGACACTAAAGTCATATTCTAGTACATTACAATTCTGCATATAAATACATTTCCAGAAATATGTACATACGACGTAATGGTGAGTGTGGAAAAGGTCACATGAGAATATGGGTAATGCTATGGAAATTTATAATGTCTGTACACACGTGGTTATTACACTTCAACTACTGGCTATTCTGAAATAATGGTTGTGACTGTCACTGTATTACACTATTGCACTTTCAACTTAAAATAGTGCAGTTTCTATGTTAGCAACATGCACTCCTTGTTAGTTCTTTCATTGTGTTGTAGCTTGAATGTTATCCTCTTTTGTAAGTCGCTTTGGATAAAAGCGTTCGCTAAATGCCTAAATGTAAATGTAAATAACATAGTTACCATGTGGCCCACTTCAAGATGACTGTGATGATAGTTTAATTTGCAGGATTACACCTACCTACAATTACAATTAACAATTTAACTGCATGCATATTAATAGTTCATGCTATGTCTGAACCCTTTGTACACAAAGCATTCTGGTCTCTTCAGTGATCTCTTGGTCTTCTTGGGACTTCTGAGGGAGTAGGTTACTACTTTGAGCCATATTAAAGTGTCAAGATGGTTAGCAGCTGTCCACTACATTCTATTTCAAGAAAAAGGGTTATTTCCATTGTTAGTGCTGTATTTTTTTAATACTTTGCTTCTCATATAACTATACTAATAACTATATAACCTGTAATATACGTGAAAACATTAATGAACAGTGTTAACAACTCATCACAACATCTAGAGGGTTTATTCACAAAAGACATTTCTGTACAGTTTGTACAATAATAATAAAAAAAAAAACTCATACAACCACTTTGCAATTTCCACCCTTTAGACTCCACCAAGTGGACAGTCATGGACAGGCAGAGACAGCCCAGTTCCAGCCCCTTCCACTTCATTAATTTGCAAACCCCAAGTCTTTGCCTCTGTTTCTCAGTCCTCCTTCTCGATGTAGGACTTCTCTGCAGTTCGAGCGATCTGGCGGGCCAGGTACCTCTCCCTGGCGGAGCTGACGGTCTGCTCATTACTGCGCTTGGCAAACTTACTGGGCTGGGGAGCAGTGCCTGCTGTGGCTGACTTCTCATCAGGCGTTTCTCTCTTGTTTTCCTCTCTCCTCGCTTTCTCTGATGTTTTCTCTTCCTCCTTTCCATTGTCATTGTTGCTGTTTCCTTCTTGTTGCCTCTCCCTCTCTCGGTTCTTGTGGTTCCCTTGTTCTCTGGTCTCTCGCTCTCTCTCTCCATCTCTAGTCCTATCTCTCTCCCTATCTCTCTCTCTGTCTCTAGGTTCTGCCCTCGAATGTCTGTCCTCTCTATCCTTTTCCTTTCTTCCTCTACCCCGGTCATCATCTCTTTCTCGATCCCTTTCTTTCTCCCTCCTGTGCTCCTTTTCATCTCTTCTGTGACTGTGCCTGTCGTCCCTCTCTCTGTCTCTCTCCCTCTCTCTGTCTCTATCTCTCTTCTTCTCCCTTTCCCTGTCTTTGTCACGGTCTTTGCCGTCTTCCTCTCGGCTGCCTGGTGAGGGGGATCTCTGTTTCCTGTACTGGCGCTTGGAATGGGCGCTGTTGTGAGAGGACTTGTTGAACTCAGGCTTCATGCCGCACGGCTCTTCCTCATCGGCAGAGTCAACATCACGTGGCGGAGGCGATGGAGGAGGTGTATTCTCTTCTTTTATCTTTGGTTTCACATCCCTTTCAAACAGGCAGAACATTAGTTTTAAACATGATTACCCATGGGTGGCAAAGAGGTACTATAAGGTAGGGTATGGGTACGTTCAAAGAAAATGGAATTTCAAAACTAATTAAAACCAATTAAAATGTATTTATATTCAATACTTATTGTATATAGAAATGCAAGTATTGTGTCAACTTACTGAACTTAGTGGTCTTTAATACAAGGAGACTTTTGTAATATCTATGGTGAATAAAGCTGTAAAGTTATAAAATATAGTAACCATACACACTGAGTGCCTTTGCACTGTAACAATGTGCCTCACCTGTGAGTAGTCCCATCAGGTATGCGCTCTTCCCCAACCGTTTGATTCAACAGGTGTCTGTAAAACCCACTGAGGTCCTTTTGCTTTTTCACATCCAAGGCAGCTGCAGCATTCACACACACATGCACACATATACACATATAAACACACACACACACACACACACACAAAATAAGACAGCACAGTTTGGGTCTGTTACTAAGGCCAAGATCAATTTAACAAAAAATCAAGTGGAGAAGTACACCATATTCTTCCTGCCACAAACATCTGAGATTTTTTAACAAAGGCGGACTTGTGATATTGCATGACTCTGCAAAGGGTCAAGAAGTGTGGGGGCACATTTACAGTGACCTATCATTACACATCTCTAAAATAAACGTGTCTACCTTACCCTCCATCGCTGCCTCTCTCCTCTCTCTTTCCAGTTCCTCCTCTCTCTCTTTGAGCTTTTGCCGGTAAGCAGATGTGACAAATGCATCCTTGTCTGAAAACTTCTCCCCTTCAGCTTCTCTCTCCTTCTGGATTTTCCTGTCATCTCTGCGATCTTGTTCCTTTTTCCTCTCCTCCACAGCTCTCATTAACTGATGTATGTATTTGGGCTGCAGAAAACAAACAAACAATAAAAAAAAAACAAGTCAAATAAGTAAATATACACAAATGTGAAGCGCTGGACAGGAGAGATTCAAAATAGGTAAGTATTCCAAACAGTTACGATCTCTGTTAACACTTTAATATCCATTACATGCTTATTAATATACTTCCATATTTCTGGAATGTTAATATGCTAATCTTATGAAGCATGTTGGGAAAAAAAAAACAAACAGGAATTTCAAACTTACCCTCTTATCTGTGCCACCAAGGATTTTCTGATTACTGTCAAGCCTTTGCTTTTGAATGTCATCATAAACACTGTCATACTCATAAACACTACTGTCCTGCTCCAATGCTTTCTGCATCTCCAGCTTGGTCTAAGAACACAAGAGAGAACAAAACCAGTTTGTTTGCACAATCACAGACGGTAGCTGAGCATGCTGTGACCAATTCACACTCGACATAGCAAATTCACATCCTCCTTTATCCACTAAAACCAGTCCTACCTGTTTCATCATCTTCTTCTTATTGGCCTCCTTTTGCAGACTCTGTCCGACTGATGTCTGTGGAAAATATGTGAAGGATGTCAGTTGACAGGTCCACATTCATCCAATTCAGCAGTAGTTTTCACATATTCATGCACTGAACAAGGAAATTAAACCTTACGGATCTTTCATGTGTGGAAAACTGTAAACGTGTTTGCTACATGATATTAACAGGCAGCTCTGTATAAGGTAAAACAATCAAATCTACTGATCAAGTATTTTAGATGTGCTGTTAGTTAAACTTAATTTTGCACTGCTCTTAGCAGTACTTTACCTCTTCGTCAGAGTCATCTCCAAACACAGACGATGTTGGAATAGCTTTTGATGTCTGGGTTTTCTTCTGTGGTAATATTAACCCATACCTGAAATAGTACAAAATAGAGAGAACAAAGTTAGTGGCCACTAACATCAACTCAACAACTATTTGGCTGATGCGCTATAATGCCTGGTTTCACAAAACACTAAATGGTAGAAAAAGCTCCTAGCATGCCAGTGTTTTGAAAGGCAGTGCAATGATAGTCAGTGAATCAGTATTAAACCGACGACAGTGACCTGTCTTATACTTTCCTCGAGTTCAAGATGACAAAACTTTGCAAAACTTTTATAGGTCACCGATAGGGCTGAATGGGAACCGTTGCAAAACGTTGCGACCGCTGAACTAGGCTTATATTCTGCTAAACTCCATTCTCTTTTTTCAATAATGTGTGACATTCAGCGCTCTTATGTTAGCTTATTAAGACTGATATAACCTGGCAACTTGTGCGTTTACGTGACATTCCGTTTAATGGTCTTTAATTCCATGCTTTCACAGTTTTGTGGACAATAAGATGTCTAAGAACAACAGATACACATTTTGCAAAAATGCGTAAAACACGTTTGTTAGAAGACAAAGTAGCATGGTGCTGTTTATTAGCAATCTGACGCAGCTAGCTTGCAAGTAAAAATTACAGCTGACAAAAGCGGATTGATAGCTGGCCAGATTATCTGCAGACGCTAGAAATGTATTAAGCAATTAGTTTCTATTGAAACAACAACAAACCAAAAAGTTATTATTCTCGACATTGAATTGTAGCTCACTTTTTGCCACCAGGAGCCGCCATGTTTCCCCGTCCTGTTGTTGCTTCCATCCTTCGTTTGTTTCAAATGTTCAGTTCCATCCAGTTCAGATGCATTACCGCCACCTATTGAACAGGGGTAAGCCTACTTAACATGATAAACACTAAGAACTATAGAAAAAAAAAATAATAATAATTCAATTCTCGATTTTAAAAAGTGTTGGCAATTGCTCTCAGTCTCTTTTATATGTTAGAAATGGCTAAAATATCTGCCCATCATCTGTGCCTCTCTTGACTTGTGGGCAACCCACTCCACTCCTTATGCCATTTTTTAATGTGCATAGCATCCTCCAATTACCGCTGAAAGTCTGATACTATTCTGATATGTCTGGTTCTCCCATCATGTTTTAATTGGCAACACCACCTACTTGCTGCTGAATCTACAGCTTACAAGTAGTGTGAATTGCTGTTGTGAGGAGGCCTGAAACTAGTGTAGGCCTAGCCCATTGCCAGAAATAAAACTTAGTGGTAGTGAGCATGCACACATATACGCAATCAATCCTAGACAAATATACAACTGCTAATTCAGTGATGTTCACCAAATGTTGAATGCCAAATATTTAATTTAGCAGGCATAGCTATTTAAAGCGAAGTGAAGCGGTGTTGAGTTGTCCGACACTGCTTTGGCTGTGTTAAAGGAATTTAAAAGGATTTTGACAGCAATCAGTGTTGAGTAATACTGTAAGGTTAAAACCGAAAATGGTTGACAGTTGAGAAAATTTAATTCAAAAAGTAGAAACATAATCCAAATGTAATCAAATGTAATAAGTTGCATTGCTTTGTTAAAGTAATTGATTACATTTTAGATAGATAACTTGTAATTGAAACACATTACATTTCCAAAGTAACTTTCCCGATACTGTCAATGTCATTCTATAAAGTAAGTTAGAGACAGTTTAATTTATACATTTTCATAGTTAATACGTTAAATGAATTGCTATATCACATAAAGGCATGAATCACATTAAAGCAAGTGAAAGTGATGGCCTTCTGCAGGAAGACACAGCCCCTTCAGTATGCATATTATTGCACATGAGTGCCAAATCCAGGTAACAAGTGGCCAACCTCATTAAAAGGCGTTGAAGTAAAGTAAAGTGAGTCTACAGATGTTGAGTTGGGGGTGCGGTTGACAAACAGCATCAATGTGCCTTGTTTTCGGCTCTGAACAAGCTTTTAATATGTGTAGAGCGTTAGGCAAGGAAGGTTATTTTTATAGTTGATAACAGATAATCTTTATAGCTCATCCACCTACCGCCACCGTACAGTGTCGGTGTTACATAACTTCAAAAGCTCACAAGCCGATTAGATAATTTCTCGTTGAAGAAATCGAAGCTGGGATTGGTAGATTTCACACAGCCCCCAAACGGGAAAAGCTGATTGGCCTTTCTAGTTGCCTGTTAATGTTGCCATGCCTATTCGAACGTAAAGCAGTTTGTCCGACGTGCAAGTGACTAACACTAGGTAGCAAAGTTAGCTAGAAGGCCCGAACTGAATAATTTTAGCAGTAGACGATGAAAGTAGGGATATACAAAAAGACAGCCTGTTTATAGTCCGTATAAAAGTCGTTGTAACGATGATTATAGACAATGTTGACGCCTTGAAGTCGTGGCTTGCGAAACTCTTGGAACCAATGTGAGTGATGGACTTTTTACATTCTCGCTAGCTGACACTAGCTTGCTCTTTCGCTACGTATAGCTAACGTTAGCTGATATAGTTGCTAACATCCAGCTGTTGTTATATGTGGGAAAGTGGCTAATTCTTTATCTTGTGTTGTTGTGGCAGTGAAATATGATCATTGACATAATCTACAACCACATCTTGAAACCCAGGGACAGTACTGACATTGAAATTCAGTATAGATTTCCCTGTCCTCGCTCCAGTTTCTCCTTTAGCTGACTGACTAACGTTAGCCAGCCAGCTAGCATTCTCGCCTAGCCAGTTTATCTTGGGGTACCCATTGGTTGTTTTCATGCTAGCATTAGTTCGACGAAGTGACTTGCCATCTAGTCAACGCATCACTTAACGTTAATTTTTGAACTCAATTTGAGAAACTCAGATTGCATGTCTATCTTGTTACAATATTCATGATTGATGTAATTGGTATGGATATAGTTTATCTCTTATAACGCTCCCCCTAGCAAGCCAAAGCACCCATATGATTGCAATAAACGGACACTGCAGAAGTGAAATCATTCATGAGGCCATGCCAAGGCCATATCCATTTATAGACAATTAGCCCCTCTAGCTATGATGTTAGCTTGGCCGCCTCGTGCTTGCTATAAACAACATTAGTTGCACATAAAATACCGTTTTATCCTGACTATATACACGTGTTGGTTGCAAACCGGTTGCAGTTTTATTTTGCACCGTTTATCTCGCTAGCTGACGTCAGTCAGCAATAACATTTACAGCGGGAAAGTTCCATCATAGTTTCGCCAGAGATGTCATCTCCGGCTGGAACGTTACGTCGTTTAACCCTCATATGAACCACTCAATCTTTTGCAGATGTGACGCTGACCCCTCTGCGTTGGCAAACTACGTTGTGGCTCTAGTGAAGAAAGACAAACCTGAGAAAGAATTGAGAGCCCTTTGTGCAGATCAACTGGACGTGTTTCTTCAACAAGGTAAGGATAGTCAAAAAATGTAATTCCCAACATCTGACATAATCAGCTTTTAAAAAGGCCACACTGAAATTCAAACTGTTAATCAAGTTAATGTTAGTTGATTTATGCCAGTTATGTACAATGTAAACTGCTCATACCTTTGTCACTATATATTTTTCTGAATTAGCAGAATGTGATGTAATGTTAGATGTTTCACTGGTGTTACAGAAGGCCATCCTCACCCTTTTAACTTTTAGAAAAAATATTGAAAGTGTGTAACATACTGGTTAACTTACAAGACATAATTTTGTTTAAGCTTTTCTGCTGTATGAGCCATGATAATGACATCAAAAAAGACTCTTACAGTTCTTAAAATCACAACAGAATACATTTGAGCTCGTTGTAAGACAGTCATACCAAAGATCATTGAATACTGCCCAGGATAGAGCAACATAATTTGTTATTATGGGAGCAAACATGAATAGTTCTGTTCTGCATAAGCGGGTATCACATTGCTGTTGGGGCAATTGTGGCCTACTGGTTAGGGCTTCAGGCTTAAAACCGAAGGGTACAATCCCTGACCAGCAAGAAATGTGGGTGGGGGAAGTAGTTGAGCACTGCTCTCTCATGCCCACATCCATGGTTGAGCAAGGCACTCCCCGGGTGCCACTGTAGCAGGCAGCCCACTGCTCTGGATTAGTGTGTACTTCACCTCGCTGTGTGTTCACTGATTGGAATAAATGCAGAGACCAAATTTCACGGGATTAAAATGATGTATATACTTGTACTATAAACTTGTCAGTGATCTTTGGCGTCAGCGTATGAGAGCGCGACTCTGGTCTGCACTTTTTTCCCCTCCCCCTTGTGAATATGGAACACGGAATTTGTCGAACATTTGCGCCTCTTGCAATATTGATTATCTCTGTCGGTTGATCAAGAAATGTGAATTGGGTTAATGTTATACTCACTTAGGGCCTTGTTGTGCAGAGCTAGACACAGTACACAGAGTTTATCTTGCTTAAAAGTCTCAGAGTAGTAATTGTCTGCTCGGATAAAGGGTTGGAGTAAATCGGAGTGACTTGCCATCTAGTCAACACATCACTTAACGTTAATTTTTTAACTCAATTTGAGAAACTCAGATTGCATGTCTGTCTTGTTATGATATGCATGATGGATGTAATTGGTATGGATATAGTTTATCTCTTATAACGCTCCCCTAGCAAGCCAAAGCACCCATATGATTACAATAAATGGATGCCGCAGAAGTTATACTTGAAAGTATATATATATATATATATATTATACACTAGGCCAAATAATACATTATGCAGGTTTTGGTGTTGTTTTCATTTGTATGCTTTTGTAGCTTGTAGCTCTACCGCTTTCAATGGTGGATTTTACATGTCAGTTTCTTTTGAAATTTGTCCCTGTTTAATTTCTAGAAACTGCAGGCTTTGTTGACAAACTCTTTGAAAGTTTGGTCACAAAAAATTACATTGCGAAGCCTCCGATGAAAGAGCAACCAAAGGATGAACCTAAACCTGTGGTGCAGAAGCCAGAAGAGAAGGAGAAGAACAAGGAAGAAGAGGTACTGGCTTTGCTAATCTGTTTTAAAAATGGAAATCAGGAAACAAGTTGGTATAAGTGATAAAACCAATGCCACATTAATACCACAAAATATCATGAAATAACATTATAATTAATTATTTTTAACTAAAGATTAGTATTGTTAATTTCGGTATTACTGCGCTGTCAACATAGTTGCGTGCATTTATACATAAGGGCTGGCACATTCTGAACATGGCCTGAGAATTGTATCGCCTTTCCAGGTGAATCACCCAGAGGACGGACGTGAAGTCAGGAGGCGGAGGAGTCCACTGAGGAACCGGTCAGATTTTAACGAGTCACGGTGAGATGCGTGTTGATAGCCAGTGTGGGCTCAAAGAAGCAGAAGTTACTCAGGGAACATTTCAGTAGACTAAATGGAATAAACTACTAATTGGCTAATGTCTACTTAAGCTTACATTGTTTGTAAAGTTAACTTGTCAATGAAAAATGCAGCACCATCAAGAAACACTTTATAATATTATTAGGAAGGTATTGGAATTTAATTTTTCTGCTTTGTCAAGCGAGTAGCAAGTGTAAAAAAAAGAATGAAGGATCTCAGAGAGGCTTGACTGAGACAAAGTGAAGGAGCACTGATTTGCCAATCCCTTCAGGGGCCGAGATGACCGGCGGAGGGGAGCTGACTGGAAGAGGCGAGACATGGACCGCCACGGGAAGAGTGGCGAGTCGTACCGTGAGCGGCACGAACGGCGCCGAGGGGGCTCCCGAGGGCGAAGCCGGAGCAGAAGCCGCAGCAGGAGTCGGAGCACCAGCAGGAGCCGCAGTGGGAGCAGAGGACGCGGAAGAGGTGAGCTAGAAAGAGGAGGAGGAGGAGAAAGGGGCGGAGGAGGAGGAGGAGGAAAACAGGTTGAAATGAGAGAGAGAACTAGATGGAAGAACAGTATACACAGAGGAAGAAGGGACCACAAGGGTAGATAATGGTAGAGTGGAAAGTAAGTGCTAAAGATAGACTCTTGGAGATCTGGGGAAATATTGCGTAACATAATGAGGCAGCAGTGAGTTCAGGTAACGTTGAAGGCTTGGTTTAAGAGATGTGTTTTTATGTGCTTTCTGTTAAGAAGTCCCTTGTGGTCAGTCTGTAAATGGTCTGTCTGTTAGGAAGGGTTGAGACTCAGCCTAGCTTAAGTGCTTTTTTAATCTGCGATCATTTAAACCTTTGGTTGTTGTTTGTGAGTTGCCATCATAACTATGTTTTGTTTGTGTGTTTGTTTTTTTTGTTTGTTTGTTTTTGTTTTCCATCAGAACACTGGTCTAAGTTTGAGCAGGAGAGAAAGGAGCAGGGTGCCTACACCCCCACCCCTGCCCCCATGGGGAACCCCCCTCCTCCTCCCCCTTACTTGCACGCCATGAATCCCCCTCCTCCCCAGTTCCCTGCCTCCGCTGCCTCCTCCTCCTCCTCGTCTTCCTCAAGAGGCCAGCCGGTCCCCAGCTCCGTCGTCATGGCAACGCCGGCTCGTCAGCCCAACAATACGACGGAAAGCTGGTCCAGTTTCTACCTGAGTCAAGACAAGAGCAAGTCGGTAGACGCCAACCCTTCCAAGAAGCAACGCTGCAGAGACTACGACGGTGAGCACACACACACACACACACTCTCTTGTGTGTTCTTATTTTGTTTTTTACCAATGGACCAGGTAGATTTTTTATTTTATTTATTTATTTATTTTTGTTGGGATTTTTCAAAAACTCTAGACCAGATATTGCTTGTGCAATCTAAGTGCCATCTTTACTTCCTCACTTTTTGAAGTTAAGAGTTACTGTATGCCTGGTGCAGATGCATGACTCCAACTTATTTAAACATGTTAGTGCCATGCAGTTCCCCCCGCTGTGGGATTAATGTCAAATGCTTTTAGAACAATGATGCATTCAGTTTGGTATTGCATGAATGTGATACCAAGTGTGCGCAGTGCTACTATTGTAGCCCAAAGGTTTTTGGCTGTCTGATGTTTTCCTAAATGGTCCTATTAGAGAGTGTGTGTGTGTGTGTGTGTGCGCACAATGGCACTAATGACCTTAGTGTCACTGTGTCTTCTCTAGGGCCCTGTGGTATTTGTGATGGTTGAGAGGGGTGTCTGGGGATAGTGTTTATATATATATATATATATATATATATATATATGTATATACCCCTTCTGTCTCTGAGGCCCAGGGATATTTTTCTCACCAGCCCTGTGTTTGGGGATTTTATAGAGCCGTCACAGTTGCAAAAGACATTAACAAGGAGATTGATCGTGTGTGAGTGTGTTTGCAGTTACTGTGTGTTGGAAATTTCAGGGGGAAAGGCTGTTTAGTCTCGTCTTCATCCAGGCTAGATGCTATATTGAGTTTAGTAATATTGTTGTTGTTGCTATAAAAGAAAGTTTTTAAGATTTAAGTTTAATGTATTTCTAAATATGCATAATAGCAAAAGACCCAGGTATTGCAGATATTGCATTCTATTCCAGTTCACGTGTCCTAACTGGACAAACTATCATTTCTTTAGAAAAAGGCTTCTGCGTTTCTGGAGACCTCTGTCCCTTTGACCATGGAAACGACCCGTTGATCGTGGACGACGTCATTCTGCCCACAATGATTCCATTCCCACCCCCGCCCCCAGGGATGCCTCTCCCCCGCATGCCCATGCCCATGCCCCCCATGACTGAGGCCCCGCCGAGCATCCGCATGCCCCCTCCACCACACATACAGCCTCCCATCCCAGGAGTTTTTCCTATGCCAGGTAAGTGGTTTAGTAAGGTCATGAAACATAACAGTAAGGCCATTAGACCTTGTCATGGCTATTTGTTTGTGTTTTGAGCTGTCTATTAGCTGAATGTGATTTGGATGTGGTAGTAGAGTTTTTTGAGTGCTGGGTGAAGGCTTTAGAAGTGAATGAAATGATTCCACATAATCACCACATAAATGCAAAATGAAATGCCTTAGTACAGTCTGTGGTTGAAAATGGTCAGTAAGACTGATTTGTCATCTGGTATCAGGAACACGACAACCAACCACAAAATTGATCAATATGTGGTCAATGTCAGTGCGTTTTGGGTCATATAACAAGCTTATTGCAAGTTTCTTGCAGTAAAAATAGGCCTAATCTTTCCCTTTTCATGCAGCAGCCACAGGTGATAATGTTGCATTAAACCAAAACCTGATGCTAATTATTCCCATAAAGTTGAAGAATGCTGTAAATTACTTGTGATTGGAGATGTCTCACAGGGAGGCTACACCAGATATGTTAAGGATGCGTGAAGTCAGACGCATCTGCAGTAACAATTAGCTTCCACTGTAATCAGTGGAACTGGCCATACCAGAGGGGCGGGGAGAGTGCATGTTAAAAAAAAAAAAAAAAAAACTAGACCAGCCTTTTAAATGTGTTTTGATGTGAATTGATGTAACGCTCCCATGTTGTATCTGGTGTAACTGTAGGGTAAAGTGGTTTAAAATAGAGAGGCCTTGTGGGGGGGGTTTGGGTGGGGGCTTGTCCTTGCTCGTTCTGGCTTGAGTCAGTGTGGGTTGTCTCTCCTCCTGTAGGAGCCCCGCTGATCGCAGCCAGTGTCACTGACACGCCTCCTTCGGGGATATCCTCCTCCTCCTCCTCTTCCTCCTCCTCCTCTGCTTTGGCCCCTCTTGGAGTGGGACCACCTCCTACTCCCTCTGCCCCTCCTCCCCCGCCACCTCCCCCCCCTCCTCCTCCCCCCCCTCCTCCTCCTGCACCCCCTTCTTCCTCCCACTCCTCCTCTCATCCTGTCCATCTTCAGTACTCTCTCTCAGAATGTAAGCAACTTTGCTCTTCTCTTTGGGTTCCATGGGGTTGGGCTGCTTTTCACATGCTAGTCAGTAGAGCTTTTTTGCAGCTTTTTTGCATGGAGGGTGGGATGGGATGTGGGGGGGGTCTTAAGTCAGTATTTAGCTCAGGATTTCCATGCTTGTTAAACACTGTTTAAATAGAGTATTAAAGGCATTGAAACCAATCTATTGTTTGTCTTTGGTCAGACTCGTATGACTCGGAGGCATACAACCCAGAGTCTCCTGGCCTCACGAGTCGACCGCAGTACCGGCAGTTCATCCCACGCATCCAGACCCAGAGACCCTATCTCATAGGCCTGACTTCCAGCGAGGGCCAGGGCTCTCGAGGTACCGAATGTCAGTCCACTTCACCACATATGCCCCCAGTAAAACCTAATTCCATTCCACTGTAATATCTAGATGTAAATGGCATGCCTCTTGAATAATACATGAATGAAGTGATTGATCTCGTCATTCTTGTTTCATAGAGGGTAATATAATAACACCATCTATTAATCTTGAGGTGATTAGTCGTTATTGGATTGTGTCAGTAAACTTGCCGTTGTGTGTCTTCACAGCCGCAAATATCGTAATCCAGACAGAGCCTGCGGTGTCCACAGCGTCGACCAGCGAGTCGTGGTTTGGCTCCGACGCTGAGAGAAAGAGGCCGCTGAGCTCAACAGACGGCCCCCATCCCAAGAAGCCCTGGATGGACAAGTGAGTGTGGTCACCCGTGTGTGTGTGTGTGTGTGTGTGTGTGTGTGTGTGTGTGTGTGTGTGTGTGGAGAGATAATCAGCATGTTTGGTTCAACAGATAGTCATTAAGCCCATCACAGCCAGACTCCCATTAAACATGCACAAGCTATAGTGAAGATGGTTTCAATTCTTTGTTGTTGGTAGATTTGTCATGTTAAGTGCACAGGAGGCTGTCGGGTCCAGTAACCCTGAAGCCCAGTGATGGTGTACGATGTGCAATAGCCTCTTGTCAAATGCACATCTGCATGGTAGTATTCCCTCCGATGCAAATCTCATTGAAATTGAAAGTGAAATGAAAAGTATTGGCAGCTAAGCTGATGCTGAATTATTTTTAGTTATTTTATTGTTTTGATGAGAATTTTTCTAAAGGCTTTGTTCTTCCTTTTTTTTAGGCCAAACTTCAACTCGCAGCATAAGCCCAACTTCCCCAAGAAGAATCACTACGTCAACACTAAATTGGAGGTCCGCAAGATCCCACGGGACCTCAACAACATTACCAAGTTAAATGAGCACTTCAGCAAGTTTGGGACAATTGTAAATATTCAGGTAAGTAAAAATGTCTTCGATCTAAGGTCATTAGATTTATGTGCTGTTGTGTTGCCTTAGCTAAAGAACCCTCCTTAAGTTCAGACTGTCAGGATCAAGAAGCCAAATAAAATGTCTGACAGAGCTTTAGTTTTTCATAATTATTATTATTGTTTTCATATATTTTCATATTTACATGATTTGGTGGTTCACAATGACTTATCTTCATTTTTATTCTAAGACAAAGTAAATGCTTTTCAAGTCATTTTTTTTTTTGTGCCATTTAGTGTGCTGTGAGCATTTGATAATTTTGGCTTCAAATGTTTCATGTGTTTTTCAACTTAAGCCTTGCTTGATCTGTCCCAGGTCATGTTTGGGGGTGACCCGGAAGCCGCCCTCATCCAGTACACGTCCAACAAGGAGGCCCGTGCCGCCATCTCCAGCACCGAGGCTGTGCTCAACAACCGCTTCATCCGGGTGTACTGGCACCACGAGCCCACTGGAGGGCAGCAGGAGCAGGGCCAGGGCGGCAGCCAGGGCACCAGCCTCACTCCTCAGCATGCCACCACACACAAGGTGTGCCTGCCAGAATGTGGACACACTTGACTAAGCTGTATGCACATAGCACAGGCATTAGTCCATTGTCCATTGATAGGTGGGGGTTTGGGTGGAGGTGGTAGAATGACAGGGGGTTGAAGATCTTTCATGGAATATTAAAATGTAATAACTTCCAGTCAAGTCAGTCTTATCCAACCTGAATACCAATATTAGACTTACAAATAGCTTTAGTATTCTCTATTGGTATTTTTTTATTTTTGGAAAAATTGTGTTCATGCTTTCAAAAATTGTGTTCATGCTTTCAAAAATTGTGTTCATGCTTTCATTTTGTTGATGCCTGTCCAGGCTGTAAAGAATAACTCTTGTCATGTGATCACCCTCCTTAGTTTCTCTTTCTTCTGTTGTTCCCTTTCCACCCAGCAGCAGCACAACCCAGGGGCCTATGTGCTGAATAAGGCCTTCCCCAAACCACGACCCGAGCTTCCTCCAGGGGCGTCTGACCCGAAGGGTACAAGCCCAGAGCTGCCCACGGTGAGTAGGGCCCCAGCATATGCAACACAGACTACATTTATAGACAGATAATGTTCCTGTTCCACCCCTGTGCGCGAGTTGTCCTTGCAGCTTCTCATTCCGATTGTCATATTCCGAATTTGGCTGTATTACGGTCTCTAAAAACCCAAGACCCCTGCTTTATGTCTGAATGAACCAGAATACTGGGTCATGTATACGCCTTAATCAGAAAAAGTTGCTTACTGGAATGTTGTTTTACATGTGTGGGCAGGTTTGGTTGGCATGACGCAGCCAATACAAGGCAACCATGTAGGTTATGCCATTGACCTAACTGGAGTATAGCAGTTGATATAATTGGGAATATTCATGTGGTGTACTACTGCTCCTCCACACATTTAAAAGATTATTTGGGATCTTGCTTTAACAGAATTGACCTTATTCTGAATTTGCTCTGCATGCAACTGCAGTGATTGACACAGTGACTGACCGTTTCCTCACCATGGAATACTCCTAAGCCTTAAACCCTCCTAACTGGCCTAAAGACTGAAGCGGCAGGAATCAGTCAAGCATGTAGTCGATTCATGCCAATTGAGTCTTTTTTTTAGGGTTTTGGAGGCCAGTCGAGTCTTTTAGGTCAGGGTGGGAATTGATAAAATTTTATCAAGATCAACAATAGCATTGATAAAGCTTTTCAATTCAGTTCTTTATTAATTCTCTTATCAATTCCTTACTGTTTAGAGGGTATTCTACACAGGTTTTCAGTATCAGCATACAGGCCAGTAATATAGCTTATACTACTAAGGTTTATTAGCATTATGAAAACCATGTAGAGCTGTGTTGTATATTATCCATCTCAATTTTGTATTTGACAGATCCATTGACGATGGTCTGAAAAACATGTCGGCACTGATAAGAGGAATTGATAATGTCAGAGGGATACGATAACAGTGAATTGAAGCATTTGATTCTCGATTCTATTCTATTCCCGGTTCTCGATACCACCCTTACATTTAGGGTTTTGAGGACATGTCCTTTAGGACATTGAGGTTTGTGCACAGCAGGGGCTGATACAGGACACTAAGGGGTTTCTCTGTGAGTAGAGTAGGGGGGTGGCACAGGTGAAAATGTCTAAGGTCAGTTGTGGGGTTTATAGTGAATTGATGTTCTTTTTACTGAAATGGATTCTTTTTTCCCCGCTCTTCTTCATTTCCTCCTTTTCCCAGGCTGCAACGACAGCCGGGGGAAGTCATCTGAAAGGACCGTACACGCGCACAGTTCTTAAGCCGTCCTCCAAATCCCTGGGGAAGACTGCCAAAGCACTTCAAGCGCAAGAGGTTCTCAAGAAGAAACAGGCAAGTCCACCCCGTTTTTTAATGGGTGTGTGTGTGTGTGGGAGGGTGTCCTTTGTTCTGTGACTTATTCAACTGTATAAAGTTGTTTTTGCCAAAACTGGTTTATTGTATTGGCTTATTGGTTTACTTTTTCTTACTCTAATTACAGGAGGCAATGAAGTTGCAACAAGGGATGCGAAAAAAGAAACAGGAGATTCTGGAGAAGCAGATTGAGTGTCAGAAGGTAAAAAAAACATTTCTTTTTGCTATATGCATCACTATAAGCACAATACTTGCATGCATTTTAGGTTAAAGGTTAAAGGTAGGTTAAAGAAAACTTACTTGAACATTTGTGCGTGTGGGTGTATATGTGTACATAATTTTTTTTCTGGAGTATTCACATGGAGTATGTAACCAGTATCTGACACTACAGCATTACCTTGAGGGAAAAAACAAACCCTCTGATGTGTTGCCTTTGCTGATCCTCACTGTGCTGTTCTTCCCGTTCTCCCTGACCTTCCCCGCTGGCCAGGTGCTGATTGCTCGTCTGGAGACCAACCGGACGATGAAGCCGGAGGAGCGAGCCAGCATCATCAAGACGCTCAACGGTCTGTCGGAGATGATCTCGGCGCTCCAGACAGAGATTATGGCCCTGCAGAGACCCGCTGGCGTGGCGCCTCCGGCAACAACACCCAACAGCAGCCAGCCCAAGGACAAGACTGATGTAAGAGCTTTCCCTTATCCAAGCCAACCAACATATAGCAGACACAGGCCAAGAGCTTAGTCTTCTCACCGACTCCGACATCATCGCGGGGGAAAAATATATAGCACAATATGATGTGTGGGGAAACTGCATGCATTTAATGCATTCACCATCTGTTATGAAACGATGCCTGTGGAACATGTGAAATGACTGTGAGAACATGGTGTGTGTGTGTGTGTGTGATGCCACGTGTGTAGGCCCAAAAGGAGCTGCTGGATGCAGAGCTGGACATCCACATGAAGCTTGGCTCCGGAGAGGACACAGCCACGCTCAAGAGGAAGCTGGCTGAGCTGCACGCCGAGGTGAGCCGCTCATTTAAAGCGCTCATTGCGCTGCACAAGGTTGCTACAGTCAGATGGGGAACTTTGGGGTAGGACTCAACCGTTCCCTCCCTCACACACTGATGTGGAAGTAGACTAAGTACTGTGTGTGCGTGCATGTGCTGGCACATTGTGTGTGTGTGTGTGTGTGTGTGTGTGTGTGTCTCTTTGTTGTCCCTGTCTGTGATCCTTACACTCTCAAAGCCAAGGCCCACATGTCTGTATGGGACTACTCTGTAGTGCAACGGTCGTGGATTTGCCTTTTCTATTTGATGTCATAGAGAATGGAGTCGCCTGAGTTCTACATATGAGCAAAACAAATTTAAACATGCCATAGCACTCGAGTGTGCCAATGTAGTCACTGTGTACATGCATCTTTGTCACACTCACACACACTAACTTACTAACACACACACACACACACACACACACACACAGATGGGCAGGGGTATGGTTTTTCCACTGCAGGCGTGCTTAAATTAGTGTGTGTGAAATATGCATGGCTTTACCCCTCTTCAGCACATTAAACTACAGGCACTTACCAAGCCCTGAGGACCTTCGCTCAACGAGCCCGCTCCAGCAGCCCAACACTCCTGCATTACACGGCATTAAACTTTGAGCTGATGTTCCTTGTAAGAAAGGAGAGAGAGAAGACAATTAATGGGCTGTGTGTGTGTTGGGAGGGAGTGGGGGTGGGGATTTGGAGTGGTGGGTTGCTAGTTCTAAAAAAAAAAAGTCTTCAAAGACCAGGCTTGCCCCCTAACAGTAAAAGCCTGTGAAAGGTAATGCAGCCATTGCCATTGTTGTAAATTAATTAATATTGACTGGATAGTTTGTGCTGTGTATTAGCTCAGGTGATTTAGAGTACACAAGGAAAAGCAGAATAGTGGATGTATCAGTGACTGCTCATCTGTCTGTCTGTCTGTCTGTCTATCTATCTATCTATATCTATTTTAAGTAGATCCACATGCTATGACTATGATGACAGGCTGTGTGTGATTTATTTGTTACTGTTTTAAGGTTATTGATATACCCAAGAAGCTGTTGTGTTGTGATTAATCAATATGGCATGTGTGTCTCTGTCTGTTTCTCTCTCTCTCTCTCTTTCTTTCTCTCTCTCTCTGTGTCTCTCTCTCTCTCTCTCTCTCTCTCTCTGTGTCTCTCTCTCTCTCTCTCTCTCTCTCTCTCTCTCTCTCTCTCTCTCTCTCTCTCTCTCTCTCTCTGTGTCTCTCTCTCTCTCTCTCTCTCTCTCTCTCTCTCTCTCTCTCTCTCTCTCTCTGTGTCTCTGCCTCTGTCTCCAGGCTACGCGCATAGGGCTGATCCCGGCTGCAGCTGCATCTGCAGCTACGGCTCAGGTGCGGCAGGCGTTGGCTCCTCGTGGGCGCGGTGCCAGGGGCAGAGGCGGCCGAGGACGTGGAGGGGGTCGAGGCGGAGGTGGCAACCACATGGTGGTGGACCACCGGCCGCGGGCATTCGTCATCCAAGGTGTCACGCAGGAAGAGAAGGAGGAGCTGAAGCCACACTTTATGGTGAGAGGCAGCGGGAGATATGTAGAGGAGAATGTGGGGGTGGGGGGGCACTTATAAGAGTCTGCAAACTGATTTATCTTGTTATGGTCTTTTGGTTCTGTCTCCCATTGACTGACAGCATAGCATAGCAGCAATACAACATTGTTCATTGATAACAGAATTCCTAGATATAGAGTCATGTTTTTAAATGCATTTGTGGGTTGTTAACGTTTTTTGTTGCGTGTGTGTGTGTCAGAAATTTGGTGAAGTCGAGGATCTCCGTGATCAGGATCCCACCAGTGTCGTCATGACCTTTAAGACGCGGAGTGAGGCAGAGAGTGTAAGTCTCCCGTACTCCACTCTCTCATTCACTATTTTTCTATCATATAATGAGGGGTTAATAATCCCCTCTTTCCAAGACTCTAAGACTGTTTTGTTTTGTCATTTCTGTTTTGGAGGGTTTGCCTGTTTGTCCAGTGACATTCACTGTCATTCTTGTTCTCAGGCTGCCAATCAAGGGGCCAAGTTCAAGGGCCGCTTTCTAGAGATCGCCTGGTACACACCCAAGCTTCCATCTGTGTCCTCGGAGCCATCAGAGGAGGGTCCAAAGGAGGAAACTAAAACGGTGCGTCTGCAAGGCCTCACACCCATAGTCCAGGAGTTAAATTATATAATGCATATAATGTCTGTCTGTGTGTGTGTACATGTGAAAACTCCTGTTTTAGTTGTGGTCTGTTGTGTAATTGGTCTCCTGGTTACCGTTTCCATAGGAACATGTTAGCTCCTCCCTACTCGCAGAAGATGAGGAGGAGGAGGATGATGAGGATGAGGACGAAGATGGGGAAAGCCGCTCGTGGAGACGGTGGAATAAATAAGTTCATGTTTTTTTTTTTGTTTGTTTTTTCTCTGTTTTTTGTTTTTTATTTTTATTTTTTTTTTAAGTGTGGGGGTCAGAGGCTAACTTGCAAATCAAAGCTGTCAGGTCAAACCCTCTACCATCTAAAACAGTATTCATTGACTGAAGGAAAACCTCTTTTATTGAGGGCTGAGGTGTCCACTTCGCTGTTCTGATATCCGCATAATTAAACCTCTGTGCTGGCAGAATGGTTTGTAACATCAGGATCACAAACTACTCTGGCCTCACATTGAGTACAGTACAGTGCTATATCACAAGAGTTGTGACGCTGAAAACTTTTGTTTTCCCCTCGCATTTCTTTAGCATGCACAATGCTCTAAACTATTTTAAATTTATAGAGAGCCAGCAGGTAACATGTCCTGATTAGCACTGAAGGCAGACCTTTAAATGTGGCATTGAAAAGCAGGTTCGTTGACATTAGATGTTACTCAGCGTGCACGCTTAAATAGATTCTTCCCCTGGTATCATTGCGTCACCCCCCTGATGTATGTGCCACTATTTGTAAATACAGTATCCATGGAATCTGAGGCACAGTTAGCTACTTTGTAAAGTGTTTAAAGGAATCCCTAACTTGCATTCTTTCATCCCATACCAAAGAGGTCTTTGGAACAGGATGGATAGGAAACATTGTTAGCTATTGTCAGCTACTGAGCTGTGTATAGTACTGTTTTGAATGTATGTTTTTCTTTTTTGTTTGTTTGTTTGGTTTGTTTTGTTTTTACATTATTTTGCCTTACATGATCAGCTGACTGCTGAATTTGTACAAGATTCATGCCTCTTTTTGTTGCGCTAGCTTTTGTGTAAATTTTGTACATGTTGCAGTTTGGAATGACTATTCATACCTTTTATTACATGGTAGCCATTTCAATGTTGTAGTTGAGGACAAAATTGTTTCTTTTTTATTATGCTTTATTTTTAAGTTTGAGGAAATATTCTAACCATTTCTAAATTCCCTATTTATAATAGCTTATTTAAATCTCCATCATCCCATTAGTAACGGTTATTTCCCTGGATTTCTAAACTGGCCGTAATGGGGCATATGTTTGTGATATTTCTGTATTTTTTTTTCCCCTTCTCCTGTCCCATTCCTCTCCTCTGAATAACCCTTGGTTTAGAGGGCTATCCATGTTGCCCCGTGTGAATGTGCAAGCCTGATGAAATATCTATATTTTTGTTATTAGTACTTACAAATGGTATTTACCAATATAACAAGATTATGATGTATGATTAGGTCATATCATCCACCAGCCCTTTCCTGGATCTCTACTTCGATTTGGTAGAGGCTTGATTTGTCTCAACAGTTAGGATGGCCTGAGTTTTGTACCCTTTTATGTCATTGTAGATGACTTCAGGATAAGATAAAAAAATGTCTTTTTTTCTGAGGAATTTGTGAACTCAGAAAAAAAATATATGTATGTTGCTATGATATTAATAGCAGGACTATTTCAGTGGGGGGAAAAAGCTAAAATATTGATCTCCTGATATTCTTTATTTTTAAAATGTGCTACCATGATTTGGTGGTATGGAGCATAAAACATTTAGTGAGAAAGTTTGAAATATTACTGTTTATATATTGCAGAATATGTGGATGTATTTTAAGTTTTGTTTGTAAAATGATTTTTTTAATTTGCATGTTTGGTTACCAATAAAGGCGGTGGAATGGTTTTATCACAAAGATCAGAACAAACCCGTAAAAGAAAAAAAAAGCAATTGGGGCCTAAAAAAAAAAAAAAAAAAAAAAGATTTCAACAGCTTAAAAAAGAAACTTCAAAACTAAAAGAGGAACTCTTACACCATTCCTGAAGTGATACCTGAACAAATTGTTGTCTGTGTTTTGTTTTTGTATTTATGAGAGGAAAAACACTTTGCTTTAGTCTGTCATGTCTCAGAAGTATCTCCCATGTGGCATTACACTCAAGATGACCTTTGAGTTGAGTTGAGTTGAAACCATGATGCCCCTGAGGCAGTTCGTATAAGGTAAAGCTTAAGGCAAATAGGAACAAGTATTATGTTGAGTCGAGTATTATGTCAATACATCTTTGAGCATCAGTCATTTGATCTGGATTTTGCCCAGAATTCTTAACAGGCATTAGTTGAAATGTAGCATGGTAACTTCCATACAGTAACCGGTTTGGAGATAAATAAACCCAAATTTAAGGGTGATGTGTCCAAGGCCTGTGGCAGGGAAAAGAGCCACCTAACTATTAACTTGACTGTCAGTGAGAAAGTGGTAAGCTGTTCACTTGGGTACCAGAACTGTCTTTTTGGCTCACTGACTGGCTGGACCAGACAAGGCAAGGGCTGCATGGACACCTAATTCCGAGTGCCCAACTGAAGTCACTGCTGGAGTGCGGAGAACTTCATTTAGCCTCAGTGACTTTGACATATTCAAATGGCACTGAATTATGAATGGCCACTCCTTACTTTGGGAAGTGAAGTGAAAGCTGCTCAGAGTGGATGTGATTTAATGTAAGCACCACTGTGCAGCCCCCCACCCCACCAAAGACACACACACAGAAGGCTTAGACCCACCAACCCCCCTCTTCCCTTTCCCCCTCCCTCCTGGGAGCCAATGTCAACCCAACAGCAGCACCCCCTTGTCATTCTCTCATCCCCTGTCGCTGGGGTGATGAGCACTCAAGAGCGTGTGTTACTATGTGTGTTGAGAGTGCGTAGCTGTGTGTGCGTGTGTGTGTGTGTGTGTGTGTGTGTGCGCGAGTGCTCAGGGGTGGATATGGAGAGGGCAAAAAGCAAGCAACAATGGCAGGGTCATCATGGGAAGCGGAGGTGCGTTGTAATGCTCCTTGCCTGTCGCATCCCACCAAGACCATATCAATAAAACATGTCAAGTGAGATCTTCAGCGTCTGGCTGCTCTGCCATCACAAGTCAGTAGATGCAGTAATACCAACCAAATTAGCCCCCCCTTCCCCACTGCACCGTACAGAGAACAACAAGCATCCATGGTTTTGCAGGGGCTAGGGGAAGGTTCTTTCAACTCTGTCTCTTGTGTATCCCTGTGCGTCCCACAACACTAGAGCAGTGCATATGAGATGGGTTAGAGGGTGACAAGGGAGCGACTTTCAATGCGCTGCCTGTTTTATTTTCTCGAGCTTGTGTGAGGATGTGAGTTTAGACATACCGGTATGAATGTTTTTGTAAGGGGTTGGTTTCTGCTTCCTTGAGGATTAAAACTACATTAACCTTAGATCTTTGAATCTCACTTTGAACCTGATCTACTCCATGAATCCGGGAACACAACTCAAACACAAATCACTGACTTTAATGGCTCTGCAATGGCTATGGACAAAAGAGGTGGTATTGGCAAAAGTTATAAATCTGCTCTATTGGAAACAATCCATCCAAACATTTGAAAGCTATGAATATGCTGAACTGAATTAAAACAAAAAAAAAGATTGACACAATTTTCATGAACTGAAGCAAATTCAAATTTTGATTGGGAATTTGGTGAAATGATGTCCCACTTCACATTTACATCCAGTCCACATACAATACTAGACAACTCAAACGGCACACTTCCAAATAACACATTCTATGTTGCATTCTGTTGTGTAATGAAACTGCACGTTGCACATTCTAGAATGGCCTTTTATTGTGTCCAGTCCAATTTATGAAAAAAAAAAACTGTGGTTTTAATGTTGCATCTTTTGACATGTTGCATCGTTCAAGCTATGTCGGGCGGATTGATCATTTTGGCATATGTGAAGTGCATAAAATAAACCATATAATCACAATTCATTAAAAAAAACTATGCGAAAACAGAAGTACGTTTATGTTGCCTATTGATGTCCTCATAAAGAACACCTATATAAAGCTGGCAAGGTGCATTCACAAAACAGTGACACTGATCAATGATGCGGGTGCCATGGATGCCATGAGTCTATAAGACAGTGCACGCTTGCTTCTGTGCAGATTTGTGTCCAGAGAGAGGACGTACACTTTACTCATAAGTAGCTTATAAGAGCCTTACTTTGATCATATGAATGAAATATGCAGCATTAGGGTAACTTAAAGGAGGCAGGTGAAATCCTTTAAAGAACAGTACAAGCAGGCTAAATTTCCTAGATCCTATTTTCTTTATTTTGATATCATAGCATTAAATTAACTGACTGCGATGGGTGTATGATGACGATTTTAAGCAGTTTAAAATTTACGACGGCTGTAGAAATGATCTCAGTCCCCTCATTTGATGCCAAACTCACTGTGAAATGAAATATGAAGCTGTGTCTAGAATTGAATGTGAAGTTTCTGAGCTTTCATTAGTGGAAGGGAAATGCATCTTTTCACCTCTCAGAGTGTCACAGGAGAGATTATGACATGATCAGCTACAGACAGTAGGCCACACCCACTGGCAGGTGCTGGCTCTTTGAAAGCAGTGGATGTCATAGAGAGTAGGGCGGTTTAATGTGTAGAAAGAATAGGAGAATGGTGCACTGAAAGGCATGCCTAGCTGCCACATACCTACTGCATTATTCAGTGTCTGGGGAATGTGAGAGCTGACCAGGATCATCTAGTGGTGCTGTGTCACCTGCCTGTGCCTCTGCTCCTCTTTCCATCTCTCTCTCTCTCTTTCTCTGAAAAAAACACACACTCTTTATCACATAACTCTTTTTCTTTCTCTCTCTTTCTCTCTCTACACACACACACACATAAACTCCCTAGGTGTGATAGATAAATAGATAAATAGACAGAGAGAGAGAGAGAGAGAATGTGGTGGATTACACAGAGCGATTTGCTTGTCACAGTAAGACAAAGATAAACTTAATCTGATCTGCATGATCCGATTTAAAGCAATGCTATGTAACAATTTGCAACAACCTCAAATGAATTTGGATGGCATATAGTCATATGAGGGATAGATAAACACACGTGTTCTCACAGCCATCCAGGATATACACTGTGCAGTTCTGGGTGTGGGGTAGAAGACCACCACAAAAAAGAGAACCTTTACAGCATGGCATTGCTGATTGTATAACTGCCATCAAACACCAATTAGTATGTTCTAGCAGTGTCAGTACATCTCTAGGAAGCGTCAAGGAGGTTTTGTGTTCCTTTTAGGTAGTTAGTCCACTATACTCTACAAATCCTTAGTGTTTCTTTCAGCTTGCTGTTTAGAGGCTGTCAGTGTCTGTTCTAGAAGGCAACATAAGACCCTGAGGGCCTAGAAGATTGTACAACTATTGTATTTTTGTTTCAATGGAACTGGTTTCATTGGTTTTCTACTACTACTACTAAAACTACTACTAATACTAAAACTACTACTAGTAGTAATAATAACCTACTACTACTACTACGTCTACTACTACTACTACTACTACTAATAATAATAATTATATAGGTGGTGGAAAAGATGATGAGGCTGGTGGTGGCGGTGGTAGTAATGGTAGAATACAATACATCATTCCCAGAAATTGTGTTAAAACATCCACTTTCCTTTTACCCACTGCGTGAAGTTCACACATTAATAAAACCCTCCTCAACTCCTGCACTGAGTTACTTAAATAACATATGAAGTGTTTCAGGCTAATGCTTGCTTTTGCAAAGAAATGTGGGCCCTGCAAATCATAACCTTAAAAAACATGTGCGTTTAAGTGAACAACAGAAATTATGCCTTATATAATAAACGGTTTCTGGGGCCTTAAGATAAGCCCATTAAATATGGAAGTCGGAGAACTGAAGCTGACTGTACATTTGGTTCGAGGAAAAAATACCTGTGCCTATGCTAAATTAACATTTTATGAACATTTTATGAAAACCTTGTTATGATAGGCTATTCCGCCTGCATGTCGTCTAAGGACGACTTCAGAATAGAGAATAAAGTTGGCCATGAAATATGACGGGGCAGTCGACAGAATATGCTGTAGTACGTGAATATGAATTCCTCTAAAAGAACTACAATAAAAAAAGAATAGAATGAAAAGAAAAGGAATAAATAAAAAATATAATCTAAAATAACCTAAAATCTGTTGATCTAAATGATCTAAAAACACTGTAGAGAAAAAGGTCGTAAAAAGTGACCTACGCTCACTTAGCATAATTATGCAGACTCGAGTGCAAGTACACTTGCGCTCAGCCGGTAGTCTTCCCGCTGATCCCAACTTGTAAGTTGAGTAAAGGTGATGGTGGTGTCGAGGGCGGGGGGAGGTGGTGGATGGGAGACACTGCCAATGGAAAGAGCCCACAGTGAAAGCCGCCAGGCACACAGCCGCACCTGCCTCTATGTCAGGGCCACTTACCTGCAAGGTGCGCAACGAAGATGATGGCGATGAGCGGAAAACAGCACCTCGGCATGCACCCGGCGCTATCTGAACCCAAATACTCAAGCCTGCACGCGAGTCCTGAAGGCATGCGCCGAGTCTGCTTACCTGCCCCGCAGGTACGTTTCAAATCGATTCGTCGTAAGGTCACACATTCGAAATTAGAGACAAGTCTATTTTCTTTCATTTTCTTGATATGAAGGTCTCATCCTTCTTTCATCTCATCCCTTCCCTATCAGCACCCCCCCCCCCTCCCCACCCCATCTTTTCCTTTTCCCTCCCCTGCGTGCTTTCTCTCAACCCCCCCCCCCCCTCTCTCCCTCTCCCTCTCTCATCCACATGTCTATTCAAGCAAAGCGCTGCTTTCATATTAATTTTTATGACCTGTGCTTTGAGGAGGGTTCTCTCTGTGCTTGGAAATGTTTTTTAATCCTGAGTTGACAGTATTCCCAACTGACATCTACATGCGCATTCTTGCTTGCAGCTCCAGGGCAATATATTCGGTGGCTTTGATGAGAGTCTGCTGGCCCGCGCGGAAGCTCTGGCGGCTGCTGACATTGTCTCTCACGGCAAAAGTCACCCTTTCAAGCCGGACGTGACCTACCATACCATGAGTAGTGTCCCCTGTACATCCACCTCCTCGACCGTGCCCATATCCCATTCTTCCAATCTGACATCGCACCATCACCTTAACCAGACATTGGAGGGGGATCTTCTGGATCATATCTCGTCGAGTCTGTCCGTCAGTGGTATGGGGGCTCCACCGGATCCGTCCGTGATGACAACGCAAGCTCACCAGCATCACCTGCAGACCATGGGCCATCTCCATCAAGCCATGGCCATGGGTCATCCACATTCACTGTCCGTGCACAATGGAATGACCTGCGTAAACGACGTGGAATCAGATCCCAGAGAGCTGGAAGCATTTGCAGAACGGTTCAAACAGAGGCGGATAAAACTCGGGGTGACCCAAGCAGACGTTGGGGCCGCCCTCGCTAACCTTAAGATTCCCGGCGTGGGCTCTCTGAGCCAGAGCACGATCTGCAGGTTTGAGTCTCTAACACTCTCTCACAATAACATGATAGCGCTGAAGCCGGTTCTCCAAGCCTGGCTCGAAGAGGCTGAGGCAGCTTACCGAGAGAAAAACAATAAGCCGGACCTTTTTAGTGGCAACGAAAGAAAAAGGAAACGCACGTCCATTGCTGCACCAGAAAAGCGGTCTTTG
Source organism: Tenualosa thibaudeaui (assembly GCA_027481765.1). Classification (NCBI taxonomy): domain Eukaryota; kingdom Metazoa; phylum Chordata; class Actinopteri; order Clupeiformes; family Clupeidae; genus Tenualosa; species Tenualosa thibaudeaui. The sequence continues at coordinate 23,455,388 of JAIFZK010000009.1, forward strand.
GAAGCATATTTTGCAATACAGCCGCGTCCCTCCTCAGAAAAAATAGCTGCCATAGCAGAGAAGTTGGACTTAAAAAAGAACGTGGTTCGGGTTTGGTTTTGCAACCAACGTCAAAAACAGAAAAGAATGAAATATTCTGCCTCACATTAACTCATATCATGTAATGGATATTCTAAAACAGGGAATTCACTCAATTTATGAGGACTCTCGGACTCATGCTTTAAAACCTTCTCCTTTCTATCACTTGTCCTGAATTAGGCTCCACACTCACTGCTTGGTGTTGCTATAAATGTTTAAACATTAAATCAAGAGAGAAAGTTAGTCGATCACATTCTGGACTCTTGCAATGACAGATCCGTCTCATACATATGGAACAGGCTAATCATCTTCTTTTTCACTTCATTATAATTGTCACACATATATTTGAAGTGTGTCTGGGTGTTTACTTATAGCCTACCATATAATCAGGAACCAATGAATATTTATTAAGCGTTGACATTTCCCCACTGGACCCGTTAACTGTCTACATTCTTAACATTTCACTCCGTGCTGTTACCTGTATTTTACCCAATTCATATTTCTGTCCTACAGCTAAATAATAACATTAGATGGGTCAATATATTATATTGTGGTAAATCCATCGAAATAATGGGTTATTCACAGAGACGCTGCTCGGCCTATTCTTAGTGTTGTAAGCCACTTCGAACCACTGAAATGACTTCTGTTCACTTTTAGATTTCACTTGAAGTGTGTGAATTTGAAAGTTAGTTAATAAATTGTCTATTTTCTAACAAAATTTGTCTTCTGTAGTTTTTCACTGTGACCTAAAATAACTAAATAATTTATTTGCTATAGGCTACTTGTTATATAAGATATTCAATGGCTTAATGAATGGTGGATCACGAACATGACATATGCCAAATAGCCTACTTGTCACAGATAAATAAGATAATAATTTAAGCAATATGGCTAATAATATTTTCTAAGTTGACGGTCAGTAATAAGCTTGGGCTCGTTTAGCCTACAGTAATAATGTGCTGAGAAACTGGTTCATTTTGGTTGTTATCGTAGGCCCGCCGATGCCTTTTTCAAAGGTTATAGTGTTTTACTTAGCTATCGATTATATTATTTGCTACAGGTGGTAAACAATAAAATAAAATAATAATAAAAAATAACATCAACATGGTTCCAATGAACATGCAAAAATAAAGAAACTGCACGACAAAAACAGACTAATGGAGACTATCAAGTTCGTTTTTTGTGTAAAATATGTTTTTTTTCTTTATCAGGCCTCATTAAATAATGAATGCATATGTCACGTCTTTATGTCGTGGGGCTTGGGATTATTAAATAATGATGATGCAATATTAATTGTATATTGGTATAAAACCAAGTGGAGAAAGGCTTGCAGGACTGTTGGAGACTGTAAAGACACTGGCAGGCTCCTGGGATGAGGGGGAATCAACAATTTGAGGTAAGGATTTATCGATTCTTTTGTACAGGACTGAATTTGTAGGCTATTACGACCTTGAAGACAATATAAGCATATCGATAAAAAAAGGTTTTGTCATTTTTTCTCTACTTGCGTTAGCCTTTAGGCTATCGTTGTCGATTCCAGTCAAAAACAACCGTTTTAATAGATGGTCTATTTTTAGTTAGGCTATTTCGAAGTCTCAGTTATCGTTTTGTCAAACATTCGTTCAGGTCAAAAGCATTTAAATGAAACAACACTTTAAAATTGAAATTACTTTATTTGACATCTCAACCCAGATATAACCTAAGTTAGGCTATGATTTGGGTCCATGCACAATCCTTAAAAGTGGGATAGCTTAATTTGAGTCGTGTCATATGGATATCTGTTATACCTAATCCATAGCCCACCTAAACCTTGCCTTAAATGTTCTAAAATTGTTCGCATACGACAATAAGTTATCTGAATTTGGTTAAACCAAATTAAGAAGTTATTGTCATGTGTCAACGATTGTAATACAAAGGTTCTTATTTTGTTGAAAATGTGCTGCCATTTGATAGCCTAGAACATAATTTATTAGGACTATAAGCTACGAAAAACAAAGAGAGGTTAACAATAAAATAGTACACAAAATCTATGTGGTTATAGACGTATTCCCCGGTGTAACTTCGTTACCCGAAGTCTCTACCTCCCTTTTCCTTTACCTCTCTAAATTGCAGTTAGGCGCCTCATGTTGCATCGCCTGAGACGCGCTCCCACGGCTATGGCTTTGCAGACGGTCTCATCGGATTTCTGTTTGGCGCACGTCGCGGGATTCTGGCTCCTTTTCTGTGCTTTGATGTTGCATTTCAGCATAATGTAAAGTCCCCTGTCTTGTTTATTGCTTGCTTATCTCTTTGCATCAGCCCATCGCCTAGTAGGCTACGTAGGCTATTAAAACGACTTTGATTGTATCATCTAGCTGTTGCAAATGAGTCAGTTTACAAAAACAAAATTAGACGTTTTATAAGAATTAGAGGCATTTGTATCAGGTCTTAACATTAATTAAATTTAAAAATTTAAAATTTAAATCAAGATAAAAGCTACTTTTTAAAGGACTACAGAAGTTACTGACCTACACAAAAATAGGCCTAAACAAGTGTGAATTATTTATCACATTAATGGGCCCGTTGATATCATAACGTCCATGTCAGAAAGTAAACCGAGAGGATGGTACGCCCAAACATGCAGCATTTGGTGAGTGATGCTAATTCAATTATTCATGCCCGATTGAAAGGTTGCAGCCTTTACCTAGCCGTAAAACAGCTTCCTCTGCTCGGCCTGTTTGACGAGCCTTCATAGCCCCGTTTGAGACCTGAAGGCAATAGCAAAACTGTTTATGGAAAAGGACGAGTTTAATAGCCAACATATCAGTCCTCTGTCAAATTCAACAACTTTGGCCAAGAGACCGTGACAAAGTAGACTAGGCTTATGCTACTGATGATGGGGTTCATTCGTATCCCCGATGCAATGAGTTGTACAGAGCTGCATGAGAACTTCCCGTGGTCGATGAAGGGGAAGGTGCAACTTTGACAGAATGAGGATATGCAGTCGCAGTAGCAGACTGCCTGCTTCGCCCCTCGCTCCCCTAGCCCGACACCCAGGTGACTGCTATTCTCTGGCACTCGCTTGAAGCGAGAATGGGAATGGGGATGGCAGAACCAAGAACCGCACTCTCAATAATTCATACAACGCCAGCAGCATAAAAATGAGAATGTGAGCGATGTGCAGGCAGACAGTGGGTTTTGAGCGGTTTATTAGTCCCCTCCGATCATCGTCACGGGCCTAGCCATTTCAGGACTCAGGACCCATCTGCACCGCTCTACTGTGTTGCACGCTCATCCAGCGATATACAATTACAGCGAAACATGAGGCGGTCCTTCTGAGGTGAAACTGGGGCATCTCTCCCTGTAGTTTTTTATGTTGCAATTCTACATAACTCTGCATGTGCGTATTGTTTAATATTAAGACTTAATTCGAAGACTTTTGTTTAATTTTTGTACACAGCTGGCTATGGGCCCTCACCCTACTGTTCTCTAGGCAGTCCTAAGAAAGCCAGAAAAAAAACAAATAGTTTTATTTTTCTATTTGTATCTTATGTAGCCTAATCATTTACCATTTCCTGGCAGAAAGAAATGGTAAAACTTTGGTATGAAAATGAATAACTATGTGTTTACTACACAGCAGGGGAGATTAAATGTACTATACATGTAATTTGAATAAAACCATACATTGTGTTATACATACATTGTGTCATAGTTATTCCCCAGTTTTTCCCCAGCCCAGAGTAATTTTAGTAGGTTTGGAAACCTACTACTACCATGGAAATGGCGTTTTGACATGACATTATTTTCTTTTGGGAAACAGTATTTGGCTAGCTGACATACAAGGCCTTGTTGTCATGTTTTCCTTACCAAACGCCATATGCCAGCAGTGGCAGGTTCACTGCATTGAAGTGTCTGCTTTCACCATGCCACCAAATAATCATTGGGAACCAGTAATAGTGACTCTAGCACAAGTGAAGATGCCACCTGCCGACAATAAACCTGTGCCCTCTTAAGAATGCCATTGCGCTCGCCGTGCATAATTCAAGAGTTGCCTGTGTTCTCAGCATGTGTCCCTGACAAATGAGATGCGACCAGTCAGATATTCACTTTGGGAACAGCTCAGCATTTCAAAAGTGTGTGTCTCTCTGTGTGTTTATGTGTGGGGACATTGCAGTATAAGGGCACCTTTGTGTGTCTAGTCTTAGTCCTTCACGAAACCATCCCGCAGCAAAGTTTAGGGATGTTGAAAAGACTGCTTGCTGAGCTGCTTCTGCTGTGGCTGCTCCTTGCTTGCGTTACATGCCTGCTCTGCTCTCACCTTTCGGAGTCCATTACATCAGGTGTGTGTTTCTGTCAGCAGGGGGTGGGGGTGACGTTGAGCACTCCTGACAGCACAGAGGGACCACAGGAGGTGGGGTGGAGTGGCGGGGTGGGGGGAGTGGGTTGGGGTGTCCATACTGGGAACAGGTAGTGGGATGTGTGAGGCTGCCCAACCATGAGGAGGAAGGAGCAGAGGGAACAGGCAGTGGAGAAACCCTTAATGCCTCTTTTTTCTTTTTTTTTTGAGGGAAGAAGGGAAGGTGGGGGTGGGGGGTGAGACACCCCTGTGGAGACCTGCTGAGGCATCCGGCAGCAGTTTACAGCATAGAGCACCTTCAGCATCCCCATGCCCCCAGAGCACCCCGGGGCAAGAAGCCTTGAGTTGCAAATAACATTGAACAGAGGACTTTGCCAGACAGATGGGCAACAAAGGTGGGGGTGGTCACACAAAGTGCTAGTCCTCACAGTGTGTGTGTAAGAGCTTTTGTGTACGCATCTCTGTGTGTATATGGGTGCAGGGTTTTACACACTGAAGTACTTTGTTTCTTTGTGATATTGGGGAACCAAGAAAACAGACAAGCACAAAGTGGGGCTACCTTAGAGTGGCCGAGACCAGCAGATCATTGCATTAATTTCAGTAATCTTCAGAGAGCCGAAGAGATATTTCCCAACAGTACCCAACAGTACCAGTCCAGTCTACTAAATGCCTCATCACTTCACTACAGCTACGTAATTCACAAGTTTAAAAACTACAATTACCATGGATAAAAGATTCTGTACAGTTCTTTATAACATAAATATCTATATAAATATATATATATAAATACATATATAAATATAAATATAACATATATATACAGAATGTATATAAAAAGGGAGGATCTGTCAGGAAAAATCCTCCAAATCCACAAAATAAAATAGTGCCCTTATTTATGTAACAAAACTATTAATGAATGCAATCAATTATTTAACACTGGTAAATTATTCATACACTGAGAGAATAATTATGATTTAATTGTTGGAATTAGTCACTGGGGTAATGAAGTACAATTGCGGAAGAACAGTTCATAGGGGGGTCAACACACTTTTAATATTGACAATATATTTCATTTGTGCTTCAGATACATTTCGCTCGGGCCTTCCTATAATTCAACACAGCTCCAGATTTGACCACCATTAAGAACTTCATCAAAAACCAAATCGGTGAAAAATGGGTTGTCTCTGTGCACCATTGTATGTCTACACCATTGTCAACACAATCAAACTTCACTGCAACATTCAGACACATTCGGTTTAAAAATATGGATATTGTTTGAGGAGTAGTCAGTCAATTAAGGTACCAATGACCGCAGGACTGTATAGTGACAGACTGTACAAAAATTGAATGGTTATTTACAACTTATTAATACACACTCAAGTCCCATGGAAGGATGGCATTTAGGACTGGAGAATGAGACACATATGTGTGAAGGATGCCTTCAGAAGCTGTTGTAAATGGAATGTCTGTTAGGCCTTGGAATAGCATTTAGGCAGGACTGAAGTGATGAAGATGACTGCCATTTTCCCGACAGCTCAGAGGATTACCAGGTCAGGATTTAGGGGCAGACATTGGGATTCAGTCACAGTGTCTTGGAAAATCCAGCCCTCTAAAACCTGTGGACCAGTGACACTAACTTCCAATTTCATCACAAGTAACACTGGGAGGCAGTGTTGAACAGGAAGTAATAAATATACTGGAGTTTCATTGTTAAACTTCTGAATCATTCAATTCCAATCCACAAGGTCACAATTTGATTTGATTATTAAATCCAAATCAATTTTTTCCACATGAGAATAAATATTCATCTATATTTTGAACCCAGCCCTGTCCTCGGGTATTGACACTAGAGAAAGATGGTGTATTGTCAAATAAGTGGGTAAGGTGAACATTTTACTATTCTTGTCTCCAACCATTTTGGCTTTGTGACCACAAATGAAACACAAACAACTTTCCTCACAAAACTTACCTATTGGCTTACCTATTCGAAATGTCACAATCACCCAAAGCGATCAATCAGACCCGCACTACCAGACTCGCCAACAGCTTCATCCACCAGGCTGTGAGACTGCTGAACTCTTTCCCTTCCCCACTCCCAGCACCAGCCAGCAGAGGCACCAGGCTGGCAGGAGTCTAGGAAGACACTGGACTCAACACCCCCCCTCCCCCCCAACTGAGATTCTGCATATGCAAATTGCACACATCTGCTGCAAATTGTTCTGTTCTTATATTTATATTTGCACCACTTATTATTATCATTAGTGCTACTGCGGCAAGTACTGCCTATTGACATTTGCACATTGCACTTTTGCACTAAAAACACAATTACAACAACTACCTCTAAATTCACAAAGCTGGAACACTCAGTGAACTTCACCTCATGCCTTGTCTGTCTTGTCATGCCCTGCTACATTAGCAGTGTACTTAGGGTACTCTATGTCTTGTCTTGTCATACCTGTTATGTTAGGTAGTAGTACTAGGCAAAAGTAGCCTTAAGCTACTTGCACTTTATTTATCTCTACAACCCTAGGATTAGAATTGTCTTGTGCATCTGCACTTTACTGTTGTCCACGGACATGCATGGGATAGTGGGAAACGTAATTTCGGGTTCCTTTGTATGTCAAGTACATGTGAAGAATTATTGTGATTGACAATAAAAGTGACTTTGACTTTGATCAGGAAGTGAGCTCATATCTCAGCAACGTTTTGATTTATTAACTTCAAACTTGGTACTTGGACTTGCAACCCCATCCTGGCATGCAAAGTTAATTTGATGACCTTTGACCTCTGGGTTTCAGTGATGCTTTGTCATGAATTCCAAACATGGTAGATGGATGAGGTACCCCATTCTAAAGAAACATATAAATTTGGTGATCTCTGACCTCAAGGGGGCACCAGCCATGCTGATAGATCCTTACAAATGTTTGCTTCTTCCCCCCTTTATGATTCATTGTTTTCTTTCATAATAAATTTGCTTCCCTTGAAGGATGCATTTCTCCACACTGTTTTTGTGGTGGAACTAATATAAAATCTGAAGACATTATTTTAAATTCCTCTTTTTAATATTTTTTTTATCAAGGGTACCAATAATTGTGGTGGAAGCTGTATGCCAATAACTAATAAGAAAAAAAAATCTCACAGAAATATTGAAAATAAACTTTATTGCTGTGAAAAATAACTATAACTAACATAACTAATAGAATAGATAAATACAGAAAACTAAATAGATTATTAAAACTCAAATTTATCATAAATTAATGTTTAAAAATACATAGAAAAAAATACAAGACATTTTCTTTTATGAATGGCACAAGGCCAACAAGGTCTATTGTTGAGGGGTGTGTGCCCTGGTACAGTTATGGTATAGCACCTGCACACACTTAACCATATCATCCAGGAAACACTTCAGTTTTCTCTCATCACCAAGGTTCTCAAGCTTGGTGTCGTTACATGTTTTCTGTGAGACATAAGTTTACACACCATTAGTGAACACATTAAAACATAATGGATAAACTCAGTCCAACACAGTTGAAGCAGTTAATGGACTTAAATGTGACCCCAGAACAATCTCTGCTCAGCTTGAGCTCTCTGTCTCTGAACTTAATGAAAGATCATGCACATGGGTTATAGGACTATTCTACCACCTGTAATTTCTGAGTGAAGGATCTCATACTGGTAACAGGAGAATTGCAATCCCAACATGTTATGGGGATATACCAGTAACTACGTGCTGGAACACCACAAAAAAGACATGGAAATAAATACTCACGTTGTGGTGATCTTTGTAGGTAGCCAGAGCTCTTATGGTAGTACTTGCTTTACTGTATGTGTACTTGTGTCCTTTCAGGATCTTCTCTGCTTTGCATAAAGTTGCAATCTATGAAAATAATTCACATTAAAAAAAGAGGCAATGTTCATCTGCACAGAGATTATACTGAATAAGTAGAGGAAACATTGAAACTCAGAAGCAAAATATATACTTTAGTAAAGCTTGTATCACATCAACAACAGAATACATATGTGCTTTTAAATGCATTTAAAGTAGGCCTACTACACATTCATCATTGTTTTTCTTAATGTCACATTAATAGATGATCAATTACAGCATGCTTTCATTCATAATGAGCAGCCATTAGGTAGACTAAGGTAAGTCTAATAATTATGGACTTTAGGTTAGAAGATATGTTAAGGGATTTCAGGGTTGACAACTTCTGAGTTAACCGCCAAGCTGCGCTCTCGTGTTGAAAAGCCGCTTTTAAAGGATATAAACTGTAGCGCTAAATCCGTCATCCACGCGGATTTTTATGACAATAGTAACTGATAACGTAGACGTGTCGTAAGCACTGACAGCTTGATAGGGCTTAAGTAAATTCACATTTTTGTATCGCTACACACTACTGGCCAATTAAGCATTGAATCGGATGCTAGGTCGTTCGGGACTTTTCCAGGCTACAGATTGTGATACAGTTCACACTCACATAAAGTTCTGCATATGACAGCTACTTGCATAGTCAATATCACTGACCAACAAAGCCGAAGTAATGTATCTTTGTACTTATCTTTGTATGTAGTCTATCCTATACGCGCTCTGCTACCTTTGGAAAGTTCCTATCTGATTGGTTTAAAATGCCGAGGGAGCTATGCTACCCATATTGTATAGGCAGCACTTTGACACAAAAAAAGTATAAAAATGTAACGGAGTAAAAGTCAAAGTAGCCTATGCGTTATTATTTCTATACAAGTAAAGTACAAATACGAGAAAAATATAGACTAGTTAAGTACAGTAACAAAGTAAATGTTAAATTGTACATAATTACATTCCACCACGGTGTTTAATTTGGTTTAGTCTTCAGTTTGGCTTCAAGTCTATATGATGTTAACTGCTGCAACACCAGTTTCCCTGTAGGCATCAATAGGCTACCATCTATTTCTCTAGCCTCACCTGGCATTGCACTTCATGGTCATCTGGCTCCTTTATGTCCTCTACATACAAGTCCAAATCAGGCTGTAAAACAAACAAAAAACAAAAAAAAAAGGAACACAACACTCGCATTAGATGACGTTATACGATGAAGTTATACCATGCAACCTCTTCTGACAAAGTGCCACAGGTGCACACAGGGAAGATGTAGGGCAAACTCACATTTGTGGACGTCCTCCATAAGTCTGCATGCTCTTTGATGCCCCTCAGCATCAAACACTCAGGTGTATCGGCAGGAGCTCCACTGACCAACATAGCAAACAGACTGAAAAGCAGAGCAGTCAGCATCTTGGCAGTGCAGGTTTTGATGTGGCAGTTCATTTACAGTTGTGCTAAATGCTTTTCTTCTTTTTCTGGAGGGGTCTTGTTTCAACCAAGTGCACTGCCGTGGTCTTGTGACTGGTTTCTTCCTCTGCCCCCTTTATATACTGTTGAGAGTAGATTTTTGCAGCTTCAGCCTTTACATGTAAGGCATCCTCTCAGCTGCGAGCATTAAGGATCTTGATTGAGATGTGGTTGATTATGATACATCAAAGAGAGACCCAAGAACTTCTCTTCCTTGAAAACCGGATCAGAGCGATGAAAGCCTTCAACACCACACTTTTCCATTACCCTGAATTGATCTTCTAACACTCATCATTCAATATATGACTGATGTTATATTGCAATCATAGAGAAATACTGCATATCAATGCTTATTTACAGCAAAAAAAGTCTATTTGGACATCAGCTTAAAGGAAATAAAAGAAATCACATGATCACAAGTTTTGTTTTTCCAAGTCTTTTAATATTTCACATGACAAGGCCACTCATTAATATGGCATAACACACTTACAAAAACTTCAATCATTTATTTCAATGTGTGAATCATTACTTTCACATTAAGTGCAAATTGGAACATGAACTCAAGCTACTCAGCTAATTACATAACCTGAGAGTGAGTTTTTAGTCCAGGTCTATGCAGCTATTTTTCATCAAAGTTTTTAGTGCAGGTAAGTGTTGACAGAGGAAATATCACACTTGGTGATCTCTGAGAACTGTTCTCTATTTTTTTTTATTCTGTAGAAATACTGCATGTAGTTTGAGCGACCAAGCAGTTCCACAAAATCTTCATCGTGGGTAATGATGAGCAGCTGGAAATTACGTTGCTTCTGGCGAATCTTTGTGATTCTATTGATGAAAATGTATGAAGGAATTATATAAGGAATTAAAACTGCAAGCATCAGGCAGTGGAATTTTTCAACAAAATCAGTGACCCTGTAGCCTGTGTTTACCCCAAAAATATCAATAAGCTACCTGACTACAGTAATGTTCCATAATGATAATAATAAAAATAAAACATCTGAATGAAGGGAGGGTAGCGTTGAGTATTAGGATGGTACACTTACTCTATAAGGGCATGAGCAAGAGACTCAATGTTCTCACGGTCCAGGTTTGTGGTGGGTTCATCTAGGGCCAGGATGCCACAATTGAGACAGAAGGTTTCGGCCAGAGCCAACCGGATAATGAGTGAAGCCAGGACCTGGGGATTTATAAAAAACTGTGTTAGAACAATTTATATTGCATGTTAAAATGTTTTTTTTTATGTAGAATTTTAATTAAAGTTAAAGTATGAAAGTCAATGGGTGTTTGCATGTTGTTTTTTATTGACTACCTTCTGTCCAGCGCTGCAACGACCCCTCATATCAAGTGCAGTATCTCCCTTAACCATGACCACACGGTATTTATATATTCGTCTCTTGGACTTGGCAGACTCACTCTCATCCATGTCTGAGCGGATCTCCACATACTCTATGTCTGCAAGAGTTAAAGCAGTTTGAGAAGTTGCTGAGTGTATATAACAGTCTCTTAGCCTATGTCGGGATATTTTGTGGTGCATTTGAGTGGGGCCAAGATTACATCACAATTTCATAAAATACATTTTAACGACAACAAAGGCAGTGTAGCTGTACACTACACTAACTGATACACCTTTGGGCCAAAAGCTGCTATGTGTTAAAACTCAAGTGGATCTACATGCCCAGAGTTTCATGTGGCCAAATGCTTTGGTGTCCTTGGAATCGCTGACCAACTATTATTCAAAAAAAGAAACAGAAGACAAAAAAAGCAACCAGACTTATGGTTAGTTTCTAAATGTTCCTGCAGAGAAAAACCATTTGCTACCGCTAGGGTACGTCTAGATTTCTAAGCTAGATGTAAATGTTTGTGTGCAGCAAAATGGTCCCATGAATAGCTGCCAACACTTCCATGTTTACCGAGTTTCTCCCATATTTCAGACTCATCTCCCACCCCCATCCTGATTCGTAATTTCTCTTGGGAATCTCCCATAATTTACAAGAGCCAAATTTCTTTACGAGTTATCAAATTAATGTTTGTGCAACGTTCTCAAGTTGCAACATCATGTACGCAATGCAGTACGCATGTGCTTTTGTCATGGCAAACCACAACCTGACGCCCTCTCTCTGCGCATGCTGCAGATGCATGCGGTTGAAAGCTAAAGTTACTGTTATTTGTCGTTAGAAGTGGCACATTTTGGCTTTCCCAAAAATGTTTGGCAAGATAGCAATGTTCTGGATAAATATAAATGATCTCCATGTAATTTAGTTATTCTATGGATCTCTGAGTGCAATCTCTGTTCATTTGAATGCGAACAGCATGTACCAGAAGGTGCGTTTGCATTTCATGTAGCTGGGTAGACACAAGCTGAGCACAATTTGTTATGTTCACTGACTGATCACTGACAGCATGAATAAGCTAGCAAGCCAGAAAAAGTCAGAAGAAAATAGCCCCATATATATAAAAACATCATTACATCACATCTCCTGGATTTTGCTCCTCAATTGTTGCCAGGTATTGTACCTTGTCCTCTGTAGGTATTCCTCCAGAGCTCCCTAATTATCTTGTTTATCTCCTCCATCTTCTTGCTATGGAACTTCATAATGGTCCTGTAAACCCAAACATACAAGCATGTAAAACACTGACAGTGCCTAGAGATCTGACAGATCTCTATATGATCTCTAGATCTCTAATATCAGTTGTAACAACAGATTTAACAAAGTCACCAATAACTATTATTAACTAATAAACTGAAATTCTGAGTAAAGAAAAACCTGTCACATTATTAATCTTCCCTTGGTGATCTTGGGGCCCAAACTTTTTTCATGCTTTTTTTCCCCAAGGTCTCAGGTATCGACAGAAAAAAACAAATAAAAAAAAAATCATAATCAGAATAAGTCATCATAATAACACGGATGACCTGGGACTCTCCAACACTTCCTTTTTTTTCACTAAACTAAAACATACTGTAATCATCAGACCTTTACATAATAATTTTGGATTCCTTACAAAATAGATAAATTGCTAAAGCTGGGCTGTATGGCCAAAATTGCATATCCCAGTATTTTTCAGAATTATAACGGTTTTACTGTATTTGACAGTTATTTGTGTTTTCTCTCCCACACACGACTGGGTGTTAATCATGTTTTCCACTGATTGAGAGAAATATTAATGCATTTTGGCCAAAAATAGTCTCTCATGGCCATTAAAACATATGCTGTACACAAATAATTTTAATGGTCATACAAGTATTAATAAAGGCTTGAATAGCCACACAAAGTAATACAGTTTTTCAAGGGGGTGGCACATGAAGTTAAGGAATCATGCTGCATGATATGGCTGCAGTCAAAATACAGGCTAAACATATTTTTTTTCTATGTATTTCTAAATTTCATAATATTAATAAATTTTTTTAACATCTGTACTCATATCTCTACTGTGAAGAATCTGACATATTCTGACATATGACAATTCCAATCATAGATTGGAAAATCATAGATCACATCAGATTAGATAACCTAAGAACTGGCATGTATATCAAATGACTACGTTTACATGCACTTCAGTATGCCGAATCAGGCGCATCTCAGTATTGATTATGTTCGGGATAAAGAGAGAAATACAGTTATTAATATCCCGGTTTACATGGTTAGCTGATTATAGCGTTACCAGTTATTGATTATAGAGTTCTTTGTGGTGTTCTCACCGAGGATTCTAAAGAGCGCCTGCTTGATTGTCTTGGCGCTTTTCAGCATTCCATTTCACACACTCACACTCTACAATTTTTCTCTGCAACAATCAACAATCAGGATACGATGTTTACATGCTATAGTATCCTGGTTTATTTCGGAGTACTCCACCTAGTACTCCTCCATATCCCGATATCTTAGAAACTGGGATAAGGATTTATTCAGGAATTCGGGAAAAGGTGTTTACATGCTAAATGCAAAGCCAGCATTGGGAATACTTAAATGCATGTAAACAAAGTCAATGAATCAAAAGGATAATGTGAAATATAGAATCATTAATGGAAGGCAAAACAAAAAAGAAAAAAAGAACTATATAAATAGAGGTACAAACTGTACTGGATATGAACTATAGGCTAATACTCTTATGTGTAGGCTACCTGAAGTATGCTTTCTGAAGTATGGAGATATTGGGAAAGAAAGTAGCTCACAGATTTTTATAGGCTAACTGGTTGTATTTTTTGTCCTTGAGATAAGGCTTATTTTGAGTTATCATCAAATAATTTTCCTTTTACAGGGACAGGCTTGGCAAAAATGTGGAAAAAAGGACATGGACTTTCATGACTATTTACTAAGGTGCCTTGTTATTACAATAACTGCTGTCATACAATTAATTGTTTTGTCTTTTCAAATGTGTGTGGTGAAGAGGACGTGTCTTGCGTGAGAGAGAGAGTAAGAGAACAAGACCAGGAGAAGCTGAGGAGGAGAGCTCTAGTTTACAATCAAACTGGATGATAAAAGAATTCTCAAGTTAGCATTAGTCTGCAACAAAAAGTCAAGGCAGGCTGTAGTTTTGTAGCCCTCTTTTTCACACCTCCACAGACAGGTGCTCTGTTGAGCAGTGCAGCAGTGAAGCCCCCCCCTTGCAAAAAAAGTTTCTGGCTGTGTCAAGTTCTGTATGTTGTTCAAGCCATTTAAACTCATCTTACCGGGATGAGAGAATTCATATAAAGAAATAAAGACTAGTTTCAAGTATGAACCACTATACTGCTGCCCAGCACTACAAAGGTCACATACACTAACATGAGACAGGATGAGTGAGAGAAAATAAAAGCAGATTAGCAATCAGATATGGTATGTTATACATACGTAATGTATGTCAACTGATCAACCCAATCTGCAATCACTGCAAAAATTAAATTACTGCTACTATATTCTGAACATACTGCAACCATTAGGTAACACCAAGGACACCACTATAGGTGATCCCTCCGGTCTCTACTCAGTTACTAGTTGACGGAGTTCCTGTTCTGAGGAGCTATTATTGAATTAAATTCATGAATTGTGGATGAAGTGATTAGTGCATACATTCTGCCTGAAAGCAATGCAAAAGTATACATTAGCTCATATCCAGTTGCATTATTCATGACAATTAAAGCACGTTTGTTTTGAAAGGGAGGAGAGTGAGCAGACAGGGAAAGCCTGTGCACAGTTCTAGTTTATAGTGTAATTACATTTAATACATCAGAGAAATAGGAATGCATGGTAACGTTAGCCTCCATGAAAGGTTACTGTAAACCAAAAAGTCTGAGTATTGGAAAGACGAGGGGAATTTCCTCCATTATAAGTACAGGACTAGTGGGACTTCCAATACATGCAATCCTGCGCTCAAATTCTGGCCATGAATGAGGTCATCCACATTTAAGATGACAGATTGATTGTACAGGTAAGCCATAGAGGACGCATCTCTCAATTTGCCACTCAGACAAGCTATGCTGAGTGACAATGGCCTTCAGCCAACCTGTTGAAGACTTCACAGTTGCTTAAGGAATCCACTGCAGATGGTTCTCATACCACTGATTTCCATCACAGTGCAAGTGGGTGTTCTGTCGTCATCTGAAATGCTGCAGATATCACCAGAAACCGCTTCGGCAAAGGCAGAATGATGACAGGATGATGATAATCTACTCCTTTATTATGATACCGTGAGCAGTTACTTTCTATAAATCTGCTGACATAATAGAAGACATAGTCCATGATTCTTGTTAAAGGTTGTTGAAATCTCAACTGAAATGCAAATCAAAGCTTGTCCCTCACCTCTGTGCTGCTGAGGTAACATTTTAATTGCCCTGAGTTGTGTGTGGTTCTGTCAGATAGTGGAGCTTTTATTTTAACTACTACACACAGAACTAGAAAAGCTATAAAGCAAAGACAAGTTCATTTTATATGGCAAAAGTAAACTGGATTACAATACGGGAATGCATAATTAACCAGTTGTATTAATAATTACCCTGGGCAAGACATGACTATGTAAATAAATAAATACATTTATTTATATGCAAATGTCTAATATAATGTAATTTATGATTACCCTGTTGTTATGAAGAGCAAGGACACAGGTGCTCTCACTGAAACGCACTAAAACTTGCTGCCCTATGTGGTTTATGCACAAAGTAAGGTAGCTAAAGGATCCGGCCTCCCTTTGCAATTCATGCTGGCTTTTGAGTGTATGTATGGACTGTGCACACTAGTGAAAAGTGTACCATGCATTGAGCAAATACGCTATACTTTGCTAATGCCCCATTTGGACATAGCATATCTTGTTGCAGAGTGTTCAGATTTTGCAGCATTGTCACTTGTGCACAATTGCTTTGTTGCTAACTGATCAGATGTGTCCTATGCACCACTTCCTTTTACTGCCCTGAGTGTGGTTGACCGTTTACAGATCCTGCCTGTGAACCAAGGATTAAAAAGCTTTTCTGTAAAAGCCCCAACTTGAAAAAGAAATAAAAGAATTTTAAACACGTTAAACATTGTTTGCTGACAAAATAATAACTGAAGTATAAATTAAATTAGAAGACCCCTTTAGTCAGCGATTTATAGTCTTCTATTTCGTCAGTATTTGTTCTTGGTAAATCCTGACCACAGAGTGCCTGTGAGGAAGTGTATTGACAGATAGAAGATTTTAGCTTCCTATGTCCATATTTGGTGAAACTGTTGCAATCACATTAATCTCTTGTTTGAGATGCAACGACGTAAAACTTGTCAGTAGCAGCTGAGATGTCTGGCATACGTGATCTTTTGGGAGACAAGACAGCATGTCATCATCGACAAAAAATAAATTCTTGACTAC
Organism: Tenualosa thibaudeaui; assembly: GCA_027481765.1. NCBI lineage: Eukaryota > Metazoa > Chordata > Actinopteri > Clupeiformes > Clupeidae > Tenualosa > Tenualosa thibaudeaui. The sequence goes on from JAIFZK010000009.1 coordinate 23,471,938, forward strand.
ACCAGGAACATCAAGTTGTGACGATAAGCGCACAATAGAAGATGGCTTTCAGGAGCACTACAGGACAGTTTCAAAATTCAAGACATATTTGTCATCTACACTGTATAGCAAAACACAGCTAACAGTGCACCTGTAATTTATTCAGCCTGCCCTTTATACTTTCCTGAGTTTCAACATGATTAACTCAGGAAAGAAAATGTACACACTGATACTATAAATGACTAACTCTCTAAACCGGAATTCCACAATCTGCTGGACAAAACCAGATCCTTGGCATGGATTGATAATGTTGAAGATGGAGGAGCATTTTTTTTGTAAACCCTTTCTTTGAAAACCTTCATCACTCATTTTCAGCACTTGCAAGATGACAACTGTGCCCCAATGTAGAATGAAACCGAAAATGAATGAAACTGAAGTTGTGTTTATTACCTTGTCAGTCAACATAACCGATGAAAATGATCATCGCTGGTTCCTTTCTTTCATTCTTTGGTTAGCAAAATCCACAACATGCATTGGTGAGAATAAAGGACGCACCATCCTAAACTGAGATGAAACACACTGTGTATAGTTTTCAATGACGTCACTGGAACCTCAACCTGACGGGTGAGAAAAGCTGGCTGTAGCTCTAATTTGGTCATTTTACAGACCAAACATCTAGGTGAGAATTAAATGGTTGAAAGTTTCAAAGCACACAAGTATGAATCGTCACTTATTTTTTAAAAATGTGTGAATCTAGTGGGAAGTGAGGGATAAACATTTCGATTATTTTGTGTGGATCTACGAGTAGGCAATTACTCAATACTCTCCCAAGGGCAAATTTGTCCAGTGGAAATCTTGTGACCATCTAACACGGGGCAGCCTAATAAAAAGGTAAAAAAAAAAAGGCTCCCCCTGTCAGTCAACATTCCACTGATTTTGGTTTGTCAGTCACTTTGTACAAGTCATACATGAAGCTGCATAGCTCTCCTGACCAAGCCCAAATAAGATATACTCATCATCAGCGTGCATCTAGCCAAGCCACAAATATGAGAGAGAGTCAAATGAAGGAGAAAGTGGAGAGAACAAACAAACCAGTCATGAAAACATTTTGAGGCAGTTCTGAAGTTTGAGGTTCAGAGAAAATAATCACTAACACCACTATTCAGTATGTGACAACTGCTAAGTCTGACGTGTGGCGTGAGATAGATGTTAGATCATTAACCTTTGTCTAACAAATCAATTTTCAAGGCCCTTATCAATAAGGATCTAACCAACATGTTACTAACCACATTACTACCATGCATTCTGAGACGGAGACGAGTGACAATCTTAACCATATATGACGACAATCACATTTTAGTAACTCAAATCTAACTGTTCATGGTAGTGTGTTTTAGGGCGGATGAATGTACACACAGACTCACAAGTGATTATTTTTTTAACAGTAAAATCAGCTACTGTCACTATCTCCGTATACCGTCGCAACCTGTTGCTATGTTCTCAGTATAATATGTCCCCTTTAATGATGTCTACGATGATGGCAATTAACGCACATTCCAATACTTTCATCACTAGTACACACTCCCAGGCTAATCTTATTTCTTATATCTCCAGCTCAGATCTGCGATGAGGGCTTATGGAGTACCTCACACTCACTGTGAGTGGGATGAGATATGGTTCAATTTACCATTAACATTAAAATGTTTAGTGCACCAATTCATTCATTATAAGATGGTCCACAAAGCTTACACACCACCATATCTACATTTTAAAATTAATCTCTCTCAAAGTCCACACTGCACTTTATGCCAGAATTGCAGGGGCACTTTCCTTCACATGTTTTGGGATTGTCCCACCATAACTGTATCTTCGAAATATGTTATTGACATATTATCCAAGCTTCTTGATATTAATCTTGTGTCAGACCCCAGCTTATGTTTATTGTATAATAATTCCTCACTTGAACTTTCTTTACATGGAAAACGTCTGTTATTTGCAGACTTTCCTGCTGCCAAAAGGGCAATCCTTCAGCTGTGGTTTAAACCTGATACTAGTTTCAAATGTTACCCAACACCTTAAAATGTTTCTTAACATTGCATCATTAGAGGAAACTACAGCTTGACTGAATAATGCTAGTTTGTCTACAGTAAATGCATGGATAGGACTTTGCTCATCAGTTAATAACACTCTGCGTGGTTAAACTGCTGTCATTAGTACGATGCCCTTGCTGTGTTTAGTTTTTGTTTCGTTTTGACTATCTAATCTGGCCCTTTTATTTTACTTACTTTCTGTTTATTCTTGTGTGCTCTTTCAAGGTATATTTGTACGTTTTCTTCTGAAAGTGCAAATAAAAAGTATAACCATAAAAAAACAAAACAAAACCAAAAAACAAAGAAGTTCTAACAGAAATAGCCCCCTTAACATTAACCACTTTCAGACATGATATTGGGACATTTAACGTATGTTGTCAGAAGTTGACCCAACAAATGCAATGATTCACAAATGGTGCTGATGCACATCAAACTCTTAAAACCAAACAGATAAACAAACCATAAAACCATAAACCATACGCAAATATCAGTAGTCTTTTACAAATTATTACTGAAGTATGAATTTGGGCTGATTATACAAAGTTGGATTGTGCTTTCTGAAAATAAAACAGTGCCATCTCTCTCAATCTGAAATGGCATGAAAAACAATACAGTGGCAGAAATTGTCAAAACCCTCCAAATCTTCCTTAAAATAGTTTTCTTTAACGCACTATTTAAAGCAACTTCTTCCCTTGTAGCTCGCAGACAATAACCGGTGGATGATGGGTTAAAAATGGCCATAAACGGGCTATTAAACAATTATAGGCCAATGAAAATATAAATAGTGGCATCGCCACTGCCTCCGCAGTCTGACCAAAAATGTGTTCTACGTGCTTGTTAAGTTTGTGTGTGTATTACAACCAACAAAATTGATGACTTAAAGGGTAGGTAATTGATGACTTAAAGGGCGGTAGCACACCCCCATTCTACAGTTCACTGCTGCAGTCTTTCCTAAAACGCACTGAACTTTTGTTTGTGAAGACATGAAACTCACATGGTCAGTAATGTTCACTGATATCTGGACACAAAAAACACTGCTAAGTATGGTTTCCAACAGGTTTTTGACCATTTATTCACAATTGTAGTCAAAAAAATTTTAAAAACCTATCACACCCGTATGTGAACTTCCACCTAAGAGTTTGAAGCAATACAAGCTGATGGAAGTCACGCTTTCTGATATTTTTTTGTCAGCGTAGCAGTGAACATTACTAACCACCTGGTGAGTGATACCATTTGGTATAAAGTAGACTAAATTTGCAAACTGGCAGCTAATGCTAACTGCTGGGGACACAGGAAAACAAAACGTCCTTGCTCTAATCAGTTAGCGTTGGCTGCCGTTTTGCTATTTGGTCTATGTCATACCAAATTCTGTTGTTCTCATATCTTCCGACGGCACTTGTGAAACAAAAGAGGTATGGGTTAATTCACTCTGGATAATCCCTTTAACTTCAGTGGAGGCAAATAGATCTTTGGGGTTAAATACTCACTGATCAAGGGCCTTGTAGTAGATATCCAGGTCTTTGTTGATAAGCTCAGTGGTTCTCATGACTATCATCTTGTCCCTGAAGCGTTCCACAGCATGTTGATACTGGTCTTCACGAAGCTCCTTCTGGCAACGCAGGATCTCCTCCTTGAGGCCGTTCTGTCTTCCCTGCGTCACACTACGTTTCCTCTTCAGCTCCTCCAGTTTGTCCTCCAGTTCTTTTCGTTGTCTATTAAAATATGAGGACTTACTTGAGTTGAATGCGATTTATTTATTTTACTACAAGATTTGCATATTTGTAGTTTAATGTCAAGTTAATTTATCAGGAATCCTGTAAGGCTTGAGTGATTCTTAAATTATGCTATTCTAATTTACCTATTGTTTCAGTTTTCCAAAGTTCTCCAGTACTTTTGTGTGGTCCAGGGGCAAACATTTTGTTGACGATATAGCATCTTGATTTGACTCATCAATTGAGTTTAACCAGATTTTTTTAAATTTAGTGTTGACAAATTACAAGAAACTATAAGGCTTATGCTTCCCCTCATCTGCTTCATCTGACAGAGGAACTTTGTCTGGCACTGCAACCACCTTGCACAAGATAATTCAGGATTTTCTCATCCATCTTGGTGAAATGATCTAATAATTGTGACCAGAGCAGGGCCGTTTGTTGGAAAGGACTCAGCTTTTCCAACAAATGTACTAATGGCGAGTTCAGATTACACAACTAACCAGTTGCAGACTAGTCCCTGACAGCACAGTTAATCTTTAGACTGTTCACACTATGTGACTTTTTTATGATCAAGAGTCTCACGACATCGCTCACGACTTATCTGCGACCTGCATGCACACTACACAATGCAATGTCCTGGTCAAATATCCTCCGTGGCCAAAATGTATCATATTCGTTGTTATAAAAAACACTCTACATAGACTTGACCATTGATGTGGACATAGATCTGCTTGGCAAAAACACTTAACACTTGGCAAATACCAAATTACTTTCTGCCAAGTTTAACTGGGTGGGCAGTCTTGCTGTGATCCATCACTCCAATTCTACTGTTATTGCTCCTTTACAGGCCTCCTAGAGTTTCCTTTGTTTTTATTAAGAAATTGTCTGAGCAACTTTCATCCATCAGTGCTCTGTATCCATACTGTATCCATATCTATATCCATTTTACAGATAAACCATGTTGAATAAGCTGTATGTGCCAAAGTTTTTTTTAAACTTTTTTTCCACAAAACACATTCAGCTTGCCATTTCTTCATGTTTTCATCTGTCGCCATCCATACTGATTCAGTAGAGCCTATTAATTAGCATATAAATTGAAATATTCCCATAGATCATGTAGGCTAAAACCTCTTATGCTTAAACCTTTATGTACCTTATTCCAAATATACAGCATGAAGTCTGAGATGCACAACCTTAACTTCCTTTCCCTCCTTCCCCCTCTACCATGCTTTTCCCCTTCTGTGCCTAATTTCACTAGTGCACCACCCTCTGGCAGTCTCCTGTTCTTAAGTAGTGGCATTCTTTCTAAGGCTTCTTCTGCAATGTAGGCTTGGTTGCTAATCTCCTTTTGTAATAATATGGGAGTGCTAAATAAATGTAGTGTAAATGTTTCACTGTATACTGACTAGAATCACCCCTGAGAAATTAAAGGCACTGACATAATACATCATCAAACTAAATGGCCACAGGGATTTCCTGAACTGCAGTTACTGTCTTTTTCCAGTAAGAGTATATCAGAACATAATCACTAGTGCACCAACCTCTGGCAGTCTCCTGTTCTTAAGTAGTGGCATTCTTTCTAAGGCTTCTTCTGCAATGTAGCTTGGTTGTTAATCTCCTTTTGTAATAATATGGGAGTGCTAAATAAATGTAATGTAAATGTTTCACTGTATACTGACTAGCATCACCCCTGAGAAACTAAAGGCACTGACGTAACACATCATCAAACTAAATGGCCACAGGGATTTCCTGAACTGCAGTTGCTGCCTTTTTCCAGTAAGAGTATATCAGAACATAATGGTTCCTAAATGGATTGCCAAAGTCAACTATAAATTTTGGATAACCACTTATATATATGCCACTGCAATACATTGTACACCGCAGGAAACCCTAGAAGGAGCTGTCTGCCCTATGTGAACACTGAAAAGGAGGAGGACATGAGGAGTGGCAACCACGAACGTCTGCTGTTACAGAGAGAAACATACACTTAAATCCACCTCTTCAACTGAAGGGAGGTCAGCCATTAAATGAAGTGCAAGACCCAAGAAACCATGTAAATTTATAAGATGTCAACTATATGCCAATTTGCAAGAAAGGGGTGTCCCATTTTGTAGGTACATATTTTTACCTAGCCTGGCCACACCTTCCTTCGCACTTCCACTCGATTATCATCTCCCTACAGTGTCTGGATTTGACCCCATTGAGCTGTGGCATTTTTACTGTATTCAATTAGCAAACGGGGGAGGCATTGTGAATGCACAGCTACAATGCTATCAGTTAAGGCAGTCAAGGCCTGATCCCATCTCACTCATTTCTCCCTACTGAATGTACAAAACAAGTAGAGTAGAGTAGACAAGTACAAGACAAGCAGAGTCCGGCTAATTTCTACCCCTAACACTTCTCGATTCATCGTCTAGGAGTATCTCCCTTTGGAGGGCACTCGAAACCAAGTGTTAGTGTTTAAGGCACACCAGGCAACATTTAATGCTGTTTTTAGGTTAATTTACCAGCTTCATAGTTACTTCAATGATTAAATGGCTCATTACAGGATGAATGCAGACTCTCTTAGCTGCCCCAGTGCTTCTTCGCATAGTAACAACACTTGCAGTTTGATGACGGCACCCTGATGTCAAAGGAAACCGAAACTGACAATGTCGTTGTTAGTTTAGACTGTAGGGGGAGCTAAAGAAATTGCAGGCTTGCCTGGTATGCATCTAAGGGAGGAGAATTGACACTGGGCCTTCTGCAGGAAGAGCCTTCTCCTCTCTCTGCAAAAACTGCTCTCAAGATTATTTGACAACTTCCTCAGTTCATAAATTTCTTGAAGATGCTGAGCTGGACTCAAGGAATCAAGTACCTCCGAACCGGTTTAGGACCTAAGAACTTTTAATAAACTGGGATGGTCCTGTAGATACTGTCCAAGTCTCTAATTGAGCCCTTTTGGACTGTCTGGTCGATCTAATACTGTCTCTATTAAAACTGTAGTGTTTCCTGCACTTACATCAGCAAAACTTGTAGAGGGTCTGCATGGAGTGTTAAATATCCTGTCTTTGCCATGACCTCCCATCCTTGTAAACAATTATGTATACAAAGTAGTATATATATGGTAACACTTTATTTGAAGGGGTCTACATAAGGGTGATACGAGCCTGTTATAAACATTAATGACACATTTCATTAACATTAATGACACTTAATTGATTGTCATTAAGTGTCATTCGTTTTTTAAAACGCAGACTTTGAGATGCAGACATTACAAAAACCGAATGACAACAGTCACAAAGATCAATGAAGTGTGATAGGTGTCATGGATATCACTTGTAGCCATCATTTTCACTGTTAATGTAGGCCTACCATTTTGCGCTCTGCACGCATTCTTGCTAAAAAAAAAAAACAATGAAAGCAATTGTCACATTGGAGTTGCCATATTAAGATGCAGGTAAGTACAGTGACTCTTTCTCTGACACTTCCTGAAAGCGTCTGGCAGATTGCATCTGGCAGACTGATTTAAAGAGCACCTCAGCTGTGGATGGGAGAGTGATGTTCAGTACCTCCCCCACCCACATTGTTTCCATGGATCGAGGATTGAATCAGCCGCTCTGGGGTTAAATGTCAGAGGACCTAACCAGTGGGCACAGGCAAACCAATTTTCTACCCACTGCATCAAGAGATTTCGGAATTTGAATCAATTGTGGTCATCGTGACAGAGGTTAACATTGAGTTTCTATGACTATTCTGAAGTACCATGGAAGAGGTGGGACTTCAAAGGAGGTCATGTACTCTATAATGACTCACCATGTTTGCATTTAGTGTGGTGGCCCATGGTAATAATTTAACTGATTCTTTACCTTAGTTTTTTAGCACTGCCCCCATCACATTCTGGGGTGTTTCTCAAAACCATAACCCGTTTGCAACTTAGTTGGTTGGTAATGGGAAACTAGTTTGGTTTTGGGAAATTATTGTCAATATTACCCAAGACCCCCCGGCATCTCAATCATAATTAAAACCAATTATAAAAGCTATACTATTATGACCTCAAGGTTGCTTTCCCTGACCAATCCCTGGAACATCTCAAACTATTGCTACCCCAATCCTGTCTTTACAGTGGAGATTGTTCAAATGAGGTCCCTTTGCCATAGTAATGCACACACCACAGGTGGGTCTAGCAATCCCTCCTCCCTATCGTGTAGCTTTTCACTTTATACTCCCCTTTTGTCTCAAAAAGGTAGAACATCAGTTTATAGGAATAAATCTCAGCCTAATGAAGTAAAGATATTCATAGGAGTTTTTCCTTCTACTCATAAAAGTAAGTTTGAATGCTGTTTTTGCAATGATGTGTCAAGTATTTCATGCGACTCTCGGATCGCGGAAATCTTACTGGTGGAGCTCCAGGACTCTCATGCTGCCCATTTCTTTCAGAAGAGCCTCTCGCTGTTTTGATACCTCTTTCAGCTGCTCACTGCGTTTCCTAAAGGTGAGATTGTCTTGCAGCAAGCGTTCCTGGACCTAAGAGATAAAGATTTAGTTTACAAAAGCACTGAGTCTAGATATGTCACATAAGTGTTACATGTACGTATGTTGAAGCTAATTGTTACAGCACAGATGTGATTTTATGTGCATCTGGTGTGGCCAGTTCCATTGATTACAGTGGAAGCTAGTTGGTAAAGCAGATGTAACGCTCATTTAAGGCTTCTGTACTATATTGGGTGTGGCCCTAAGGTAAAAGTCTTTGAAGGCCTTTTCACTGTAATATTCCAATGTTTTCCATACACTGATGGCGGGCCGCCATAGTGTAGTTTGCCATGCCATAGTCTAATACGAAACCTAGATTATGATGGGTGGATGTGGGAGACTCATTATTCCCCTGTCTCTCCACCAAAGAAATATCACAGTAAACCTCACAGTAGTTTTGGCAGAGAAGGTGAGGTTCTAGTAGTGGTGAATGAAATGGATGTTGTTCATCACAGACACAATCTGTTATTCTGTTACCTTTTGTGTGTCTATGTCTTGTCTGATGCTGGCCATGTCTTTGCTGATCTTCTCTCGCAGTCTTTCTGCTTCATAAAGTTTGGTGTCTGTTTCCTGTAGCTCTGCTTCTTTTTGCTGGAGAAAATTGACAACATGTTATGACACCTAAATTCAGACCTTGATTTAAACATGGTCCAAGTTTGATTAAATGACTAATTACCTCTTTATACTCATCTTTTCCCTCATCAACATATTTCTTGATTTCCTGCTCCAGAGTCATTACGTTTTTCACTTTGTCCTTTATTGTACTGATCTATAAGAGAGAACAGATGTTAGCTAGGGTTTAGCTATTAGCAGGCTATTAGAATGGATTTTTGTCATTTTTGTACAGATTAAAAGTATACAAGTGCACAGGAGTTCTTCTTTAAGTATATGGGGGGTTGTGATGAGTTTTGCTTTTGTGTGCATGCGTGTCAGATGATATGAGACTTAAGATGAAGACCTTTTCTTGGCCCTCATTCTGCTTCTGTGAGCGACGAGTCACTAAGTCTTGCTTCTCCTGCTGCAACTTCTCCAAGGTAGCAGCTAAAGGTGCCACCTGCTCCTTGGCTTCCTGTCACCACAGCACACACACACACATGTGAATATCCACATCCACATATCCACACATGAAGCCATACATCGTTTTATTGGGTTCAAGGGCACCTAATACATGAATGAGGATGTGGGAGCTGTAAATCAGGGTCCCCTACATCCACATTGTTCCTATAAACCAGTTGTTGAAACCAACTACCCTAGGATTTGCCCCTAACCAGTTATGCCACACATACAAACTTCTCACCTTTATTTCTCTGGTAAGAGCCTGGATCTCAGTGGTGAATTCCACACACTGCTCCTCCAGTTGCTTCTGTTTCTGCATGTTGCTGCTGATTTGAAGCTTCTCTGCCTTGATCTCATTGACGCTGCTCTTCAGCATGTGGATCTGCTCTTGCTGCTCCTGGATCAGCTTACGCTTCAGCTCCATCTTACTTGACGCTTTGGGGAAAAAAAACAGTTATTCCTGTTGTAGTAGTACCTTATAAAACCTTTATTGAGCAAAGCATACTGAGATCATAATTCATATACATCAACTAACTTACTTAATACAAATAAGACAGAAGAATTCATAGTTAATGGTTTACAATGGGTAGAAAAAGGTAATTCATAATAAGGTATTAATAAGTGATTTATAATGACAAACAAATGGATAGTATCTTATTGAATTGATGATAAGCAGTTAGTTAATGGTGAATATATGTGTGCTAATATCAAGTGTTACTGATATATTATTATTATTATTATATTATAGAGGCATGCAAATGTAGATGGTCAGTTACAGCACCCAACACAGCAAGTGACATCCTTACTGGTGTCTAGTCGATGTTGCGTTTCCTGTTTTTCCTGGCTGACCTGCTGCATGGTGCGGCTCAGGTCCACTCCCTGCAGCTTGGCAGCATGCTGAGCTATTTTTCTTTCCACATCCTTTAGGTCCATCTGCAAACCAGTGAAACACACACATTTAATGCTGTATGATAATCTATCAGACTGAAACTAATTATTTTCACAGTTGATTAATTTATTAGTCTATTATTTTCTTGATTAATCGAATTGTTGCCAAATTCAATTTCAATTCAATTTTATTTATACAGCGCCTTTTACAATAGTATTGTCTCGTGGCGCTTCACAGAAGGAGCACCCAAGAGCAACAGGGGCAAGGAAAAACTCCCTTATGTTCAGTTAATCTAGGAAGAAACCTTGGGCAGATCCACGACTCAAAGGGCTGACCCAACTGCCGGGGGTCATGCAGAAAAATTACAATGAGTGGTAACCATGACAGACTACAAGTTGCCAATGGTTTTAGCTGAGGTTCATAACAGTTCATAATGGAGTCACAAAGCCTAAGGAAGGGGAGACGGGCCTAGCATGGGCGTCCAGGAACGGCCTCTATGATGGAGAGTCGGTCCTGACATGGGCCTCCCTTAGTGTTGGCACTGTCAAATGATGTCCAGGTTCTGGGCTTGCACTGCTAAAACAATGAGATTCTTGAGGTAAAGATCTGCACCACAGCGCCTTGCCACAGGGCTGCCCCAACACTCAGTACCGCCGTGCATTACTCAAAATAAGAAAGATCAGGCCATACCAAACCCAACCGGCTACTCAGCTCCTAGCATAGACCATGGTTATCTCCCACCTTGAATACTGCCACGCCCTTTTAATAGGCCTCTCTGCCTGCTATGAAACCACTACAGATATTCTGCAATACAGTGATGAGTCTGGTCTTCAATCAGTCTAAAAGGGCACGCCACCCCTATGTTCCACGGCTACCCCTTTGCTGCCCACATCAAAAATTCAAAATCACTAATGATAAGTGCTTAATGGGTCTGCTCTGACTCACTGCTCCCACCTACTTGAGTGCTTTATGTTGCCCCTCGATCACTCAGTACATCAAATTAATATCATTTGGTTGTCCCAACACCTCGCACAAGACAATCCATCAACTCGTATCCCATCACTTGCCCTGTACTTCCGTACACCCCATCTCTGCCACTCTCCTTCTGCACTTGACTCCACTTCTGCACTTTCACCCTTTAGAACCCTGTTCCTAATTAGTGGTATTCTTTGTAAGATTTCTTCTACCATGCAGCTTGATTGTTAATCCTGTTGTAAGTTGCTTTGGATAAAAGCATCTGCTAAATGCATAAATGATGAATGAAATTCTATTTGCCCCTCTACATTGCATGGACCGAAGCAAACAGTTTTATTATTTAAATATCTATGTTATTCTTTTCTCATAGTTTGCTTTTACTAGCCTGTCATTTTTGAGTGGTGGAAGACAAGGAAAAAGTCAAATCAGCTAGGAGATGAAACTTCTTTTTAAACTGTAGTGTAGGAAAAGTAAATTCAACACTGCACGTCATATAATCTCTCATGCAAATGCAATTTAGTCTAATTAATTATCCCTGACCAATCACTGGAGTGTAAAGGACAAGATAACACCTTATATGAACGTAAATCACCGTTTAGCATGAAGTTAAATGTAGGCTAGCTGATTTTTGCATGACAACTCACTTTCACATCATCTAAAGACATATCTGTGCCTTGTATACCTGCTGTCGGGCCTGTTGGCATGTTGTTGTGAGGAAGGAGGAGATGCGATCAGTCAGCACACACCGACTCACCACTGTGTTCAACATAAGCTAATTTTTTTCTGGTAGCAAAAAAAATATTTGCTGACCAACTGCACAATTTTCTTATTGATTTTACAATTTTATTATTGACATTACAAACAAAGGATGGCCTCAGAAAAAACATCCTGTTTTTGAACAGTCACTCACCAGGTAGCGGTCCATGAGGGAGATGTCGGACTGACATGCCTTGGCCGTGTCATCTTTGGACATGAGCCGGGACAGTTTTGTCTCCTGCTCCTCAATGTCCCCCTTCAGACGCTCAATGTCCCTGTTGATGCTCTGGAGTTTGTTCCGCAATGAGGGAAGTTCCCTCTCCTGCAGGTCCGTGATGGACTCCCTAAGGAGACATGAAAACTCAAAGACTTAAAAAGAGCATGCTGACTTTTTGGGAAATTTGTCTGGTCGAAACAAATCTTTTTCTGTGTGTTAAAGCCAGGATGACACATCAATGTAGTTTATTAGCCAACAAGAAAAATCTGCGTTGATGCATCAAAATCAAAGGACATTGCTAGGTGCAAAATCACAGATCACAGGAACAACTCACCTGGCAAAAATAATAAGGCTTGTACACTGTGTCAGGATATTTTAGTAAACAAATGAGCACTGAGGCAATTCTACAAACTTTGGAAAGTGCTGCGATTGGTAGCCTATGATGCCTACCTAGACCATGACGAGACATGACAGCTGTGCAAAGAAAAATAACTTCTGTTAATTTTTTTTATCCCTTTCGCACTCAATCAATTTTGAATTTCCTGAGTACAAGAAGCACTGGTTTTTGTATTGCAATTTTTCTGCAGTACTTTGTGCTTAAATGTAGAGCCATTACCTATTGAATATGTGAAAATTTGCAATAACATGCATACATTTTAATCAAGTATGCCATGGGCTTACAGTGCACCTTTGCCAACAAACCAACCTGTTTTTTTGATCCTGAATTGAAGCGAGTCTGGTGCAACACTGGCTACAGGTTCTGGATTTACAAAAGAATAAACTGCTGCTGTGTATTAACTATACAGGCCTGAAAAGAAAACAATGCTTTTCTCCTATAAATACTTCTGACAAAAGGGAGTTGTGTTATATTTGCAGAATAGAAGATAGAAAATAGAAATTTTATCAGATTTTGTCTTTTCTGACATTAGGTGACACTGGTTGAGGGCTCAAATTATTTAGGAAAAAGTGTGTCCGGCCAACTTGTTTTGGACCTTGAGGCCTAATGAGGGAGGGAGTGCCTCCCAGGAACAAAAGTTACAATGCCCTCACTTATATGACCATCAGTCAAAAGTGGTAAGTTGTATGCAACTGGACTTCTTTTTGGAGCTTGAAGATGTTAAAGTTCCACCTAAATTGTATTATTACCAGGGCACCTGATTGGTTTGCAGTCAAAATGAACCTCTGTTTTCCCCCATGGTACCCATGAGAAGCAGTTTTTGTGGGTGTAATGGGCAGTCTCTGTCTTTGAGTCACCCACATAAAAGTCAGAAAAAAAAAAAAAAAAATTATAAATAAAAAAAATGTTATTACCTTATTGGCAATTAGTAAATGATCAACCTCTACAGGGATCATCTTCTATTCAGACCAATATGGTAATAACTTGCCTTACTGAACAGTTTGCTGGACATTTGTAAGACGTTTTTTTTTTTTTTTAAACAGACGGGTATGCAAGAATAGACATGCATGACTGCATACATACAAAATACAACTTGTGTGTCAGAGTCTTCTGATCAATAGCTTTGATTTTGAGTGTTATGCTTATTACTCAGCTTAATACAGTGATTTAAATGATTTACTAACTTAGAAAGGTCACACAAGAATAAAACATTCGTAGAAATACCAGGGGAAGGGAATGGGATGGGTGGTGGGGCTTGTTTGTATGTTTGTGTACGTTTTGTTTTCTTGTTAGTTTTTGTATTTTAGGCTGCTGTTTTAAGTTCTGTCTTAGTCCTGTCTCTTTCAACAGATGAAAATTAGCATTTACCAACTCTAGCATATTTACAGCAACTTGTCTGTTAATTAATGAGCATTATTCTTATCAAATAAATAAATAAACAAACAAAATGATCATCAATGTCATCAATTCTTTTCAATCCATTAATTTTCAGAACTCACAGAAATTAAGGCAAAGCAATGAAACTGTGACTCTCACAACCTAATGATGTTCAAGGTTTCCCTCGGTCAGCAACCATCTACTCCTACTGTCTCTGTTCGTCGCAATCTCCGGAATCTATCTCCTACTCACTTTTCCTCCTTGGTGGCTTCTGCTCTACCACCGTCTAGAAGTTTCTCTTCTTTTGAGGTTGACGAGGCCACAGAGTCACTCTGTTCCACACTGAGCTCCTGCTTGGATCGTGTGTGTCCTCTGTCTACCAGACCCGCACGACCCACTCAGTCTCATGCATGGCTTAATAACTCACTTCGGTCAATGCGCACTAACCTCAGAGCTGCTGAGAGGAAATGGCACAAAACTAAGAATTTGGCCGATCTAACACAATTCCAAGTACTACTATCTTCCTTCTCATCCAGTGTCACTGCTGCGAAAAAGGCTTTCTATCACGACAAGATTCACAATGCCACGGACACCAAGAAACTCTTCTCCACCTTTAAATCTTTACTAAACCCACCTCCTCCAACTAACCTCTCAACTGACACTTTTGCTGCATTCTTCACTAACAAAGTTGCAGCAATTAGTAGTCAGTTCTCAAACAATTCTACAGAGGTTCCTTCTCCTAGCCTCTCTAAACCAACTGCTTCCTTTTCTTCTTTCATTACTCTCTCCGAAGCAGAGGTATCTAAGCTTCTCACAGACAGCCGGCCTACCTCTTGTCTTCTGGACCCTATCCCAACAACCCTTCTTCAGGCCATAACCCCCACCATTGTGACAGCAACCACACATGTGGTCAATGCTTCACTAACTAGGGGTACATTTCCCACCGCCTTCAAACAAGCCCAGGTAACACCGTTGCTCAAAAAACCATCCCTTGCTCCCACTCAACTGGAGAACTACTGGCCTGTCTCTTCTTCCCTTCCTTTCCAAAGCTATTGAACGAGCTGTCTTTAAACAGGTCACAGGATTTCTCACTCGGAACAACCTCCTCGACTCCAACCAATCTGGTTTCAGAAGTGGCCACTCCACCGAAACGGCACTTCTGTCTGTGACGGAAGCATTAAAAGGGGCCAGAGCAGCAAGTCAATCCTCAGTGCTCATCCTGCACTGTATTACACTATTGCACTTTCAACTTAAAATAGTCCAGTTTCTATGTTAGCAATATGCACTCCTTGTTAGTTCTTTCATTGTGTTGCAGCTTGAATGTTATACTCTTTTGTAAGTCGCTTTGGATAAAAGCGTCTGCTAAATGCCTAAATGTAAATGTAATGTAAGGTCTTTTCAAACAAGTACGTGCTGTATTCTAACCCAGTGTTTCTTTAGCGGAGCTTGTAGTTTTTTTTTCTTTTTTTATTTTTTATAAAAAGTAACCATGTCTGTCCATGTATCATTTTAACTGGCTATGACAGTTAAATGTCCTTTTAATTGGACGTTCCCTCCCACTCCCTCATTCGCGCACATGTGTATAAATTTAAGGCACACCCTTTTAGGTGTAAACATTTCCTTCACATTACTATTCACAATACCGCACCCTCTGATGCACGCGCTTGAGACAGAGTATAGTGAAGTGTGGAAGGGGCAAAATAAAAAAAAAAAAACATGTAACCTTATGCAAAGCCATCTATTATAAATTGCTGAAGCCAATCATAGAGACATTGAAATTGGGCAACAGAGAGGTTCCCCAACTCTTTCATTAGTGGCCTAGTTGTTACCCTTCCACCAGTTAAAATGAAAATGGGAAAAAATGGCAATGAGAAATTGTGGATCCCAAGGCCAGACCAGTTCAGAGTCAGTTCTAAGATAAGTATTTTTATTTTATATTAAGCATCTCACTGGTGTTACCTGCACTTGCGACTGGAGAGCATCAATAAATTTGACTTACTTTTTTTAGCAATAAAAATATAATAAACACAGAGAAAAAGTACATACATATTAGGCCTTAAACATATAAAAAAAAAAATTTAAGATGTTTTAGGACTATTTAAGGATCTGCTGTGACCGACTGTGACCAACTCACCTCGGCATAACAGGACAAATTCACCACTGTAGAACTGTCTCCCAATATTTCAGATATACAACACTGTCCATTTAATGGGCAAAATATATGCAGACTTTTTATCATTTTAATAATTAGTAAATATTGTAATACTTACTAGAAACATGCTGTAATCAAATACACTTTAATCCAAGTCATAATCATACAGCCAACACAAGTAGTATAATGGTTAAGCACAGCTTTGCCATCTAGTGGTAGATGGCAACAAATGCTCTGGGGAAAGGTTACATTAGAAAAACTCTGCTAAAAATTGGTAAAATAAGCCTTTTAAAATGACAATATTCTCATTAAATACCCATTAGACTTTGATCACTAACTCACTATTCATGATGTCACTGTAATTAGCCACAATTATAACTGTCGGTTTTACAGCTATCATTGGCAGTGGCCAGCCCCTTAGGCTCTGAACTATGAAATGATGTTTTTCAGTTTGGGAGGAGCCCATAGGACTGATTGACAGCCTTCACTCAACCGTCTTCCATTTGTAGGAGATGTAACTGTCCTTACCTGTCAAATACTCTGACAGACAGTCCAGTGTTGCAAAGCTTCGCTCCTCCTCTCCAGCCTCGCCCTTTTGACTGGTAAGTTTAAGCTCATATCACCATTCATAGAGAGCACCAGCAAACATCATTTGCCTGTTCTGTATCTTAGCTGTTGGCATCCCAGGACCTGGGCCAGCTACCAAGCCAAACATGCTTACCCTTCAGTACTATTTCTATGTGTGTAACACTGCATGAACATCAGACACCCTTGCATGCAACTCTGTGCAGCAGAGACAAATGGCTCACTCCTACCTCACAGGCTTCAGAGCAATCATCTCGTCGCGTCTTCGCTCCTTCCTCTTGAGGTCCTGTTCGGTGTTCCGAAGCTTGTCAGGCACCAGTCGCAACTTGGACTGCATGTCGTTTACCACCTCCTGCAGGTCGTTGTCAGAGGAGAAAATGCGCTGGCAAACAGGGCAGCAGGGCTCGCCATCCTCAGGCTGTGTCAGCTGGCTGATGAATTGGGTATAAACGGCTGTGGCGCCCGCCAACATGGCTGTTTCCACACACACATACACACGGGCACACACACATGCATGGAGGTAATTAGGCTTTTTTTTTTTACAGTAAACAAACTCTCACACACAAAAACAGAATATACAGATATACAGATAATTCTATAACCTTGTACATTTAAGTAAACACTCTTTCTGTTGCTCTCACTACTTACATACAAGTGTTAGTGTCTCATAAACAATCACTGTTTTACGGGTCTTTTCAATAAAGAAAGATGTTATCAGACTCAAAACACAGTGCACATCTCAGGGATTAAAGCAACAAATTTCTTCTGACTTATTAGTGGTAAAATGTGGCAGAGTATGAGGCATAAGATCAGTCTGCTCTGTTGTTTGATCAAACCATGCAATAAATAAACTTGTCCAGAGCAAACCCCATCATAGGCTAACGTTGCACCATGTAGAGCTACTTCACTTTATGCTCAAAGTTTCTTAAGGATTAAAGGAGAAATCTGCTGTGAATCAATCAATAGCCCTGTTGTTCACTGAGTGGTCACGGGGCACTGTCTGAAAAAAACAACAACAAAAAAAAAAAACAGAAGATTTGACACAACAAAGACCAAATAGCGAATCGGCAAATAGAAAGAAACTGAATGTGATTTTCTGTTTCCCATTCGGTTAGTGTTAGAAGCTGATTCGCTATTCAGTCTATGTCATATAACAATTTCTCATTCTTTTTGCCAACCACGAACAACAGGACTGTGGATTGAATTACACTGGACTTCTCCTTTAAAGGGATACCAAGGAAATCTGTGATTTTTTTTAAATCACAACATTGTACATTCTCACCAATCCATGTGAATTTACTTGCAAATCAAAGAATAGGAACCAACAATGATAATTTTTGTGCGTTACGTTGACTGACAAGCTGGTAATACATGCAATTTCGATTTCATTTACTTTCAGTTTTGTTTCATCGACCTGCAAGTGTAGTAGCCATGGAACATGCGCTGGGGAGGTCAAGAGAGTCTTCATTCACCCCGTAATGAGCCATTTAATCATTGAAGTTATTATGAAGGTGATAAATGAACATAAAAACATTGACTAGTGTGCCTTTAACATCACCACCATCAGTCAGTCTGTAGCTTTCATCACCTTATTTATGCCTGTTTTAATGTAACGTTTGTTTTTGTACATCAAGTACATCATCTTTACCCTAAGTTAGCTGATATCATTACAAGAAAGAGCACAATGCTTTTTTCCTGACAGAAGTATCAATTTACAGATTCAGATTCTGCTCACCCACCTGTGGCGCTCACAACACTAGCTGTCAAATAGAACATGCATCTGCACTGCACTCACGCAGATTACTCCCATTCATTACACATTACTAGCCATACTTGTCCATTTGTGAATGAGGGGCATAACAACCAACAAGGTATATTTCAAAATAAAAGCCAAAGTTCATTCAATTCACTTCATCATTTTCCACGACACTTTACACGTCTGAGGAGACATATTTTTACCTTTGAGATCTACAATAGCATGTCAAATTAACATATTTACGCAATAGAGAACTTTAAGGACATTTTTTTTTACAATTTAGTGCTAACAATTGCTGCAGTGCAGCTATTTTCATCCTGGAGATGAATTACTAATTTATTTCTCTTAAATCCCCTCTTCCTCATTTTGTTGCTTTTCTTATTCTTTAGCCTATATTGTGCCTTATTTTGCCCTCACTACTGTTCAATATTTTATTTGTATGTTACCATGTCTGCCTGTGAAGCACTTTTAGGTCTATCCCTGTATATTGTTAAAAAGTGCAATTTACTTCTATACCTGTGAAGCACTTTGGATCAACTCCTGTTTGTTAAATGTGCTATATAAATAAACTTCACTTGACTTGACTTAACTTGGGGATGAATAAGCTGGAGTTACCTCTCTGCTTGGAGCTCTTCTCAATGTCCTCCTGCACTTTGGTTAAGTCGGACTGCAGGTCTTGGCTGCCACAAACACTGAAGAGCTTTTCCTCATAGCTGGCCAACTGCTGCTCCTTCTGACGAATCTCAGTGGCGCAGTGATTCCTGTTCTGCTCAGCCGAGGCCTGATCTTTGCTGCCCACACACATTCAACACTCAAGCAACAGAAGCTAATGGCCCACCAGCACTACTCGACACGACCCAATTATTTTTGGTTTTCTGTTGGCTTTTTTTCGTACCTGCTCGGGTAAGGCTCTAACCATTTTGAGCTGTTACCGAAATGTGACTAACAGACTGACAGCCACTGATTGGTCAGAGGTTGGGTCGTCGCAAGTGACAAGTCAGTAGGCCATGTTTATGTTCGAGATATCAACTTTGCCAGTCAAACTGAAATTGAGCTCACCGTGTTGTAGTTTTGTGTGTTGTTGATTTATAAATGAAGTGCAGTAAACAACAGTTCTGTGCTATGATACCCCACTCGCCCCACCCACCTATGCACGTCGCAGAGGCAACGAATAGTAATCAAAGACCAACAAACCAAGAAGAGTCGAGTCGGGTCGAGTCAGTACCATGCAAAAATGTTTCAAAAATGCTTCACATTTGCTTCACAAAAAATGTTTCACAAGCAGGCATACTTCAGTCCAGTGATGTGCAAGTGCATACTTCCTATGAATGAACTAGTTCAAAGTTCAGGGAAAAAAAATTCATTCATTCATGTTCATAGTCCACCTGTTCAATTGACAACTAGTTCACAGTTGTTCAGTTAATTGAACTAGTAAAAAAAATGTGAACAAAACCAATAGGGATGCAACAGTACAGTGGATGTCATGTTAATGATACCAGGTTTTAGTGTATGAAAATAAATGAATAAATAAATAAATTTAACGACCAGGGGGTGGTGGGGGGTAACTGGGTTTTTGAATGTCAATGCCTGGTCTACATGTCTGCAGCAGTGATATTTTATGGAATTCAAAAGTTCGCTTCTTAAATGTATCCTGGACAGGACAAACCTAACTTCTTTAAAAAAAAAAAAAAAAAAATTGACATGCATTTACTGTAAAGTTACCTCTCGTCTGTGCATACACTGAGCTGTGCTGACATTTTTTTCCCTCTTGCCAGACCCCTATTTGCACACAAATGGGCTGAAGGAAAATACAGAGTTCCTGACAAGTCAGAAACCCTTTGTGATTGTCTGGTGCATGGTGAGCAAGTTTTGGAAACCATAACTGATTGATGTACCGAAAAAAACCATGCTTTATATGGTTCAAAATGTGTATTGAACTGTAGGGAGACGTATTGTTTGGTTCATAAAATACCATGTACCGTTGCATTCCTAAAACAGTATTTCTGTTTATCTTTTCAAATTAACCATCTTACATGCCCTTTACTACCATCACCAACTGTTGAGGATATTGTTGGTCTTATCCATCACTGAAGGCAGTAACCATAGATCACCAAGATTTTATTTGTTATATAGAATCACGCAAAAAAATAGTTCAAGTTATCTGGTTAAGTTCAGTCCACAAAAAATTAACTGTTCTTTTTAACTAGTTCAAGCACAACACTGCTTAAGGCCAATTTTGAGGTCTTTACTTAGAAAAAGTACTAGTTAGTTCTTTAACTTACTCACAACTGCTTTTGGAATGTATCTTAACTGCCTGATAATTTACAGTTGAAATGGCCTCTTAACCAAATAACTCTTGACATGAAGTAACATAAGCTAACTGGCTTAACAGAGCATACTTCAAGTAATAGTCTGTGTTTCCAACCATAGCCCTGTTGTTCAAAATGTCGCTTTAAAAAAAAAAAAAAATTTGACCAACAGGCTTGCCGTACACAGGAATGAATTATATAACAGCTTTCCGGGCCAACTATCACACAAGCAAATCACAAGAAAAGATGATGTGAGATTGTGGTTTAGAGACAGGGTTAAGGGGTTTTGTTTCTTTCACCGTTTGTGTAAACACAGGCACACACACACACAGTTGGACTCACTTGTGTTTGGCCAGTTTCTCCCGGGTAGAATTTATCTCCCTGGAATTGGAAAAGATCCAGTCCTCCAATTCTCTCTTGTTTGGAAAATGTCCCATTAGGCCGACCAGATCCTCACTGTGCCTGGCTTTGATCTTTCGCACTTGTTCCTCCTTGTCCAGCTGTGAAAAACACACAGGCTTATGTAAAACACACATAGTATTGGAACTGCATATAATAATATAAAAATGACAATATATATATATAATAAAATATGACAGGTAGCTTATTGTAAGTAATCTTACATCAACAGTCTGTATTAACTCTTGTAACACCGTACCACACCGTACCCACACCCTATTGGAGTATACAAAACCGTACAGAAAAAAAAACAAAGAGAAAACAGAAGTGAAACAATAATGAATGTCTAGACATGAGCCCACCTTGTCTTTCTTGAGTATGTCCATCTGAGTGCGGGCGGTGATGTGCGTGTTGAGGCTGCTCATCTCCAGGTCCAGCTGCCTCTGCTTGCGGTCCAACTCAGATTTCTCCTTCTGAAGCTCGTCCAGCTCTGTGCGCATACTGTCCACCGAAGAGTTACGCATCGCATTCTCGAGCTCATGCTCCTGAAACATACACAGACACATTTAGCATTTAATAGATGCTTTTATCAGATACAATGTGAAAAGAAGATTAACAATCATGCTAGACTGCAGAAGACATCTTCTAACAGAAAACTGCCGGTTAGAAAATGTATTTTGGTGGTGTTAAATGGCAATGAAATGCATGATTTTCAATTGACAGCTATTCCTGGGGCTAAAACTGGTAGTCCATCCCTAAATTTTCAAGTAAACCTATGTGGCTCATGGCCAAAATTAAGTGCAGAAAGAGAGGGAAGGTAAAGGGGGCAGGGGGTAGGGAGGCACAGAGTAAGTGCTAGGACAGGAGGTGCCCTCGGAGGAGCTGGGTCTACAAGTACAGACCAGGAGGCCTGTTAGACCAGGAGGCCTGTGGGATTAGAACTGGTCATCATGACATCCAAGCTTCCTTGGTCAGAGCAAGAGATATGGAGTCAATTTTGATGCAGAAGTTATGATGTATGTTTGGATTGACTGGAAAGACCAACAGTTCCATTTTGAAGAGGTTTAGCTGGAGGTGATGGACTTTCATCAATGCAGATTCAAAATCTGAGACTCATGCTAAGACTGTGGAATTGCCAGGTGGGAGTGACAGAGGCCACGAGAGTAGATCTGGCCCAGCTTAGTGGTGTAAGTGGAGAAAGGGAGAGGCCATAGCACTGAGCCTTGGGGCACCCCTGTGCCAAAAGTGATGTGGTGCTGATGTCTCCTCTTGCCAAGGCACATTGAACAACTGCCATGTGAGGTAGGATCCAAACCAGTAGTGTGCTTTGCCTGTCATGATCATGTTTGAGAGTATGAACCAATGACTGTATGTAACACGCACGTCACCACACACATCAGGATTAATGAGTAGACAGACACATACACACAAATTATTTCTAGATTTCTACATTACTTCATGAGTACTTCATATCGCTAAACCCAGTGTGAACTCTGCAGAGAGTCAAGTCATTCATGAGGGAGAGAGGTTCTCACTGCTTTGGCCAGCTGGGCCTCAAGGTCGTGCAGGCGCCCAGACGATCCTTCAAGCCGCTGCAGGTCCAGGTTGACGGCCCGCAGCTCCTGCTGCTTCTTGCCCTGGAGGTCACGCTTCAGCTCAATGGTGCTCTCCAAGGCCGTGCGCTTATCCCGCATCTCATCCATGCTCTGCTGTTTCTGGGCCTCCCGCTCCTGTAAATCTCTCTGGGAAAGAGGAGAGTGCAACACAGAGGCTGTCACAATAGGGCTGTAAATGAAGAAGCCAAAACATTGTAAAAGTAGGGATGCGGCGGTTCTAGGTTTTATATCAAACTGAATGACACGACTCCTACAGTTCAATACGCAGATGTAAAACGCTGTATTTTGGTACATTATTAAAATATTAATCTATTATGTAGTTTTCCAAAAACTTGTTCATCAGGCAGCAAGCCTTTGCAAATGGTCTCTGACACATCAGGAGCTCTGCATTTCCCTTGAACCGATCAGCACGCTTCATGCAAAAAACAGTCCGGCAAGAGAGAGAGAGAAGCACAGCTCAACTGACAGTGAGAGAGTCTCTCATTACCAATGACTGGGAAAGAGATGCACTAGAGTAGCCTCTAGCCTCTGTAATTCTGAAAATTACAGCAGAGCTTGTCTAAGGCATAGCTATTTAATTTCTTGAATATATGCTTGCATGTTGATGTCAATTCTAATCTTGATCAATGATAATCAATGATAATCTCTTCTACCATAGACTATGCAGAATATAATGCACAAATATTTGGAATTCGGTTTATGCTTAGGCCTATAGCCTTTTCTTTTCAAAATAATGATATTTCAGACACTTACATGACATATGTGCCAGATACGATCTGGAGAAATAACAGACTATATTTTTGACTCCTGACAGTTCAAGTGTCAAGTGGAGCAGTCAAGTGGAGCAGTAGGGAGCAGTAGCCCATCGACCATCAATGACAGGACTGCATTTCACCCAGAAAAGTGAAAGTAAACTCGTACCGCATCAAAAAGGCTGCATAACTAGCCACGTTGCAGGTACATTTGAGAAGTTGAACTGCATTTTACCAATGGGCAAATGACATGCATAGGCCTAGAGTGAAAACACTGCCCCCTAAATAGTGTGTGATCACTGTGTTATAGGCACAGGCTGAAATAACATGAAAAAAAGCCGCCAAGATGAAATCTAATGCCACTCTTCGAAAATTACAGATATTTAAGACCTTAAAATCCATATATTTGATTTAAGACTTTTTACTACTTTTAAGTATCCATGGGGACCCTGGAGCGAGTGACAAGCTGAGCATCAGTCCTGTGTAGTATTTTTGCAGACTCTCTCTCATCAGGCTATTCTGTCATTAACAATATTGAAAGCTTCTTTGCAGCGCAGTGTTTTAAGCACAGCTGATGTGAAACTCATTGAAATTAATTTCTGCACATTGGGATGTCAAAGACGTGTTTTTTAACAATGCATTTCCTGAAGCTAGCGAGAGTGAAACCATGTCTGCTTCAAAATTAGCCTTATTTTGGAAATGGGTTAATAACAAAATGGACCTACTATCTGATATTTACTCGCTTAGGATATTTCAGCACATTGTGGGAAAATAAATATAATTTTTGGTTTTAATATCAATAAAAGAAATTTTAATCAAACTGGCAGACACCTCATCCCTAACTGATAGTTGTAATGTAGCATACAGAGACCTGGCCTAACCATTAAACACTGCTTCACGCTTCAGTCTACTAGCATGCTAGCCAGGTTCCTTAACCGCTAAGCTACCACCGCCGAGCTGGGAAGCTGTAAATTCTGTGCACACCAAATTAGCAACTGGCTATCAATACAAAGGGGACCTTGACAATTCACAGTCCTTTTGGTCTGTGTTGCCTCAAGATTTAAAACCAAATTAAAAATTGTGAGAGGGTCATATCATGGTCATGGAGAAGGTGCAGAGGGTCTGCACAGATTCATAAACTGCCTTACCATCTGCTGTCTGAGAACCTCAGCTTCCTGATTCAGCCTCTCCTCCACCTGCTGGTGGAAGCTCTGAATCTGATGTCTGCTGAAAGGTGCTCTTTCGTAGCCCTCCAGTTCCAGCGTCGAGGCCAGAGAGCGCACCTGGGTATCACGGTTCTTCAGGCTCTGGCTGTGGCGGTCAGCCTCGAGTTGGAGTCGACCTTGGAGAAGAGAACCATGGTGGATGAGTTAAAACAGGAAATTCTAGAAGAACATATAAGTGAATAAAACAACAAAAGCAGAAAACTTTCGAAACTGAGTGTTTTTTTGAGTGTCTTATTATTGTGCAAGTTTAAAAAAAAGCAATAAAGAATAAATATATGCCTGATATGTGTGCTAATATTATACACATTATACACAATACACATTAATCCATGTGTTTGGGACGTATCTACACAGAAATGCCATTCACTGTCTCATCTGTTTGTGTAACACGCAGGGGCATTTCTAAGTACCCTGCTCCACCAGTAGCTCAGACTTGGTGTTGGTGAGCCTCTGACACTCCCGTCCTGCCCGGTGATGCTCATTCTGTTGCTCGGTCAGCCGGCGTTCCTTCTCCTTCACCAGCTGCTGGTGATTCTCATACATATCCCGAAGCTCTCTGTCCGACCCCTGGAACACCTGCACACACACACACACACACAATCATGAATTGTTACAGAGCAAAGCACATTCACAAATAGAGTTAGTTCTATGAGGACGAGGATGAATTTTCCGCTGGAAAAGAGCCTATACAATACAAACCTGCCCTGCATCACAATTTATTCCATGTTGACCAATCAGACTGACCAAAATCGATGATCCTCAACCAAACATTGTACTGCAAAACTTTAAAAGCACTTTCTGTAACTCTCAATAAGACTTCCAGAACTGACTGAGTCTGCTCCCCTCTTCCTGAGCAAACTGCTCCAACTGTCTTAGGATTGAAGGGTCTCTTTGTCCAGACAGCACATTTCATTTTTTTTTATAGATATAAACTCTCCAAGCTAAATGTATCTTCATCCTGACAGACAGGAAACATGTGAGACTACAAGAAGTGACTTCTGGCACAAAAACAAAGCTCTGGTTAAGCAGAGATTTTATCGAGTGCCTCTAGAAAAGTGTAAAAGCACGGAGGCCACAATTTAGGGGTGCCACTAACCACCATGGACTGTACATTATGGTGGCTGATTCTGACTGGTGCCTGATGCCATAATTAGATGGGTGACTAGACTGGGCTGTTAACTTGAAGCTGAACATGCTCAGAATAACTGCAGAGATGAGAGAGGGGAATTGAAGACAAACCACTTCTGTGGTCGATCCCCTCCATCGGCACTACTTCACCCTTAGAGACATTCATGTTTCTGGGAACTGGGATATTTCCAAAGACCTGATGTGGGAACTCAGAGAACAAAGCCTACATTCTGCAGCAACTGAGTAAACAATTGTCTGACACAGGATCTGCTGATCCAATCCAATTCCACGGCTCATCCATCACAGTTTGGTTCAGATCAGCAATGCAACCATTAAGAAACAAAGAGTTACGAGGGTTCAAAAGATTACATGGACTTCCTTGTTCTCCCTGCAGGAGCAGGCAGTAAAAGGATCAAACCCAGATCTGAGGAGACAAATTGCCAAAAACAGTATGTTTCATTTCCCTAGCTTTCCTTTCATTCATTCCTTCTGGGTCTTTTTGCATGAAGCAGAAGCAGAAAATGAACTTTAGAGATTACTTTTCATCAGTTTTATATAATACTACAGGTTCTGAGAGGACATGCTTTTAATGGAGATTTTTTTTAAAACTACTAATTGATAATTAAAATGAGTGGACACCAATTGATAAATTAGTAGCCCGATAGTAAAATAGAGGACACTGACACATTTAGGCTGCAAATATATTTCATGATATACACAACAAAACATAAAAATTACCTGCTCCATCTTCTCCTCCAGCTCTCTGTTGTCCTCCTCCATCTGCCTCTTCCGGCTCTCCAGGGCCTTTATGTTGTTGTCCAGAGCCATCACTTTGCTCAGTTTGTCATCAATCTCCAGTAGCTGATTCTAAGACGGAAGCAGAAGAAGAGAAAATGTCATACATTTTGTTTCTGCAAGATAGACTCGAGATCAGATATACATGCATGTTTATTCACATGACAGTCTGGGCAGATGAATATTGAGGTAACTAGGAGAAAGAAAGTACCCTAAAATCAAGGCATTGCAGGGGGAGACAAAAAAAAAGGTCATCAGAGAAGTGATCTCTTTTGTTCATATTTCTTCATCATGTTCCTTGTTTCACACTCAACAACAACAAACGTACACAAACACATCTTACCTCCAGAGGTGCGACCTGGTTGGCGATGCGCTCTATGCTGTCTTTGGAAGCGGCAAGCTGCTCCTCCTTATTGGACAGTAGGTCGCGGATCTCCTGGGCCTTCTCCTTGTTCTGTTTCAGGTACTGAAGCTCTGTCTGGCACTCACGCACCACAGTTGCCTGCTTCAGACGCAGCTGCCTCAGTGTCTCCAGCACTTTTATGTACCTGTAGGAGTAAGGGCAAAATAAAGGAACACGCAACTATTTTGGGATATGTGTTTATTTTGCTATCTGTCACTTTTGGGAGCAATGTCTCGAAGAATTCAAGGTACTGTGCTTAAAAAAGATAAGCTAAGCTAACAGCACTACCGTCAGACTGGGACATCACTCGCATGGAAACAGTACAGGTAATACCTGTAACTGTGGGGGAGATGGCAAATGAGCAAATTTCAAATAGTGGTGTGTCTACAGATGTTGCTGTTCAGCATGTTGGTCAATTTCTAAACACAGTAATAGTCTTTGTTAAAACACTCCTATTTACAGTATATGTTCTTAAGCAACCGTTAACTTACTAATCTGTAACAAATACTTGCATGTGCATTCCAAGAAAGGGCATTTGCTGACTAGATACTGACTACAACTGTCAGCTGAAGGTGAATAAAATTGATAGAGAAGTGTCATGCAACAAGCTGTGATCCAAATCATAGAATACTGCCCAAAATGCTTTTATCTGCGTTCTCAAAATGACTCAGATGGCTTTTCCCCTGGAGACAGAGTCAGCTGATTACATTCGTGATAGCATACTTAGTAGCTGCAAATATATCATCGAACTTCTGCTTCAGTGCTTTTCCTTCACTGAGTGGCCAGTTGGAGTCCTCTTGATGGCAAAAAATGACATTGTTGAGAATGGCCTTGGAAACACCAAGCCCGGCGACCATCTCACGGTCGATTTCGGCACACTTGGAGCTGATGCTCACTTTCTCTCCATGTCTGAAGTGGATGAACAGAGAGGACACAGATGAATGGGAGAACAAAGATGTGAAGGTGTAATGGCACAACTGAAACTCATACAATCAGGGACTTTCTTCCATTATGAAGGTCCTTTGTAACTAACATGTAAATGCTCAATGATAGCAATGCTTGACCCTTGCCACGCTGCTCTAAAATAAAAATAACTGTGGTTCTCCTTACTTAACTTTCTACTACATGCCTCAAATATTTTAAAAACTGCCTTTCTCTAATACTTTCTCTCTTAATGTTTTGGCTTGGACATAAGCGGCCCATAATCACAAACCAACGAATAAATAGACAGATAGAAAGCAAATCTTGTCCTGATTGTTTTGGACTTAAAAGAGTTCTCATAAAGACTTGATCTCTCTTTCTCTTTTACTACGGCATGGATTTCACTGATAGAGTGACCTGGAGTGACGCCAATCTCCTGTTTTAAGGAAACTGTCTTTCCCCAAAACAAACAGTGTTACTTGCTGGATATGCAAAGACATTCAGGTCTTTAGCCAACACATCCCGGAAATTGTGTGTATCAGAAAGTCTGAAAAAGGGTGACAACCGAGGGCCAGGTGTGGCTGCATCAAGCATTAACATTACCTGAATTGCACTGTGTGCATGAAAAAACAAATAGGCCCACGTTCAATTCTTGAGCAGCTCTGCCACACAGACACGCAGTCCAGTTTCACTTTTGCTTATGTGCTCACCTGATTGCCTCTAGCCATTTCATGCCAGTTGAACTACATGTTTCATGCCTCCAGTGTCTGAACTTATGTACTCTTTCGTTCTGAATGCCATCACTGACAATGATCGGTTTAGCTGACTTGGGTGTTTTAATACTGATTCCGGTTCAACCTCTCTACTACTACATGAAAACCTGAATGTTTTTATGTGGAAACTTCTGGAAGCCTGATTTTTTTGGTTACATTTGCTCTTAAAAACATATATATATATTTATATATTTTCCTAAGAGGGAATTTTTGAGTTGAATTTCATTCAATCTGACAAAGGTGTTCATTATAACCAAGGACAAGGGCACAATACAAGATCTGTGACAGCCCTAAACTTACTTTATTCTGGTGATGACTCCTTCCAGGGTCTTGAATTCCACCTTCTTACGTCTCTGTGAGCACATCATGGACCGCTGAACGGCCACAAACTCATTATTTACATCACGGAACTGCAAACGGATCTGAGCACGTACATCAGTCTCTTGAGCATCCTAAAATTAAAACAATAGACACACAAAACCCATTGCCACTGACGGATGTGAGATACATAAAGCAGCGGTCTAACACTGTTTGAGATATAAAAAAAATAAATAATAAAATAAATAAATAAATACCTTTTTCTACTCAACTTCACCATGATGTCGTTAGCATTACAGACAAGTATTAAAAGAAAAAAACTCTCTAAATGTTATATAGCTCAGGGAACTGCATCTTGTAACAGTTATCTTACCTTGGGATCGTGTACAAAATTTGCACCCTTAGCTCCTGGGGGAAAGTCACCAGAGGTAATGTATTTTAGGCATTCGATGATCGTCTGGGTCAAAATGAAAGTAAGATATGGCTTTAGACCTGCTGAGTACATACAGGATACCTTCTGCGGGAATATAGTTTACCTTTTGCCTTGAGCTAAAGCATCACATATGCAGGATTTTTGACAACTGAAAATAAAACCTTTCTCTGTGAACGTAGCTCATCTATTGAAACCTGTCAGAAACAGCACCTTTATTCTAGGTCATGTCCATCTAAAATGCCAGTTTTTCTATTTAACATCAGACCTGTAATGTTATGTTTTGTCTTTATAATTTAACAGAGTTTTCTACATTTTGGCACCATAACAGTTCTGGATAACTTTGCTGCATTAAAGCAGATTTGACATGACTTAGATTAATCAGGCTGGATGCAAATTTAACTGCTAGGTATCTGACATAAACATAAAGAACTACAGAAAAGTCAAGGGAAATTCATTTAAATAATGGGTATTTGAATGACCATAGCCTAGCCTATAAACTAGCCTATAGAGTGAGTATAGAGTGAGTATAATTTTACACTTCTCACACATCTTAAACTTCTCTTTATCTTCTACAAAAATTACATGTTTTGCCTTCAAACTGTAACATGAGTATATGTGACTGAATGAGTGTGTGAGTGTGGGGGATTGAGAGACAGAAAGAGAGCGAGAGCGCACACACGTATGTGACCCACCGCACAGAGGCAGTTGAGAAAATGTGTGTGTGGAAGAGAGTGCCAAGTCTAGTAATAACAATAATAGCATGATAAAATGCTCACTGCATACCGTGCTGTTTTCATAGACAGTTGCAGGAGTGTCAAGCACACACTGAACTTGCGCTTTTAACACCATGTAAATATATGGCTATATAGCAGTGGGCATCAAATAATTAGCAAGCATTTTCTGATCAGGAAATTTACGTTTTCTTCTTCTAGTGTTTCGGTTCCATTAGGGCATTTAGATGTGTCGCAAATGTTCAGGGGCTGACAGAAGCACATGAGCATTATTTGGTGCAGTGCTCTGCGGACTTATAGGCTAATTTCAGTCTGTTGCCATAGTTTGATAAACGATTTCTTGTCAATGTTATTTAACACTGTCGCCTAGTTAATGGATTCCAGTTCACTTTATTTAATTTCTCATGCACTCCCTGAGATTTGTGTTGCAGTCTTGGCCTAACGTTCCATCAAGCCAGCTGGTTTCGTATGGTTCCGCCCACCAGCAGCTTTTTTTTTCACTAAAAGTGAATGAGGCTGTCTAGCTAACCTGGCAGGAAATATATGAACATAAAAGGGCTAAATATGTATACCTGGTTAAACTGATGTACATCTCTGGTAAAAAATCCTAGGTCTATAGTTCAATTGTTCAACAGCCCTCAGTTTACACCAAAATCCTACATGTTCGCTCATAGAAATGATTAAATATGGTAATGCTCTTCCAAAGCAGACTCTCATAATGAGAATATGCACACAGTACATCATGAGAAAGTCTTATCAAAAATGCTTCTCGACATTGTGGACAACTATTCATGGCCTAATTCTACACAAATTCATGTACACATAAGAGATGCAAAACACATTCTCAAGTCTTGGAGGAATTGTACCGTTTTGCCTGCTCCATTGGGTCCAACCAGCACAGTCATGGGCGTGAAAAATGTGATCACTTGCTTGTCTTTGTCCTGCACGCCAAAGCTTCTGACACCCAGGATGCTCATCTTCTCAATCTTGGACATCTTGGAAGGTTTTTTTTTCAGCCCCTTAGAGGCTTGGACTGTTGAACAGAGTGACAAAATCACAATTCTCACATTTAGCCTACCTTAGAAAACACCAGGGTGCTACATCCACTCCTATTCAATGATGTTGCATCATACATGTCATGTGTCACATGCAAGCTGCATCTTCCTGTAGTCCTATATTTTATTGTATTTTATTGTCTTGTGAACATGCAAGTGCTTTTCTAAATTCTTTTTGTTATACAGAAGTCACTTATTTTTTTACTTTGCCTTTTCACCCAGCCCATCACCAGTATTCTGAAATTTGACTGGACATCTGGAGGTCAAGTTCGCTTATCTGAATACGCGTTTCTTTTAAGTGACAGCCTGTTCTGAAAACTATCCCTTGTGTTGATCAACAGGTGCATGATTGTTATAAACACAGTCAAACAGTCTACTTCTACTTTATTTTTAGGATCACGTTATAACTTAACACTGGTAGAAAAGAACAAAAAATCTCCTCCAACAGTGAAAGAATTACCAGCCATACTGTGTCAGTCTAAGAAACTGTTCATGCTAGACTGACGGAGCAAAAGACACAATCTCACACTATACTCGCGTCGTTTATTTGCAATTCGTAACGTGGACAAGCAAACATTAGTCAGGGCGTCAGTGTGTTCAGTGATCACTGACCTATAAAGTTGTCAAAACTCAAGACCGCGTTACCAAAGCGTCCATTTAAAGAGTTACTGTATTAGTTTAGTAACTATGTGAACCGTAGATTGGGTGTCAATCTAGTTTCCTACCTATTTTAAGTTTTCCTACCTAAGTGCTACACCGTTTCGGTCGCTGAAGTGAAATCCACGTAATGCGAAGGTTTGCAAACTGTTAGCAATTGCTGACTGACAACTTGCTTCTGTTAACTTAGCAGAACACGTTTCATCAACTTCCAAGCTAGCACTGTATTTACGCCTTAAGGAAGTCGTAATAGTATGGGAAAGATTTAGCGGACTGCTTGACTGTTCATCGGGTTAATATGATTTGGTAACCAACACGCCAACTTCCTTAGGCTATGTTAACGCTACATTGTCTGTAATGTTAGTAGCACCCACGTTAGCTAGCCGAATAGCATTTAGCCTCAGCATGGGTGTGAAAACACTGATGTAAAGTTAAGTTCAATTAAATATTTGCAACAGGAGTCTGCATACGTAAAAGCAACACGCTGATCTGCTACTTGTTAATTGCCTACCCGCTCCGGACTGAAGGCAAAAAATTCAGGAACTTAGCCCTTGATGATGTTACAAGACAACTTGGCGCGTACTGAGTGAAGCCTATGACGGAAAACATTGCGCAAGCGTGTACAATGAGGGGGCGTGATAGGTTAATCTTCGAAGCGAAATCTGAAGAGAGATCTGCGGCAGATTAAAGTTTGCCATCCGAAGGTAACTTTGATACTTCACTTTTTGATACTTTGTCCATACATGCCTTGTAATTTAGCACAATTGACTGAGAGACTGGTTGTTTGAAAACATCAGTAAGTCTTGAGCGTAGTTTCCTTAGGTAAATCATAAATTTTGACAGACAATCAACTGATGCTGAACTAGAGCATCTAAGGGCAATCTCTAGCCTATAGAAGCACTGACTCAACATCCGTCCCTATAATTTAGTATAATAAGCACAGTTAGGTTGACCATCCTACAGCATCACTGAACACACCCAGAGCTGTTAAATATACAACCTTATATATGCAATATCAACCTCTGTCCATGTTAAAGTATATTTCTATTGTGTTTGCTATCTGCCATTGAAAAGCATAATTCTCAAACAGGCCTAGGCCTATTTCCCTACAGTTCTGTTCACCCTGCTCCCATTCCCATATGGAAACCATTTATCTTGAACAGGTCTTGTACATTAGAGGCTCAACATGCTGAAACACTTGGTGGTCCTTCTGGTATTCATCCATTTCTCAAAAACTGAGGACACAATTAACGAAATTATTTTCCATCTAAGGGACCTTCGTGATCAGCAGCATCTCCTCACCTTTGTGAGTAGACTTTTTGTATAGTTCTAATGCTTTGGATCTGGATTGAGTGTAAGAAGGCAACGCAACAAGCCTATTGGTGTGTTAATGAAACTTCTAATAGTCTATGTGACGATGCATCTACTAGCCTGTACATTTTTTTTGCTTCAAAAGTATTTCATGAAATAATCTATATTATGCCAAAGCAAGTGTATGAGGGCCGCAATGTTTTGTTCTTTGTGTCTGTAGGTTTTAGGGAGTCCCTATTATCCTGGCATAAGAATCCACTGGAATGTGGTAATGGTCCTTGTGACAGATTTGTGTTCATATAATATACATTTAATATGCTTCTTGTTGATGAATGATAAATAAGCAGGCTTATTCTGAGCCTAGATTGAACAAACTGCTTTTTAGAAAATAAGGACAAATTCATTTGTCATTTTATATTTTAAAACATTGATCAATGACTGTGTTTTCTCTGTCAGTTCCAGTGCAAAAAGGTTGTTGCTCACGAACTTGTGAGAGCATTAGACCATGTTAGAATAACATCTCACAACAGTCATAGACTACAGGAAACTGTGAGAAAACTGCAAATCAATATTGAAGGATTAATTGAAGGATGCCAATCTAAAAGCACAACTACAGTGAGTATCTTTAACAGTATCCATGGTATTGCACAGAATATTCAAATAATCCTAATCTGTGGCTTTTGCAATCATATGCTAAAGCTGTTGATATGTTTAAAATATGTACAATATTTTTCCCTTTTTAGGCAGAGGAGAACTGTGCCAAAGAGACAATCATGTTTGCCAAGAGTAGTAGCATGCCAAACTCAGCTTTTATAGATCGTTATATAAGATTCTTCCAAGACTGGCTTTCAAATCCATCATGAGCTTCCATTTGCCTAAAATTAATAATGTATTGATCACTGGAGGTATTTCAGTGGCAAATCAGGGATCAATGTATTTCCAATCAATTATTTCAGTATGATGAGGGTTTTTTTATTGTGTTTGGCAGCTTCTTTATGTGTGCCAATCTTACAGCTTTATTACATTTTTGTGCTTTTGTTTATCTTATCTTCTGATCTGGTGACTCTGTACTCTCTTTTTGACTACTAGGCCATAGAGGGGATTTCTCATGACTAAGGATGCCCTTAAGAGAGTCAAGCTGTGTCTCTTTTTCATTCCATTTTGCAAAAGTTTTGTTTTTGTGTTTTTGTGTTTGTTTTGTTTGATAGCCTGTCAGTAGTCCTACGTTTTAGCCTATCATAAAGGATTCTCTGACCACAAAGATTGAAAGATTGGTTTTGCATCTCAAGTGAATTTGCAGAAGATACTCAAAACTGTGCACTAGACATGCAGAGAACCCCTGTATGACTGGGCTTGTGTGTCATAGATCTGTCACCCAGTCAGATACTTATGCAAGATTACTGGGTTGTCACAATTCACAGCTGAAATATGATATGGTGATACCAACAGGGGGCAGCATTGATCCAACTCTCACAGAGTTGATCCATCCTTTTTTCAATGTTTTTTTTTTTCCCAGTGGAGAGTGGCGATTAGTTGCGTATTCAGTTATCATCATGAAGATTCTACAAATAGACTCAACAAAATGTACGACCAACAGTTTGAAAACACTGTTGTTGTTTCCCTATTTGATTTGATTTGATTTGATATAACTTTGTGTAGCAGATTCTATCATACACATTTGCTCTCACTCTTGTGCACACCCTGTTTATAGGGAAGGCATACATTTTTTTAATGTGTGCATGTGACAGTCCTCCAAACAACCAAAAACAAAAGTCCTCATACTGCTCAAACCCCTGCTTCTCTGGTATTTATCTGTGCATATGAAGTCACTTGAAAGGCCAATTTAGTGAAGTGGGATCTGAAATAGATGTTTTCCCTTAAGAAAATTGTCTGCCCCAAGAGATCCAAGAGACCACTTCCATTCTCAGTAGACACACACCACGGAAACGCATCACCATGGGCAATTCAAAGATGTTAAAGGAGACAGCAACACAACTACTGATAAGTTCATACCATATTCACTTATTCAGTTTCGCTAATATTCAAATAAAATAGCACTCATGCTGCTCTCTCAGGGTACAGAAACATTATTTCAACAATATATAATAATATACAGTACATTACTTTTAATGCCAATGTTGAGCTAAGAAAAGTATTTACTTTTAAGAATTATTTGGTTTTGTGTGAAGTAACCACATGGTATTGGACTCTTGGCTCCTCATTACATATGTTTCACTCAACATGAGATGAGGTTTTCCTGGAAACTAATCTTTATTGGGGTAGTGTCACCGGGATAAAACCCTTTGCTAAAGGACCTCTGCCAAAGAGGTCATTCATGGTCTGCATCTATGCATCTATTTCTACCCTGGTAATCCTTTTGGGTACTTTAAAAAAAAAAGGAAAAAAAAGCTCTTTTTCTTTTTTGTTTAGCCTGCCAAGCCAGACTCTGACATCAGAATGTATAATCTGGACATGACTGATGGCATGGCTCAATCCTAGGGGCGGAATCATCCGTTGTCTTTCAAACTGCCTCTGCACGCCCAATGACTCGCTACAAAGAGCGTTGTCAGTGATCCTACTAATCCCTGGCAGAGGACCTACTGAGGCCCTATGGTGCATGGTTAGACCTACCTAAACTATTTGCTGCAGCTAGGGTATGTCTAGATTTCTAGGCTAACTTTTGTTATCAGTAAATAAAAAATGAGAATCATAGTACCATTCCTATTATGATCTGACTGTGTGGAGAGATGAGAGGGGTCAAGAGTCGGAGAGGGGTGAGGGAAGGACACAGCGATGCTAACGGGAATAAATACACTGGCCAGATGAAGTGAAATTTACCTACTAATCTTATTTGTGTGGTAACTGCATACCTCATCACTCTTATCCCCTCATGGAGCAATTGAATTAGTCTTGTAAAAAGCCATTAAAATATTGACCCATGTGTTTGTAACAAGGAATCATCTCTCACAACTCAGAATATTTGGCCTCTATTTTTATTCTTTTTTGAATGTATTCTGCTTGGTGGCAATGACATAATGTGTTTTTGAAAGGATGTGTTGCTCCTGTTGTATTAGGGAGGTTTAGAGGTAAACAGGTTTACTTGGCTTCAAGGAAAACTCAGGTGTTTGTGTGCTACTTTCATGTTGTGCTTATGTGTTTTCACCTCTGATAAGGAGGTAAGGAGGACCCATATGAAAATCTGGTAATTAAAGTGCATCTGCATGCACTCACAATACAACATGAGTTTGGACATTTATAATGTGTAAAACCTCCCAAAGGATGGATTCTATGGACACTGAAGCTTCCAGATCTATGTTTCAGAAGCTGTATTGCATAGACTTTATCCTCAGAGGTGTGGTGGTAAAAAGAGGTGGATAAACCACGAGTTCTGTGATCACTTTAAAGTGTCCCATACAGAAAAGTGGTATATGAACATATATGCAGCTAAAATATATTTACATATACATATATATATTTTAATATATTTAATGTTAATATATCCATATATGTCCATATGTGCCCATATCTATTGTAACATTTTCCACTACATTTTCCACTTTCATGTATTTTCAACATATAGGTACTTATATGTAAATATATTTAAATGATCACATGACCAAGTGGGGAATGGAGCTCTGGAGTGGAGTATTACTGCACATCACATTTCACAGAATGCCAAGGTCCCAGTCCACATATTGTGTTAATATTGTCATGTTAATCATCACTGAAATAAAAAATAATCAAAACACAATGCATCATTACACAAAATTAAAGGCTAGCCATATGTTACATATGTGATGCTATTTATGTTTGCTTGAATTTATATTGATGCCTCACACCATCAAGCAGATGACTACCCAAACACTTTAGTCCTTGGGTAAGGGATGATAGCACTGATGTCATGCTCTCTGCTACAACTCCTGAGGCAGTTCTGGCAATGTGACTGTGTGCCACCGCTGTGCCCTTGAGCAAGGCACTTAACCCTAAGTTGCTGTAGAGGAGACTGGCCCTGAACAATTGATAGTTGACAAATTGTAAGTCGCTTTGGATAAAAGTGTCTGCTAAATGCATAAATGTAATGTAATGTAAATGTGTGGTTCTGCCATCCAGTTCATACTATGGTATTGGCTTGTTGAAGATCATCAGACATCTACAGCCGTTGACAAGTTAATCAGTATTTTCCAACAGCTATTAGTTTGTTATAGCTACAACATTCTTGTGACAATGTTCTCATCAGTTTAATTTACACTAAAGATTTCCCTCACTTGGAAAGGTTAGTGTATCTATATCTTGCCTTCTAGAGAAGGTAGGATACGCTGCTTCACAGTGCCCAACTTTGTGTGATACTTGTGAGTGTGCAGTAGGTCGATGGTAACTGAGGGAGCAATTCATTACTCATTAAGTCAACAATGAAGTCATTATAGCAGAGTCTGTGACATATTTTGAGAATGGGCTGCTTGGTTATGGTTATCCTTACTATACTCTGAAAATCATCTGATCTTTTAGACAGTTAGCCATATTTTGGCCGATCCAATCTTGCATTTTGAGAAAATAATCTACACCTCACCAAACAGTAAAGAGAAAAAATAAACACTAGAACTTGAAGTGATATTTACTCATAATCCCTAGATTCTTACCAACGTCTCATTCTTACAACTAGATTGATAGTATGCTACCTGTTCCACGCTCCAGCCCAGTTGGTGGCATTGATGTACCTATTAAGTTGGTTGTCAACCCCCATCAAAATTTTAAAGAAGATGATGGTGCCAGCATGTTCTGTACTGTGATCGTTTGAACAAAATGGAAGCAGCTTTTTTTTTTTTTCTTAGTCCCCACTCTTTATATGGGAAATGTATGATTGCTGTTTGTGTTTAATATCAAATTCACAATAACATTATATATTCAATCATTATGTTGTAGCTGCCTATAAAATAAAGGATATATTTAATACATATTGTATTTTACCATCTATTTAAATATAGAATGCAGGCCATCACATATCTGCATTTATTTCTTCCCTTGATTCTTCTGTATGGAAGGCTGCACCATGGATATTAGATGTTTAAAAAAGACATGCAGAACATATTTTGGTGATGGGAAGTTACTGTCCAGAGCTTGCATTAGAATTGGCAGTGCTATTGCTAAATGATATTGGGTAAAGCAGTGGGATTTTTGAGGGTTAAAAGTTGCATTAAGGTGCATAAACTCTGGATAAACGTAAACTGAACTGAGCTCTTTAGCTCAGTTTGAGCCCCAGACATTGATTTATGTATAATTCAATAGACCTACTCAAGTCTCACACAATGGGAAATTGCTGAAAAATTGCTGCTGTGAGCCCTATTGCATTGGACCACCATTCAACCTGTCATGGAACAGACAGGACGGACCACGATAGCGTCAAGTTGCAAATTGTCTTTATTAAAGGATTGGGGAAAGGGAAAGTGAGAATGTGCTCCAAGAGCGCGCCCTCGGCACGGGGATGCAGGAACCGCGCAGAGCGGAGAAGAGCTGGCAGAGAAACTTGTGGTCGGACAGGCGTCGGGTCGGGTTGCTGGGGCAGAGGAGTTGAGCGTTGGTCGAGGACAGGCGGCGAGTTGGGAACCGGGGCAGGAGACAGAGACAAAACAGAAACAGACCGGGGAACCAGACGGGGAAACAAGACACGGGCTGGAAAAGAGGCAGGGAACAAACAGGTACAGGAGCAGACACTGGAGAGCGGGTTGGTCCGGATGTTGGCGAGGGCCAATGGACCGGACGCCTCCCCTTCTTGGCTGGGGAACAGGGGTGGCTGGTAACCGTAAACACACTGGAATGGGGACATGCCAGTGGCAGAACAGGAGAGGGAATTGTGTGCATACTCCACCCAAATTTGTTGCTGGGCCCAAGCAAGAGGACTTCTGAATGCCATGCAGCGGAGTGCCTTCTCCAGCTCCTGATTGATTCTTTCAGACTGTCCATTTGATTGGGGGTGGAAACCAGAGGACAGGCTGACTGTGGCCCCCAATAGATGGCAGAATTCCTTCCAGAAGGTGGTGGTAAACTGGGGGCCACGGTCGGAGACTATGTCGGCGGGGATGCCATGGAGGCGGAAAACGTGGTGCAACACCTCCCGTGCGGTCTCACACACAGACGGGAGTTTGGGCATGGGAATAAAGTGGGCCATCTTGCTGAAGCGGTCCACTACCGTGAGGATCACTGTTTTCCCCTCCGAGGTTGGCAAGCCAGTGACGAAGTCCAAAGAGATGTGGGACCAGGGACGTGTAGGAACCGGCAGGGGCGATTTTCAGGGCAAGCGCTGGGGCCAGGTTGATCCTGGAGGGCCCCTATGTCATAGTTGCATTCTGCCGAGGACAGTCGGCGTGAAAAGAATGTGCACAGGTGGAGTTTCTGGTCTGTGGGTGACCGCTGGGAAAGCACCGCGCCGACCCCCACATCCGAGGCGTCCACCTCAACCACAAACTGTAGATCGGGGTCTGGCATCTGGAGGACGGGAGCTGTAGTGAAGCGGGTCTTTAGAGTGAGGAAGGCTTGGTCGGCTGCTGGGGTCCACTCAAATCTTTTCTTGGAGCTGGTTAGGGCTGTTAGCGGAGTGGCGGTGGAACTGTAGTACCAAATGAATCGGCGATAAAAATTGGCAAAGCCCAGGAATTGCTGCAGTCCCTTCCGGGAGACCGGAACAGGCCAGGAGGAGACCGCTGACACCTTGGTCGAATCCATCTGTAGCCTCCCCTGCGCCACGATGTATCCCAGGAAAGACACGGTCTTCATGTGGAACAGACACGGGAGTCAGGATTGGTAATGCTTGCCGGTATGTCTAAAGCGTGCTGGTTCGCTAATTCTCTGACAAAGAGCAGCTGAAACAGAGGGGAAGAAATACTAACAGAAATTTGGGAAAACAAGACACAGCTGGGGAGAACAATAGCCAGTGAAAGCAGGTGAAGACGAACCCAGTGATTAACGGAGAATAAGGAAATGAGAGAAGGTGATTGACGTCAATTAAGCTTGTTAATGGCGGAGACAGGAGGAAACGAGAGGAAACAGAGATAGACAGGACAGGGTGGTGACACAACCACTGTGTTTACAGATAAGAAATTCCAATTTGCGCTCCAAGAGCAATTGTAAAGAGGGACTGTATGAAGAACAATGTTTTCTGTATAGGCAATGTCTGTGTGCCTGTTTGAGCATTATACATAACAGTATGCATTACAGTAAATCATCATAATCAGCCATTATTATCAAATATTTTAAATCACATAAGCCCTTAAACTCAATGTACATCAGGATTAATTTGTTGACTTAACGTCCAAAATAGAAAAATAAATAATATGAAATCCAAATCAAAACAGCATCTTCAGGCAAAGAGGATAAAGGACATTTAGCAGCCACTCATAACCAAACAGCAAATTTATGTCTGCAGGCCTGTGTTTCTTTCACAGAACAGCTTTGTCATGGATGACCTCATTTCAAGGATTACATGTCTTCTGAGATGAATAATTTTGCACACTAACTGAAGGCAACTGCGCCTTGACTAAGGGAAATGAATTACATTTCCATGTAAGAAGTGTCACTAGATTGAGTCTGACTTTTCCTTCCCTCCCTGATCCTAACAATCACTACTAGGGACTGGAGGAGAGCAGCATTAAAGGATGAATCCAGTGTTAATTAATCCATAGACCTGTTGTCCAAGCTTTGGTCTATTTGATACATAGCAGCAAACAGCAAAGCTAGCTCTAACCAAATTAGGCACAGAAACTCGCTTTCAGATTTGTTTTTCTGTGCATCATTCAGTTAACCTTAATCATCGGTTTGGTGTTTTGTCTATATTTTTCCTACAGACTGCATTGGGTGACCTCAAAGAACAGGGTTACTAATTGATTCATACCTTTTGATTTCTCCTTTAATGAAGGGAATGTCAGATAAAAAGTCAAGCAAAGTCTGCAAAGGTGGATAAAGGCCTCTGCTTGCTGCAATTCAATGCTCAAACGATCTAGGAAACGGAGGGGGGGAGTTATAAACGAAAGCCAAGAGATCTCCATGAAGGGGCAAGTGTTAAATGATAATTACATTGTCTGGAGGCACACCAGACCATATTATATGACAGATTCATTATAATGGTTGCCCTCACCCCAATAAGATCCTGATTGGTTTTGAAGGTTAAGGCTTCCATATTCTGCCCATGCTTCTTTCAGGTCTCCCTCTCAGACACAGAGATGGTTCTCCTAGCAGCAGAGGATTTTTGACTCTGCATAATTCAACCATAAAGAATAGATGCTGGCTTGCATTCATGAAACATGAACGGATTATGACCTGCTGAAGGACATGCCTCTGTTCACACACACTGAGAATGGAGAGCAAACCAAAACTGATCAGCATGAGTCCCAGGAAGCCATAGTAGTCAGAGAAGAACAGGACAAAAAAAGAAACTAGCCCTCCATAGCTCAGCTGTGCTCCTCATGATAATCAGACTTCTGGGTCAAGGACAGTGGATAAGTAAGAGGGTCAAATGAGTGTATTCACATGAACAATCTAAATCACAATCTATCATGGCACACTCAACCCTCTGTATAATATGGGAAATTCCACGGAAAAATTGACTTCTGTCACATCATACATATACATATATACCATGGCATTTTAGTGGTGTAATGGACTAAAAGTCCATTTTAAGTGTAACTGCCTGTGTTGCCAAGTGCTGTGGGGAGGTATGAGAGTGAGAGTGATAGAATTTGATGCAATGAAAACCAATCATGAAACGGTAGTCAACACTAAATAATGAGGGCAAGAAAGTTAAATTTCTTATGCCTACATCTGTTGGTGTTAGCTGGCAGTTTGCAAATTTAATCTACGTTGAACCAAATGCTGTTGTTCTTATACCGCCAGCACTCAGCAGCAGGTATATAACAGGTCTATGGGACAGATTGACTGGATTTTTCCTTTTAGATTAGCTTTCCACAAGTAGTGCTCAGCAGGCCGCATGTCTAATAGACAAAGGGACAAGCAAGTGTCCTGGAAATCTTTAGGATCTATCTATCAGAATGCTCAATGCATCCAGTCAGTCCTCAGGGACAAATTCCAGGAACTGTTACATCATTTGGATGGTAATTCATACTTTGATTGTTTACCAAAGGATTCATGCTGTCATACAGCTGTTTTTGCTGGGGTTTTGTCAAGGAGGTTGGAGGAGGTGGAGGAACTGTTCATCAATTGGCTGCTCCTCCTGACCTTGTCAAAGCACGGCACTGAAGCACAAATTCCTCCTGGTGGGCAGGTTCGCACCTTGCATGGCAGATTGTGCCATTGGCCTGTGTGTGTGTGTGTGTGTGTGTGTGTGTGTGTGTGTGTGTGGAATATAACGGCAAAGCATTTATATGTGTGAGTGAATTGGTTGAGTGCTCAGAAGAGTAGAAAGACACAATCTGATGCTGTACTTTACTGAGTGACCATGTAAAGAGAGACTGGGAATATAAGAATAGGAGTAATCTCACAGTGTAAAATTGCAAAGGCGTGAATGATACTGAATGGTTGCCCTATCTGAGTGAGAAGTTATTTTGAGCCACCATTCAGTCATATCCCATCTTCTATA
Source organism: Tenualosa thibaudeaui (assembly GCA_027481765.1). Lineage (NCBI taxonomy): Eukaryota > Metazoa > Chordata > Actinopteri > Clupeiformes > Clupeidae > Tenualosa > Tenualosa thibaudeaui. Next base: position 23,514,801 of record JAIFZK010000009.1, read on the forward strand.
GCTGGCACTAAAATAATCCTCTCTCTTTCTCTCTCTGTCTCTCCATCTCTCTCTTATCTCTCCTTCTCTCTCTCTGTACATCTCTCTCTCTCTACATCTCTCTCGCTCTCTCTACATCTCTCTCTCTCTCTCTGTCTTTGTCTCTCTCTCTCTCTCTGTCTGTCTGTCTCACTCTTTCCCCCTTATGGTCCTTTTTAAGATGACACAAGATACATACCTATATGATATCATCAGTAGATAAATTACAGGTCAAAATCATACTGAGAAAATCAAAGTGTTCTCATTGATGTGTTTTCTGCAATAGCTCATGGGGATTGAAAGGAGCATTGTATAATGAGAAAACCCAGAGAGCTAACCTCAAAACAAACAATCACATCTATTGCCTTTGTGGAGCTTTACACACACACACACACACACACACACACACACACACACACACACACACACACACACACACTTCTCTGAGCCTGTCAATCTCACAGAGACTGTCACAAAGGAAAATCATCATCATTTGCCCATTCAGTGAGCTAGATTGCCTAAATAATATATTTTCTTTGAAAGTACTTTTCATGACACCAAATGTCACTTCACAAGTATACTGATGTGACACTTCAAACAAAACAGAAATAGAAATACAATAGAAATAGAACTACAATTCTAAATCATATTATCATATCATATTATATAACTGATCTTACTGAACTGACTCTCCTCTCTGATTCTGCACCAGTTTTCCTCAGGTTTGATGAGATATACACAAGAAGAGGAGAGAGTGGGAAACAGATAGATACCTGCTGTTGTATGGCCATCGCAAAAAGTCACCAAGACATTGGAGCCTTTTGTCTCAAATAATCCAAATCACTGCAAAGATTAAGGCTACAAGTGTTGGGTTTGGAAACACACACACAGGGAGCATTATGGCAGCTTTAGCTGAGCAAATAATAGCAAATAGGGCTTAAGTTCTTGACATATTTACCACACAGCAACAACATGACTTTTACACTAAAGAGGGGACTTCACTAAACAACTGCAATGTGTAGCATCCACCTGAGTTATGCGCATTACTACTGCATATTGTATAGAGGGCCCGGTTAAAGGAGAAATCCAGTGCATCCAGTGCAACAAAAAATCAGCACTCTACATGGACAAAATGGTTTACAGTGATCAGTTTGGTGACTTAAAAAACAGCAACAGTCTATTCCTTCTAGATTAAAAGTGTATTTTTTTTTACTTAAAAGTATTTTAAAAGTCTAAATATATATGTAAAATTTTCTGCTCAGAAGGATGTTGTTGGGAGACAAGTACATCCAGCACCCTGGACAGCGACCGTTCGACATCTGGGCTGGGCTGCTCTCTGCAGTGTTATGTCAGAGTGTTTAATCTAATCTTCCGGATATGTTGTTGAGACAATCTTGTTACTGGTCTTTCAAAAACTCATTTGCACTAATGATGCACTGTCTGTCTTTGGCCATATTTTTGAAAGACTGCTAGTTGCTTCAGACGGTACACTTACATTTAAAAAATATATATCCCAATGTCTTGCACTTTCACACACACACACACACACCTACAGACTCACTGGTTTACACCTGACATAGGTGTTAAGACTTCTCCCTCGGTATGCAGTTGACAACCCGCATACTGGGTCTGGAAGCAAAGAAGTAGCCTCCCTTTCAAACACCAAATTCACTTTAATCTGTTGTGCTCTGAAAACAAGCCCTCATGGACAGCCACTGCCTCCACTCTCCTGTCTTCCTAGAGCAGCCTGAGGCACAGTTACTACCCAAGTGACTACATTTCTGACAGGAAGAAAATGTGTGAGAGCTCCCGCACACATGCAGGGTCAGGTCAGTGTGAGGGTTTTCATTTGAGCACATCTTCTTTGACAGAATGAACAAAGGCCCGTTAAGTAATTGATACCAGCAAAGCCATTATTTACTTGATTTGTGTGAAGCAAACCATAGTCAGTTTAGTCAGTTCAGAAGTGCTTCAGAGTCATGTTATGTCTTGTGTCTTGGAAAGTCTTCCTGAAAAGCTCCTTGTTTTCACTAGAAATATGGTCAACTGTTCTTCCTCTATAGAAGCTTATTGGTTCCCCGCAGATATCAGCAGCCAGAGACAGAGGGAGAGAACAAGAGAGAGAGAGAGAGAGAGAGAGAGAGAACAAGAGAAAGACAGTAAACAACTTCTAATTTGTTTAAAGATCCACAAATGTTTGACTGGATATTTTTATCATTGGACTGTTAAAGCAAAACTGATAAACAAAACTCACAGACCAAACAAAATAACTGTTTCATTCTTTAATATTATTTTAAAAATAAAAGAAAGGTAGAAAGTTTTCCTTTCTCACAAAGTAGTAGCTTCAATAATATAGTCTGATTCTCATATTTACTTACTTTTTACATTTATCAGACGCTTTAATCCAAAGTCATTTACATTTGTCAACTATCAATTACTTCACAGCCAGTATCCCCTAGAGTGACTTCGTTAGTGCCTTGCTTAATGGCATAACCGTGGCAGCCAGGTATCAAACCCACAATTTCTAGGCTACTAGCATGCTAGCCAGGTTCCTTGACCGCTACACTACCACCATCTCATTTTCCTCTAATGTCTTTCAGCAAAGCAATCTTTGGTGTTCCTTGTGTCACAAGGAAGTTACCTGAATCAGGATGGGTTACTGGAGACTGGGAGATTGGGTGGACGATTATTGTCAATACACTGAATTGCTCATTCAGTTAGACTGTCGGGATGAGATCGGCAACCACACATGTTAAGGTTCACCTCTGACTGGTCCCTGTGTCGAGAGTAGACAGTGTATGCTGCAAGAAAACATGCCTGATCACGCTGCCTTCCAGGACTCCCACACAAAGTTGTCTACATGAATTACTTACACACATGCACATGCAAACATACAGATGAGTACACACATACACTTAAAAAGACAGTCTCTTCCACCCACACATAAACACACACACACACAAACATACACACACACTTACAAAGATGTCCCCACCCCCCAACTGTTGAGCACCTAGATGAATAACATCATGGGGATGTTCATTTCCTCACTAAATGCCCAATCACTTCATCAGGTCAAGAGTGATGCATGTGGCAAGAATTCATTAATGTTCCTGAATAATAATGTTATGAGAGAACATTCAGTAATTACACAGTGGTTATAAATCCCTGCCTCTAATATCTCGTTCTCTTGAAAGGTATCCATGTGCAACATTAACAAAATGAGAACAAATGTGAGCTGTTTATACGATTTGCAGCAATGTCTCCTGTGATTTACCCAGCAGATGGCCTCACTGAGCCTGCTTACGTGCAAATACACTCCTGTTCTGTTCATCATATGTGATTAACGATAATGTTGTAAAATCCGCCCTCTTATTTCAATTTGAAAACTAGAGATACATATTTCAAATGCGTATGTGAGGCCTAACTGAAGACTATCAAGGCCAGAAAGCATCTCAATGAAAGGATTGGAGCATCTCCATGAAAGGATTGCATTTTTCCAAGGCATTCTTCCAAAAATGTCTGCGTAAACATAAAATGAACGAAACGAGGAACAGGGATGTGTTTTTCAGTCAACCACAACACACTCAGAAAGGACTGAGCCGTGGAGAGGTAGAGGTTGAGAGAGAAAGTGCTAGAGGAAGGGAGAAAGAAAGAAAGAACATTTTAAGACTGCCTTGTTATGATAGTCCCGTTTCCGTAACGCTACAAGTCAAGCGCAACGCTTCAGACCCGTCTACTATATGAGCCACCACTATGCGCCAACTTAAAAACGGGTAACCATGAAGTAGTACACCTGGAACTCTCGCGGAATAAGCAGTTGTTCGAGAACAGATCGGGCAGCTTAAAACAATAAGTACTTGGACTGTTAGCCGTGATAGCGACACTTCAAGAAGAGAGTAAACTTGACCAAATTCATGGGTGCGGGAATTTGGAAAGTGAGTGATAATACCATCAGGAAACGCTGCAGCGCATTTCTTTCGGCGCGTGCAATGGCTCGCTCCTGGCTGGATTTTCTTGTCTAAAGGTCGAAGAATGACACCAGACAACAAGTGAAACAGTTCAGAGAAAGTACATGAATTCCGGGGTGAATATCGGTATCGACACGTGGTTTCTTTGTTTTTGTTAAAAAGGGAGAGATTAACAACATGTGACGAGGACTTATGACATGGAAATTAAATATCGGCATACGCAGATCTTCGAAGCCCATGATTCTGGTAATAGTGTTTTTTTTTCTTTATGGGAAATATCTGCCTTGGGATCATAATTCAGTTTAAGGCAGTGGCTCTTCAGGAATAAAGGTTTCTGTATGGACATGACATGTTGTTTGACATGTTGTTTCATGTAATTGGAAAAGCCACATAACTAAATACTATATCAAAATTGTATAGTTGCCATTGCCTGAATGTCACCAGTGTGTCCAGTGGGGTTGTTTTGAGCGTGCTCACACTGGGTTTTATATCGGCTAGATAAGGACAGAAGCGCACGGACACGCCTCGTCGGTCATGAACGGGAACAAATCAGACCAACACAGCACAAGTATGATCAATAGATTATATTGATTGGCTCATATATAAGGGTAGCGATCGGCCTTTCCTATGGTTATTTGACGCGCATGGAAGAATTTGTTGGGAAAGTTCTACTTACCCGCTTTTTATATCCGTGTTTGGAAGAGCACAATTCTGAAGATACAGCACGCATTTGGAGTTTCTGACAAAATTCAAAGATTTGAAACTTAGGATTTTGCAGACATGTAAACTAAAATGGGTGATTTCCCCCACTATCTGTTTTACGACTAAATAACATATGCTTTAAAATTGAGGCGGACATTTTTTTGCATGATGATCACCACATTGAGGATGGTGAGAGTGCATTTAAATCAGCGAAGCGCACGGTGGATGGCTAGAGAACATTTATCCATTTAGCTGCTTTTTCGCCGATAAGGGGAAACTATGGGGTGATTCTAGCTTTGGACAGCAGGCAGTAAACCATGGATGTGAACTTCTCCACTGTTCTGGATAGCAACGTGTCGGAGAGAGACTCGTCTAAGCGCGTTCTTACCGGATGCTTCCTCTCTCTCCTCATTCTTACCACTCTACTTGGGAATACACTTGTGTGTGCGGCTGTTACCAAATTCCGCCACCTGCGCACCAAGGTAACAAACTTTTTTGTCATCTCGCTGGCTATCTCTGACCTGCTAGTGGCTATCCTGGTAATGCCATGGAAGGCAGCAACAGAAATCGTTGGGTTTTGGCCCTTTGGTGCCTTCTGTAATGTCTGGGTGGCATTTGACATCATGTGCTCCACTGCCTCCATTCTAAATCTTTGTGTCATCAGTGTGGATCGTTACTGGGCAATATCGAGCCCTTTCCGCTATGAGAGGAAGATGACTCCCAAGGTGGCATTTGTGATGATCAGTGTGGCATGGACGCTGTCTGTGCTCATCTCCTTCATACCCGTGCAGCTCAACTGGCATAAAGCACAGACCACCAGCTACAGTGAGCTCAATAGTACCTATGGCGCCATCCCGCCCGACAACTGCGACTCCAGCCTCAACCGGACGTACGCCATCTCCTCCTCCCTCATCAGTTTCTACATCCCTGTCGCCATAATGATTGTCACCTACACCCGCATTTACCGTATAGCCCAGAAGCAAATCCGCCGCATCTCAGCCCTGGAGCGGGCAGCAGAGAGCGCCAAGAACCGCCACAGTGGCACAGGTAACAGCGCCTCTGTGGAGTCGGAGAGCTCCTTCAAGATGTCCTTTAAACGAGAGACCAAAGTCCTCAAGACCCTGTCAGTGATCATGGGTGTGTTTGTGTGTTGCTGGTTGCCCTTCTTTATTCTCAATTGCATGGTGCCCTTCTGTGAGCCTGGCAGCGCTGGAGACAATGCCAACGACTTCCCCTGCATCAGCTCCACCACGTTTGACGTGTTTGTGTGGTTCGGCTGGGCCAACTCATCACTCAATCCCATCATCTACGCCTTCAACGCAGATTTCCGCAAGGCCTTCTCCATCCTGCTCGGCTGCCACCGCCTCTGTCCCAGCAGCGGCAATGCCGTAGAGATTGTCAGCATCAACAATAATGGGGCGGCCCCACCACCCCCACCGGCAGTCATCTGCAACCTGTATCAGCCCAAGGGGCTCATCCCAAAGGAGGCCAACAGCAACAGCAGTAGTTATGTCATCCCTCACAGTACTCTGTGCCCAGAGGACGAGACCCTGCACAAGGAGGAGGAGGTGACTGGGATTAAGGAATTTGACAAACTCTCGCCCTCCATGTCCACTAATTTAGAGAGCGACGCAGACGTCTCGCTGGAGAAGATCAATCCTATCACCCAGAATGGCCAGCACAAATCCCTCTCCTGTTGAGCCTGTCACTCCACTTTTGTGGCATTATTGGGTAAAAAACAACAAAAAAACAAGTTACAAATGACACTCAAGTTTGTGTAAATTGAGAATAACCAGCAGAGGGGTTGGAGAGGGACCAGAATCACAGTTTGGTTAATCTAAGATGAGCTTCACTGAAGACCTTAAAAACTGTTACTCAGAAATGTGGGAATCAAAAGAATGTCCAAATGTGATGGCACTTTAACCTGTATAACTATCTGCAAAATGCTCTCAGCATTCAGTAATACTACTTGCCTCAACTTGAATTAAACAAACAGGCAAAACATGAGAACAAAAATAGTGTTTCACATGCATGTGTATACATATTTCTGAAACGTTTGAAAATATGTATACATCCATGTAGGCCTACCTGGTTTTATGAAGTGAGCTTAATCATTTTTCCGGAATGCAGTGAAACACAATGAGGTCATTAGAGTATTAGTCGATTACCTTGTGCTTTACTTCCACTTGTACAGATCAAAGGCAGTTACGAGTCTTTGGTTCAAATTACTTGATGTCAGTGATGTTGTGTACATAGTTTCCACTGTTTATCAAAGTTGGTTTGACTGACTTCTCAATACACTGCTATTTGTGCTAACTATAAGGAATCAAATAGATACAAGTGTGGTCATCTCACTGTTTTAACATGAGTCTGTGGCCATATACTCTTTCCTAGGTGTTCTTGTTGATGGTGATCAGGGGGAGTGTCAGAGGGAGTCGTAGGGATTTCTGTGTTATTTCAGTTGTAAGATTTGCACTTGATGATGCCAAGAGAATTTTTTTTTTATATACGTTCAAGCCCACTGGGAAAGGGACTGAGAGAAGAGAACAAACACAGATGAAACTACAAAGCCAGTTCATGGAGGTTATACTTACATTGTCAGACTGAATACAAATGAACAAATGTCATGTTTATTTTCTTGTAGCCCAAGCGGGAAAAGCAACAGGCTTCCTAACAATGTAGGGAAGGCCTTTGTAACATACTATTTTGAGAATTTCAAGGAGGTTGATGATGGACAAATGTTAATCTTTTATTATTATTTGTAGTTATTTACAAATACTTTTCCAAGCAAAAGGATTTCAAACGGCCCATATTTCTCAAACATTCCATTGGAACTCGATAGTATCTTCCAGCCAAATTCCTTTATGAAGTAATCACCAGGGCAACAAACTCCCCTCCACCCCCACCCATCCTCTGGTAGAAGCCCGAATACAGTGACAGTTTCCAGTATGGGTTGAATTAGCCATCCACACTAGGGCCTCAGGGGACAGTAACCCAGCTCTCACCCTTGTTGAAGGACAACAGCCTGTTCCACTTCTACCCTTCCCCGGTTCTGTGCAATTAAAGGTTTCAGTGAAAAGGTAAAATGTCTCCAATACATAATTTAAATGCAATTACATTACAGTACTTGGTGAAATGACAACACTTGGACTTGGCTGTTGGACAGGAAGGTTAGATGCCATGCTGTGCCCTCTCATAAATAGTGGAAACGCTGATATCGAGAGGCAGTCAGGATTTTGTTTTGTGGCTAGAGAAACAAATGGACCAGAAAAGGACAGTCTGTGTAGGTTAGTTTCACTGTTTCACTGTGGCTCTTCTTACCTCATAATAATCCTCTGGTTTTGCTCAATCTTTGGAGCGTGTGATCTTGATAGGTGTTTTAATTCAAAATTAGAATTTAAAAACACTTGACCTATTTGATTGTTTTTTTTTTAAGATTGAAATATTGATGATGCTACCCTGGCTTAAAAGGATTCCCTGTTAGTAACTCCATCTCCTAAATGTTGTTGTATACAGATGGTAATGTAGTGTATATGTGGCCTGTGTGTATGTTGACATCTCTGCCTTGGTCTTTTAGATATAAACAAACACATTTGCAGCTGCCTGAAAATGTCAGGCCTGTGCTTGGTTGGAGAAAAAGCTGTCTGGATTAAAAATGACTGCAGTGTTTTTCATGGTCAGTGGTTGAAATAGTTTAGCTCTACGGCCCCATAAGCACAGTCCTTTGAACACATTTAGACATGCACACTCATGCGAGATATTCAGTATTCTCGGAGCAAGATTTGGGCGGATTTTTGTAACAGGCAATTTTTTGGCCCATTGTTGATGGCAAGGGCACTCTCTCTCCAGCTGAATTGACAGCATTTTTAGTGTGTGTGTCGATGGTCTAGAATCAGTGTGCTGTGGTGTAAGTCAATGTGACAGGCCTTGTAGCTGTAAGATTAAGACTGAAGTCCACAGCTCAAAATGCTGTGGTCTCGTGTGCCACTGTGTTATAATGAAGGGTTGAACAGAGTAGAATTGAAGTGATGTTGAGAGAGTGAATCAATGCAAGCAGCGAGACAAAAGATTCAATGTAAAGGCCGCCTTGCCCTCAGTGAGCTTGGTCTTTGCCATATGATCATTAGACTAGATACTGTACCTTCATTTCGGGATGCGGTCCCCAAGAGGCTCATTGTCCTTAACTGTCTTTCTCACACACACCGTATTTGTTTATTTTTCTCTGTTATTTTTTAAAGTTTATTTCACTCTCAATTTTGTTTTCTCTCTCTCTCTCTCTCTCTCTCTCTCTCTCTCTCTCTCACACACACACACACACACACAGATGCACGCACACACTCTCTCATCATTTTTGTACTGGCAGATTTATTTATATTTATTGAGATTCTGCATTGCGCCAAATTGATTGAAATTGATATGAACAAGTGTTTTTGGTGCACCATTGAACATTGTCTCCTCTAGAGCAGAGTCCTATAGGCTTGTTGGGAGATATCATGCTTATTTACCTTTTATGCTTGTCTGAACAATGCCGGGCAGGGCAGGACCCTAAGGGTTGGTTGCTAGTGCTTGTGGATCTTTCACTGAAATTAGGCAAATATTGTCAAATATAAGGGAGGCTCAGGCACAGGTTTTTATTGCAGAACCAGCCTAGCCATGGGTGAAGTGCCATTTCCTTAATCTCAGTTAAAAAGAAGAATTATTATTGTACTGTGCTTTTATGGCCTGTAGTTTAGTGTTGCGACATCACTAATAGAGAGCTGAGTCACCAACAAACCAAATGAATGGATGCCAAATTCAGCCATTAGACAGTTTCTGTTATTATGTTAATGAGTTATAAAGAAAAGTAAAAAAATGATTTGATGAACTTGTTTTGAAAGAATCATCCCCTACCTCGGTATTGAACAACGAAGTGTAACATAGTAACAAACAAACATACAAAAAAAAAGAAAATGTAATGTATGATGTTCAAATGTAGATGTGAACACAAGTGCTTTTTATCTTGGGGAAAAAAATCTTAATTGTGAGTAGATAATTGTGTGTGCTGTTTGTCAAACGTGGGCTTGTGGAACACAAAGAGATGCCAGTAAGATTTTAAAAAATGTTAATGTGCTGCTGTTGTACAGGAAGTTTCAAGGGTAAACCCTCAGATTCATTACAGTATCTAGTTTACAGTTTGTATAAAATGTGCCCTTTGTATTTGCTAAATAAAAGTGTATGTACATTTTTTATTTTGGCTATTTTCCATGTCACTGATTCACTAAAAGGAGACATAGAATGGAAAAACACTTTGTCTTGGCTTTGAATTAGGAGAGGGTATGCATAGCCAAAGAGCTATCATAAACATGAGGCATGATTGTGGCCTCCCTCATATGAAAATCTTGGACTTGGAGAAATAACCACTAAAACATGGGTGAATTAGAACAAAGCCCATACAAAGCCTATGTGATGTCAAATAGCACAAAGCAATTGTAGTTTAATTGTGGCTGCCAAAGAGGGTGCCATTTAGCCAGAAGGACCATTCAAATACCCAACCTTAAATACAATGTTGTTGATTAATTTGTTTATTATAGTCTTTAACACCAGAACAAGATCTAATACTGCATTTATCCATTATGTAACCCCTTTAAAAATTTGTTAGCATAAAGTTAAGTATCTAGGATTATTTAGCAATTCTTTCTGCTTCACTGAGGTACACTAGTAGAAGAAGTGAACTGTATATGCTCTCAGGTTTACTCAAAGACAAGCATTTGTTCTCCTTTCCTACAGTCTGGACAGTGAAATCTGAGATGGTATTTTTTTTTTTAAATGATTTACAAATCAAATTTTTTCATGGGTACCATGAACAGCTTTCTTCCACATTACAACCTACGTGCTGCTATCTAACATATAAAATGTAATTTGTGTATATTTTGTGTAAATGTAAATAGCGACTAGCACCAACTACATCCTAAAAATAAAGAGCCAAATGAAGGCCCAGTAAGGCTTAGAGGATTTTAAAAAAAGCACAATTCACACTCAGGTCATGTGGCCCCACTGGTTTATTGAAAAATCAGCTCTTGATGGGGGATCAATGACCATTGATCACACTGACAGCAATACATTTATTTTCCCTGCTGCTTTGCAAATAGCTTTAGCATAGGTATTTATGTAACACGTCTGTGTGTAAATTCAGCTGTGCACTAATGTGAGAAATAAAAAAAAACACAATATAAAAACTAATTGTAGTGCCAAGAACAAAATACTCTATAACTTCAAGGAATATTAGCTAAACAGTTAAATACAGCCTTGCCATGACCTTTGGTCACACTGTACTTTGTGCAGCACTGTGGCCCATAATTCATCAACTCTCTTCACACATAGATTTTCTGTAGGACAAGATCCTCAGTCTATTTGTGTCCCTGAAGCAAGCTAGGCTCACTTATATTTTTTCCAGATTCATCAATAGAAGCATTCTTGGTAGTTGTAAGTTTTTTTAACAACCATATCATATGAAATTATATAAAAATAATATAAAAAAACAACGACTTTCCCCATGACGGAAATATATAAATATATAATAATTTATTTTTGCTGTGAACCAGTTAGGCTTGACAATGTGCAACGTGTCAGCACCTAAGTGATTTTAACCTAATTTGTGAATCTGAAATCTTGCCTCCTGTCTGTCCCCTTTGCCCTATCTTGCTCTTCCATTCACTCTCTGCCTCCACCGTTCTCCTCACCCCCTCTCCTCCATACGTGCATATCCCTCCTCCAAGTAATGCGAGTGAACAGAGCCTTTTAGAGCGGTGTGGAAATGAAAAGGGAAAGCTCTTGACCAAACCAAAACACACAAGGGCTCTCAGCCTGCTAGTATCCTTCTTCCCGCTACAGGCAGGACAAGAAAGAAAGCAAGTGTTTCAAATGGCACCAGCTTCAGCTGTTATGACAGGACAACCACCTGGAAACCGACTGCAGAATGTGCTCTGCCATTATCTGACAGACACCATGTGTGCCGAGCATGTGAACGCATCCATTAGAGGCAACCAGCTGAGCTGTGGAGAGATTGTCTGTAAAGGAATATGTTATGCGTGAATGACTGACCTACTGTTTATTCCTGTCACGCACATCAAAACCTACATCTCTCCCTCTCCATTCTCATAGCTCACTCTCTTTCTCCCTGGCTACTAAACATATGCAAAACAGATGTACAGCAAGTAAACACAAACGTGCACACACACACACACACACACACACAAACACAAACACGCTGTAGAGGCATACATATATACATAATCACATGTATAGTACATCACTAGCTGACTCACCAAGTCATCTTCTCTCCAAAACTACACATTCATACATTCAAGTAGACGAGGGGAAAATGTACAACTATTGTTGTATATAAACTTCTGTCAGATGTTCTTATGGCACTTTAGTGCAGTATCCAGTTCTTCTTGCATTTTTGTATCACACATAGTTAATGAGATCATTTGCACATTCTGCTGGATAATAAAAGGTAACATATTTGTGTGATATCTTATGTTTTGTATATGAATATTTTTATTTCCGGTGTAATGATTATGCACGTGGTGACATGTATTTACATCTGCAGAACACACAGACACCCCTATATCACGTACTGTTTATGAGTTGATACACACAGCTCACACCCAGAAGAAGATGAGCTAGAATGGAGAGATGAGAAAACAGAGAGAGAAATGGAAAGTCAGAAACGGAGAAAGAAAGCAGGATTGGGAAAGAGAGAGAGAAGGCTAATAAGTGACCTGTATCAATGAAGATCTGGCCGGAGCAGGAGGCAGTGGCTGTGAGCATTTTTAAATGTGTTTATGTAATGACGCTCGCCTCCCATCACCCACATCATCACCTGCCCAGACACCCTCTCCTCCCTTGCTAAAATATCATCTCCGCTAAGGCACCCCGCCAGCTCACATCATGGCAAATAACAGTGTTATTGTTGTTGTTTTTAGTTTCTAGTTCTTTATTTGTTGATTTCTGGTGGGGCAGTAGTTAGTCTGGGACTCTCTATCCTCTTCGCTTTTTCCTTTCTCCATTCAAGTGCAGGACTAATTACATTTGGGGCCAAAGAAAGCCCAAGCCAATCACTGGATCAAATCAAAACAACAGGGCATAATTGTTGTTAGGGTAAGTGGGCGGAGGGAAGCGCTGGATGTGTTTTCAGGATTCCAATGACAACAATAATATAAACCAGGCATCAGCCCAGACCAGGCCCCCTTTGTGGCTGGAACCTACACTTACTCTAATCAGAGGTGTTTGAAAAACAAGGAGAATGTTTGAAGCAGTGAGATAAAGACACAATGTGTATGTGTGTGTGTGTGTGTGTGTGTGTGTGTGTGTGTGTATGTTGCTTGCTCTAACCACCACAGGGGAGTGAGAAACGCAGTTTCGATTGCTTTGTATGTCTTGTACATGTGAAGAAATTGACAATAAAATGTATACCATGCCAATTTATAGCATACCGTATGTATGTGTGTGTGTGTGTGTGTGTGTGTGTGAGTTATGCAGCTTTCTTTGATTTAGTTTTGTTTTCCATTTGATTGCAATGAAAGCAAATAATTGAAACATGAAAAATAGCATAAATACATAATAATAATACATATCATTACACAAGTTACTTGCTTATGGTCGGTTATGGTAGTGCCTCTCCACAGTCCTCAGTGGTGTGTGATGGACTGTAGGCAGCATCTCCGGTCATTAAAATGACTGGGGGAAAGAAGATGGGAAGAGCTAGTCTGTATGCAGGCTTAATGCAGTAGGGTTACTGGACAACACTGAGGTGCTGCAAGTCTCACACACACACACACACACACACACGTGCACACACACACACACAAGCAACCTAATTGCACAAATGAATGTGTACACTTTTTCCCTCTAATTATCTCTCTCACTTAAGTGTACACACACACACACACACACACACACACACACACACACAAACACACACACATATACACACACTGAGAAAACAGAGCTCCGGGGAGGTAGCAAGTGAACTTAAGGAGGCCACAGACTGGCTGACAACGTGTCTGGTCAGTCGGTGTGTTCTTGTCATAAATGCTTGCGGGTGTATGTGTGCCACTACTGCCTAGGTTTTCTCTTCCACCTACACATTCATGTGGCCATATGTATCCCAGGGTAGCTGATAAGCTCATACTCTTGGAACATGCACAAATTATGTTAATTGTAATACATCTATGATATGTAATTAACCTTCTACAACACAACAAGCCTATTTGTTTGTTACTGTTAGCTGTGACTATGACATACATAAAGATGCAAGAGGACTATGAGTGTTAGCGATATAACTAAGCAAGCCAAACACATCCTTTAATTGCTGTTCCTGTCACTATGTATAACTGCATATAAAAACAAAAACTGTTACTTCTTGGGGGGTGAACTTATCTGTACCATAGACAGTTATGTGCCCACGGGATCCAGGTTCAAATCTGACTTGTAGCCATTTTCCAATCCTACCCCATTCACTTCCTGTCTCAGACTGTCCTATCACAATGTCCCCTCTAAGCCCTAAACCCTTGGGTACTTCAGTGGCATGAACTTCATGGCAATTCATGCGAGTTAAAAGGACACCAGGCAAGTCTTGTTTTTGTAACTTACACCAGTATCCTCACCAACACATGTGGATTTGTTTGGCAACCACATAACAGGAACCAGTGATGATCTTTTTTAAAGTGTTATGTTGACTGACAAGGTAATAAACACGATTTCATGAGATTCGTATGTAAGATATTTTCATCTAGCGAGGGCTGTAAATTTGTAAACAGATTGTGTGATATGTGCGAGTCATTTGACCATCAAAGTAACTACAAAGCTAGTCAATTAACTAACTAACTAAAACAACATATACTCTTGCCTAGTGTCCCTTTGAAGGACAAATTCAGTAGCCCTGTTTAAGGTCACAGATTACTGTTGGTAGGAAAAAGAACCAGAAATTTGGTGCAATGTAGACTGAATAGCAAATCGTCAGCTTACACTAACTAACGAATAGGGCACAGAAACTGACTTTTCAGTTTAATTTTCCCATGTCCCATTCAGTTAACACTAGCTGCCAGAAATCCACTTTGAAACATTACTTGGTCACCTGGTCACCTTAGTCTATAGGCGGGTTTAAAAATGTGAGCTCAAAATATCAGTCCTCCTAAGGTATTGCTAGGTATTGCCTATAGACTAAGGAGACCAGGTGACCAAGTAAAGCTATACAAGCATGTACTATATGTAGTGTTGTGCAAAAACACAACCTTGTGTTTAGCTCAGTGAACTGACATTCATTACTTCAGACATAACACTGGCTACAGCAAGATGAAAGTTCTCATTCCACTAGAAACAGATGGAAACTTATTATGGAAGCTAGATTCAGGTGTTGTGTAAAGCTACACTCAAAATAGTCTAAACTCTACAGCCTTAACAGAATAGGCAATATACAGTATATCACAAATATTCTCAACAGCTCACTGCAAAATAGGCCACCCAACTCAGGTGTGATATATTATAGATATTTATAGCACATTTTACACCTGCGAGTTGGGTATATTCAATATATAGGTCACCACAATTAGATGCGATGTATATCATATACCGCTTCTGATTGCGGTGACCTTTTTTTCCAACGGCCTGTTGTCTGACTTGAGGAGGATCTCAAAACCCTAGTTGTGCGTTAATGGCACTCCCATCTGCAACATCAGGAAAGCACTGAGTGTGAGCAGTAGTGCCTCAGCAGGGCACTCTAGCTGCTCTCCACATCACTTCTGCTGCCTTTGGTGTCCCAGAGGGAGGGGAGACCTACCTGCAAGAGGTCTGACCCTAAAAATAAGACTCCTTGGGCAGACTGTTTATTTTCAGCATGAAAAAGATGTCCAGATTTCATGTGGCATTGAGAATTCCAGTTTTGTGTGCCAATGCTAACTTGCTTGTGTGTCAGCTGGTCAACAACAACAACAATAACTGTGTGTAAACGTGACGTGCAAAACCTCTAATCCCGATCACTCATCTAAAGGCTGTCAGGCTGTCTCCTTTGGTGCTCTGTGCTCCCAGGAAAGACCATGAGTGCCTTGTTCAAACAGGTGATGGCTCTGGCCTTGGGAATGGACATAATAAGCCCTGCCTGAGAATAATTAGTGGTAAAGTTGGCAGAGGTTGGGGAGTCATATTCTGCACACGTGTGTGTGTGTGTGTGTGTGTGTGTGTGTGTAAGAGGAATGGGGGGGGATATGAGGGACAAACAGAGTGTGAAGAATGTGTGTGTGTGTGTGTATGTTTGTGTGTAAGAGGAAGGGGGGATATGAGGGACAGACAGAGTGTGAAGAATGTATGTGTGTGTGTGTGGTTCTCAAACCATCACAAACAACTCTGTTGAATGCATGACAATAAAGCCATGAAATCACGGTTTACGTAATAAACCGCTGTCCTGCATTCCAGGGCCTGCACATTGCTTGCCACAATCGCACTGTTAAGAGCGAAATACCTGTCTTTCAGTTTCATTGTCCTATGCCCCATTCAGGTAATGTTGGCTGCTTGTTTGGTGTTTGGTCTACGTTGTATCAAATTTTCTCATCCTTTTTCCTATAGCCAGCATGTCAGACAACAGGGATTGAATCACATTGGATTTCTCCTTCAATGAAATGTAAACAACAACAACAACAACAACAACAACAATATTACAGTCGATTACATGGACCGGTGTTTATTTCTCAGAGGAAATGGTTAAATGTCAGTCATTACACAACTCTACCATTATGCAGTTATTTCACAAAACTACTACTTTAATTTAGCTGAGGTCTTGTTCACAAAGCCAGTCTTAGGCTGTCAAATTGTTTGGAAAGACTCCAAACTGGCTGACAAGGTAATAAACACGATTTCATGAGATTCGTATGTAAGATAAATTTCGGTTTCATTCTGTGGTGAGGTAACACAGGTGAGGTAACGCAGGTGAGGTAATGCGTGTATCTAGAGAGGGTGTAAATTTGGGTGAGGGTAAAACAGGTTGGGTGATGTGTGTGAGTCATTTGAGCCCAGTGTTATCCAGTGTTGAGGTACAGCTTTTTGTCAGCAAGAAGTGGTCATCTCTATATAGAATACAATAAATGTTTATTTTACTCATACAATGTGGTCTTGATTGTTAAGACCAGTGTTGGTAGTTCCCTGTGAAATATCTTTGCTATAGGAATTGTTACAGTAATGTCTGGATGCAGTGTTACTGTAATGTGATTCAGAGCACTGTGACATATTGCCCACCCAGGCAACTGGGCTTCGTTCTTCTTGCAAAACCATTGTGTATATATTTTTTTCATGCACACATTCTCTCTCTCTCTCTCTCTCTCTTTCTCTCTCTCTCTCACACACACATGCACACACAAACACCACACACACTCTGAAGGAATCCATTGTACGAATCCACGCAGGAAGATTAGGCTGAGAGCTATTTATTTATTTGTACAACTAGCAGATAAGAGGTGCAGTCTATGTGCCCTCCGAGGGTTTTGCATAATGAGGCCATGTCTTCAAATGACAGTTTTCATGAATGGTGTGTATGCCGTTGCTAACACCCCTCTTCCTCAATAATCCCCAGACCCAATCTACCGCCTTCTAGTACCTCCACCGCACCCTCACCCCCACCCCCACCCCCACCCCCGGCACTCCTGGTATCAAACGGTAAGAACATTCCATTGGAGGAATTACTGTGACCAAAAAACAGCAACTAGAAAACATTTCTTCACCCACCATCCAGTATGCCTTGTAAACATTGTAAACAAGTCCATGCTTATGTCAGTACAGGGATTTGTAGTTTCCCTAGCATGTGTACATGATGATTTAACTTTAAACACTGATTAGGACTCCCAACCCAAGCCCTCCTGGTATGTCTATGGCAACCTTGTTTGTGAGTGAAAGTATATTTGGTCAGATTACAATTGGCTCAAGCAAGGAATTCAAGGTTGTGTGTCCTCTCTGGTGGAAACTTGGTCAAATACTGCATTAATCCAATCAATGCTCTTCAGCATTAAAACCAGTATCAACAAGTAGAAGTGGGTTGTTTGCACAGTGTCAGCACAGAGTATGCATAGACAATGGCTACGCAATACATCCAATTCATTCATTCAATTTGATATGATTTCTTGTTACTCCTTTCTGACTGTCAAATGAATAATCCTCATCTGTGTACTGATCCCAGTTATCTATCTAGCTAAGTCTGTACAAAATGCTCAGTTAACAACTTGCGTAGCATGGTGCAGACCTCAGAGGTTGCCTTGACCAGTGATCATATGTCGTATGCTAGGCAGGTGCAAGGCCTTGGTATGTGCAAGTATGTTCCTGTTTAGGCGTTGTGTGGTTTGCTCAAATCTAAACCCTTGAATGTGTCCCTGAGTTATGTATTTAAATGGGGTTCCATCCTGATTTAGAAACTGTTCAAGTTATTTTCCACTGTTTAGGATAGATTTATGATTATACTTTTGAGTACATGTAGAGCCCATTTTCTTTTTACACGGTGAGAAGGATCCAGACGAGCTATGCTACAACATCTTGGTTATCCTGTCTCAACCTCGCGGGCAAGACAGAAGAGTAACTTAGTCTGAGAGTCTTTAGACGTCACTCTGTTACTTCAGCTTTTTATTCCAGTTATTTCATCGATTATTCCATCCAATCAACAATTGTAATGCAGTTTATAATAAATCATTGATCCTGCTCCAAAGCAAATGAGACGTCCAATCTTCTATTCTGCTAGAAAGAAAACACAACACAACTTTAAGGTGAACAATGACTTCAGGAGAAAAGTCAAACTGGGAAAAACCACCAAAATCTAACACTACCCTTATTCCCCAGATGAGAGTTGATCAAGTCTCAGATTCAGTCTCAAGCACTTTTTTCCACATTGCCAGGCAGCCTCTTCTCTCTCTCACTAGTGAATTTCCTGTCTATGTGTGTGTGTGAGCATGACTCAATTTCCCTTTTTTACTCTGGCCTGCTCTCTTTCTCTCTCTGTCTCTTCTATTATTAACATTTTGTGTCTTATACTAATACAGACAATATCTGAACCTTAACAAGCCCCAAGCTGCCTCCCCATCTGCCTGTTGCTGTTTTAAAGAAATAGTCCAGAGTCAATCAATCCATAGCCCTGCTGATTGAGGTTGGTGAGGGCTGTCGGTCAGAATAAGAACTAGACAGTTTGGAACAGCGTAGACCAAAATGGCGAAAGAGCTGAGGGCAGGGAAAGTTTGTTGCAGGTCCTTTTAAAGGGCAACGTTTTCAGCGTCGTAGTCACTTTGATGATTAAATGGCTCATTCCTGGGTGGATGAAGGTCTCTCTCACCCACCTCTAGTGTAGATTCCACATCACTACATTTCTGAATCTGAAACAGCAAAGTGGTGAAAACAAATCTAAAACTGAATGACACAGAAATTTAATTTATTACCAGCTTGCCAGTCAATGTAACGCACTGGCTTTGATGAATTAGGAGAGGCTGCGCATGGCCAAAGAGCTATCATGGCACTGCTGTGCCACTTAGATACAGCCACTAAAACATGGGCCAATCAGAACAAAGCCTACATGTGATGTCAAATAGCACAGAGCAAATGCAGTTCAATTGCTGTTGCCAAAGATGGTGTCATTTAGATAAAAGGACCATTTCAATACCCATTCTAAATATATGGTTTTAATTGGGCTTGTAAAGTTGCACTTGAGTTTGTTTTTGATAAGTTAAAGTTGATAAGTGTGTATATATATGATAAGTTAAAGTTGGTATATATATATATATATATATATATATATATATATATATATATATATATATATATATATATATACCAACAGCACTTGGTAACCTTGAACAATTTTTCCTTTAACATGGAGAAGAGAATGCATCCTTTATCAGATCCAACCCTTTACACAATCTTATTTTCCATATTTTGTTTTGGCTAATTTAGTTTGCTGGCCATTTGACAGAAAAAAAAGGTTCCAGGATTAAAAGCGGCAGGTCATTCTGTTTTATTCCGATAATCATTTTACTGGGTTGAAAGGGATTATGCATTCAGATGATGGGTTAATGTAGCTGTGCACTACTTAAACATAGCTTTTATAATCAGATATATTTCCAGCGGAAACAAGAACTCTCATCTTGCAGTCACTAGGGATGTGTCTGAAGTAATGTGTGTCAGCTCACTGATCCAAATGCTTGATGGTTTAAGAAACCTGATACACAGAGAGAGACATACATAGAAACTGGAGACGGCGTCTGCAAGAAACAAGAGCAAAAAGCCTTGTATGAGGTGAGGTGAATTTGCTCATAAACACACACACACATACACCCACACACATGGCCATGCACACAGGTACGCCATGACACTGAGTCACAGACTAAGCTTGCTGTCTTTTTTTAAAAGAGGGCATTGCACTCGAGCGATCCATGGACAACAAGGCTCTCAGATGCTACATTTTTGGAGATGCTTCAGAGATGTTTCACGTCGGCTCTCCTTGACCGCGGAGATGCATCCTGACACATACACACACACGGCACCCCATGGCATATGTCTGTTCGGCACACACTAAGACAAGATCAGGCTTGCCACACCTAAACACCACATGCTCAGGGTTACAGCAGTGTCACCCCCGATAGATCTCACCCAGGTCACGGTCACATGTGCCGTTCTCATGTCAGGATCCCAGGGGCTAAAAGGAAGCATGGGTTTTGCCAGCCGGAAAACACAGGAGATGGTCAGGGCACGGATACTGCACTTACTGTGTTATTTCAAACACAACCTCAAAACATCCTGTCACAGGTTTTCACCTTTGGGAAATGTCCTTATGATGACTGGAGGCTTTACATACACGCAAGCACACACACACACACACACACACACACACACATAATCAGACACGCATGCACAACTATAACTCTGTCACTGGCCTGTATGTAATGGGAATTTAGTGAGCCATTACATTTACTGTGCATTTAATAATTAGTTACAGAAAAGCAATCCCAGAGCACACCTCCTTCCACCCATTCATACCTCCTTCCACTAGTTCATGATCTGAAATTTGACAATTTAAAATAAGCATATAAGACAAAGGTAGCTGTGGTCCTGACGAGTCTCTCTTGATCCAGATGGCTCTGCGCTGGCCCGGCAGTATTCCAGCGAGCATCCGACAAGCTAACATGATCAGCAAAAGCTCCCGCGGGTTGGCAGTAAATGAGTTCCTGGCTACATAGAAGGAGAAGGGGGCATGGCAAATTTTAATACATTTTAATAAATGTTTCTAGAACAACATTTATCATCTCTTACAATAAACTGAGCATTGTTATACAAAGATCAATCATCAATAAATGATCCTCCTCTCACAGCAAATAGACAAATGAGACATCCTTGATGATGTTCTAGTGATTTCAGGCGCATGAGCCAAAGGATAGAGGATAGAGGACAAAGGTAAAAGCAAGCCTTTTACCTACTTGACCAATCCCCTCGTTTTTTTTTTTTTCCCCAAAATATGCACTCTGCAGTTGACACTTCAGTGAATCCTTTGTTTACTAATGGGTTATAATCAATGCAGACAGCGCCTAGCTGAACGAAAGCATTTAGGCTACATTAAGCAGCCACAGTGTGTGCACTGACAGGCTTGATGGAAATGGAGGACAATGGGCTATCAAGTCTAACCTCCTTGTGGGATTTGCAAGGAAATGATAGAGGTGGCCGGGGTGTGGCAGTGAGGACAGGCACGGAATGACATGACAGGCAACATACTTCACCATGTCTTGAGATATCACCGCTGTCCGCAGCGAGTCCAACTTTATCGCCAGCGTGCTTTTGTTGTTATTGTTATTGTTGTGGTTGTTGTTGTTTCAGGGGGTTTAAAAGAAACCTGATCCATCAGATCAACCAGGAAGGTTGAGTTCAGTTTCTTCAAGAGAGCAACGAGGTAGAGAAAAAAGGAAAGATAAATCAATTTCCACAACTGCCTCAGAAACCTTCTCTCTTCCGTGAAGCCCTGTTTTTTATGGTTATGGGAGAGTATACACTAAAATGCATTTAGACGTCTTATTCAGCAGCTGAGTAATCTACTTAATTTCTGCTCACATATATGCACACACACACACACACACACACACAGAGAGAGAGAGAGAGAGACAGACTCAGCTCATTCAGGTCACTTGAATAAAGGCTTTGCTTTTTTGTGGGCAAACCAGATGGGCAATGAATGGGCACCAATTTCAGCAGAACAGAATGGAACACATACACACATATACACACACATTCATACACACACACACTGTGGTAAAACCATCAGGTCTCTGTGGACCATTAGATCTCTACCAAGTGACACATGAGTAGAGGCTGAGTCTCCCTCCCCACAGGAGATGAGCTCTAGAAGACACAGGCCAGCCAAGGATAGATTGTCACTGTCAAAAGGGGAGCCACTGGGAATCCTAAGGCAGGCAGGCACTGAAAGGAACTCACACAACAGATCTTCTAGAGACTCTCTCCCAGTGTGTGTGTGTGTGTGTGTGTGTGTGTGTCTGTGTGTATGTATGTATGTGTGTGTGTGTGTGTATGTGCGTGTGTGTGTGTGTGCACGCGTGGTGTGTGTGTGTGTGTGTGTGTGTGTGTGCGTGCGTGCATGTGGAGTGTGTGTGTGTGTGTGTATGTGTGTATGTATGTATGTGTCTATGTGTGTGTATGTGTGTCTGTACGTGTGTGTGCGCTTGCTGAGTATGTGTTTGTGTATGCGTGTGTGTGGTATGTGTGTGTATGTATGTGTCTATGTGTGTGCGTGTGTGTGTGTAGGTGTGTGTGTGTGTGTCTGTGTGTGAAGAACAGTACAAGAAGCTGCTGTGGTAAATAGTTAAAGTCATGTTCATCAGGGGAATGAGGAGTTTGCCAAATGGAAAAAAAAAATTCCATACCCAGATAGCTGGCATGATGTAACCATGTCATTGGACATGTTTTAGTTTGGCATGTCAGGATATGTCATGTGTTGATTTATTTTCCCTCTGCACACTAAGGCTCTGGGTACAGGGAGCCACACAACTCTCTCCGAAGAATGCATAATTATGACACAAACACTCACACTCACACACACACACACACACACACACACACACACACACACACACAGCCACACTGGAAGGTGTGTTGTTAGACCTCCCAGAATAGATTACCCCTGGTTCAGAAAGCACCAAGCACCAGAAAGCTGCCAGTTTCCTTTAGTTCACGACACGTCCACCGAGCACAGTGTGTGCACAGAGTGCAGCCGGCTGAGGTACCTGCTAGGGAATACCAATAGAGCTCTCTGGCTTTACTAGGGGGACTTCCACCACTTTCCAAGGGGATTAAAAGAGACTGAGGAGCGTAATGTGTTACTGTGATGAAAACAGCGATTATTTTCGCTCAATTAGTTCTGGGGATATTATATTTAACACTTTTGAAATAAGCAATATGAATAAATGAATGAATAAATACTACTAATTTACAGTCAGTCAAGTCTTCTCTGTTTCATCCTCTGGATGGCAGCTGGAAAAACCTTATTATACCATGGTTTATTACCTTTCACTGTGTTTACCAATGTCAGCCATCATCAGCAACCTCATGCAGTTATAGACAGGGAGGCTTCCCAGAATCCCATTGATTGTGATCTATGATATTGCCAGTGAGAACATAGTTTATCTGCATGCCATTAGTGTCATGTACACATTGCAGATCTCAGAAGACACTGGAACTGTCTGTAAATGACTAAGTCACCTGAGGGTGTAATCCAGCTTGCAGTTAATATTCCAAAAGTCATGTCCTCCAGCGCTGCCTCTGACGCTCGCTCTTAAAGGGGAATGAGCAGATGGTTCACTGAAACATTTTGGGGGCAGAAATGGTGTTTAGACAAACCATGGCTGCTGTAGTCTTGAGATGTATCTTGACTTGTTTCCATCTCACAGCAGCAGCAGCAGCAGCAGCAGCAAAAGAAGGTCTAAAAATAGTGTTGAACTTGCACCATCTGGGGGTATAAATCTAAGCCCATCCTAGCAAAACTAAATGCCTTCTTAAGCGGACATTATCTAACACTGAGAATGGCAGCTTGCCTGCTGAAGTCGCTGTAAAGAGCATGAACTAAGCCTCTACACTCTCGTCTAATCAGTTTCCTCATCCCTCTGCTTCAGCCCACTCCCCGACATAACATACACACTAGAGATGGTACGACTAAATGATAAACATTACATTGTTTAATGCATTTTTTGCCTTTTTGCCTGATGTCATTCACAGCTGCTTTCTGTGTCATTTGTTCACTCACTCACTGACACACACTCAGGCACACACACACACACACACACACAGAGGGAGAGAAAGAGAGAGAGAGAGAGAGTGAAGGGTCTATGGGGTTTCATTGTCATCCAGTCCGGTGCTGCTCACAGACCATTCACAGGAGCTGGTTTAAAATAATTGTGGTGTAGACCACACACAGCCCAACCCCGAGTCCAGAACTATAATTCCAGCCTGAGGGGGTTGTTGTAGAGTGTAGATATTGGATCTCAGACAATCTCAGACAGAGCAAATCTCTTGAACTAACTGTGTAACTGCCACACACACCTCTGTGGATAGAGAAGTTGCATTGTTGTTGCACATCTTCAGTATGTGGTGGTCAGGGATGCATTGAACAGGTGCGTAAGAAGACGTGGCCAGGCTAGAGTCACTGTTGTCTGCGTTAGGGAAGAGACAAATCAAAGTTACAATGTTCAACTACTCCCTACATCCTTGACACACACACAGACAAAACAGTATTGTTTTAGTCTAGCTGATGACATACATCGACATACAAGACAGATGCACAATCTCACTTTCAGAACTTTCAAGTTCTGTTTTCTTTACCTCAATACCCCTGTACCTCAATATCCTTTCCTCATATAACCTCAGAGGATGAGTTCAGGACAAAGACAACAAGTCCAAATGCAGCAACATTACAGTTGATGTGCAAGGGAAACTTTACAATGGACTGGCACAATGGTGGTTAGAGGCTGAAATGCTATAGACGGTCTCAGCCATGTAAATAAAAACAATGCTTCAGTGTTCTGTTTCATTCCCAAACTACTTCCTTTGCATTAAGATAATATATGGAATGTTAAACCAGAAGCCTTTTGGGAACAACTATGACGCTAATAACCAAACTCTCTTGAAACTGTCCATAGGGGTTCTAAAATGTTCCTGCCCTAAGCATAGAGCAAGGTTACCCCAAGCACAGGAATTCATTTGGAATTTATTCATTTCAGATGGTAACAACAGTCGCTACAGTGAATGAAATCAAAAGGATTTTGTTTCATCTTGGTAAGCAGTTGTTTGCCACATACAGAGCTGTTTTTGGGGGAATGACATCATTCCCTCTGTCAACCATCCTGTCACGCTATCAAACAGGTTGATGAGGGCTTGTTCAGGGTGTTAACATTATGACGCTAGTGATAATAATGACCACTCAGTAACCTTCAGTATTTACACACTATAATTTAGCATCAGGTCAGGGATGGTACCAGGTTCTAGTTACCAAATTTTAGTGATGGAGTTGGACTAAGCTGGTAGCAGTCAGTGGAAAAAGGCCAGTTGTTGCCCTGCTTATTTGGTTGGTGAAATTTAAACCAACCAAATAAGACTTAGACCTTATTCACACAGCAAGCAGTGCATGAACAGTGCATTGCAGGCGGTGTACATGAATGGTGTGTTTGCATCTTCCACACCAGAAACGGTCACCTGTGCAAACAGGCTACTGCAAGCCCTCCTGAAAATCTCAGTCAATTTCGGTTGATAGTAACAAACAAAAATGACATCAGTGGACAGAAATGTTACAAGACTTAGGCCATTCATTCAGCCTCTGAGGTCAAAGCCAAAACTCCATACAGCAACCAAAATCATTCATAGTGGGTTACTGTTTATTCAAAGATGTCATGCATTCACATATGTGCAGAAGATTAGCACACCATAAAATGTGTGTTAATTGGATGCATACTCATTGAAACAGATATTTTTGGATTTAACGCTACATGAAAATTTTGCCCCTAAGTGCCAACACCATAACACAAACATGCAGCTGTTTGTTAGCACAGCAGGGGCATAGAAAAGGCCATTAATAACATGCAATTAAGATAGAGTAGGATATTAATTACATGCAGTTGGTGAATAATGAACTTTGAGGATGACTAAATCCCAAATTGTACAAATTGTAATACTTTGACATGGGAAATAATTTCAAACGATTCTGTAATCTGTTAAAATATCCAGTGAGAAATGCCTTTTTTATCATATGTGAAAATAATTCTTATTGGAGAAAGGAAATGTTACTGCTGATTTTCTCTCTCTCTCTCTCTCTCTCATATAAGTCCATGGTCGCCACAGGCCTGATCCTCTCTGTGAATTACTTTGACTTTCATTTTGCTGTAACTGGGCTTTTTCATGTTCTAGAATCAAATCAAATGTGACAGCATCCATGGCCTTTTTCTATGGCAGTGGAAAACACAAGAGAAGGAGTGCAGAAGTGCAAATGGAATCAGAATAGATTCCTCTGACAGAAAGTTGTGTGCAAGACATACACACAGCCAAATAACCATCAATAATCATCTCAACAATGATTTTTTGGGATCAATAAAATATTTCAAAACAAACTTTTTTTTTTTCAAAAAAGAGAAAAGACAATGAAATCTAATCTAAAATGTTAAATGTGCATCTCCTTAAAAATGTTAAATTTAATCTAAAACGTTAAATCTGAAGCCTGCCTTAAAAATAAACTATATTCATACTCAGTGCAGGCATGATTTCAAATGGAAAAGGAGGGCAGTAAACCTTGAAGGTGTTGACAGCTTAGGACAGTGATTCCATAAATATCCTGTAGGAGGAAAATGTGTTTTTCTTTCTGTATGAAGATGTGCTCCTACTTGCTGTCTTCATTATGACAGATTTTATGAATTATAATTTATTTATTCAATTAATTGAATTAATTCCCCTTCATACAGTGAAAGGTTATCATCTACTCCACAGAACCTATAGGTGATTCACGCTGGGTTTCATCCTGACCACTAAATGCCGCAGCAGAAGCACATGTACATTAGTCCCTGCTTAAAATCCCCAGTCTCATGGACACCATTAATAAGAGCAACTGGGAACTCAGCTCTCCATGTTTATTTTACCAGACAGAAGGAGGTCAGGGAAAGTGCTTGTCATTATCAGCAGTGAGGAGGGATGGATGGTGCAATTACTGCCTGTGTACACAGCAGAGAACAGCAGCAAGCCTAACAAAGAACAGATGAGGGAGGCTGAAGTGAGGGGGGGGCAAATGCAGAAGGGAATTTCTTGAATACTTCAGGTACAAATCAACCCAAGTGCTCAGCATCAACTCAACTTGCAAGCTTAACACCCTATGATTACAGCCCACAAGAGCAGTACAGACAATAAATAACTTGGCTAACAAGCACTTGCTTGTTTGGCTATTTATCAAGCAGCGCTATTCCAAGAGAGCTTTTGCTTGGGTATTTATTGTATAATTAGATCTTTGCAAAAATTATTCTTCAAGTAGTAAATAAATAAACAAATAAACCAACCAACCAACCAACTAACCCCTGAGTTGTGTTGAAAATGCCAGAAGCTGCTAATAAATTGTGGTCTGACTGCCTCTCTGTGGAGAGTGAGTCATTAAATGATGTTCTGTCAGCCTCTCCCAACAACACTGTTTCATTCCCATAAAATGAGGCAACCTCATTATTTTACCCACACAGAGATAGCCAGTCCCTTCCATGCTAACCTATGCTGTAGGCTAGTCTCAAGCTGCCCCAAACACACACAGACACACACACGCACACACGCACACACGCACACACACACACACACACACACACACACACATGCACACACACACACAGACATGTACTTCTGGGATCTACCTGATAGTTTAGATCCAGGTGGAGATAAAATTAGAAACTATTTCACCTCTTCAGGTCCTAGTGACCACAGGATGTACCTCTCCCTAAACTTTACTTTTGATGAGGGCTTTGGCCCAAGGGAAATTAAACTAGGTCAAACATCTTTGGCAGTGGTCTCATCTTTTGGCAGTGGATAGGCCACATTCATTTGTCAGTCCTTACTTGACAAAATAAACTTAATTTATTATTATTATTAGTAGTAGTAGTAGTATTAGTAGTAGTATATCTTTAGATATCTGTGGAGCTTGTCATAGCATTTTGAATTTAAATTAACCTGCTTCTATTCAAAGCTATAAACTCTAGGAAGCAGTGTGGAGGGGTTGGGGCCTGGGAGCAGGGATGAGGTATGGACTTATTGTTCATACTTGCCTTATCTTAAAGGTCACTGCATAGAGCTGGCAACTCCAGCAAAAGATACAAGATAGATGTTGCCATTAATGGTCAATTTCCGCATTTCTGCATATACATTCATTCATTAAATCTAATCAACATGAACTCATTAGTTGTCACATGAGGGTCTACGTCCTGCCACAAAAATGTTTGTACCACATGGAGGATAGATCTTTCTGTTAGAATTCCATGTTATTTATTCAGAAAATACTTTAATTTTTCTAAATTTTATTAGTGCATGAATGTAGTGCATACACATCAACAGGTTTGTCTGAAAAATATTCTTATATTCATGCAGTAGATATGTTTTAATCAATGCAGTAGATATGTTTTAATCAGTTTAATCAGTTTATTTATCGTTTTATTTTGATGTCAACAGAAACCCTCTGTCTCCTGATGTTACATGTACACTTGCCAGGGGAGGAGTGCAACTGTAGCATAATGATCTATTACCATAAATGGACAGGTGCCCTGTTTCAAGTCTGTGGTCATATTCCCAATATCCCACCCCAGTTTCCTTCTCTCTCTCCTTCTCACCTCCCATCATCTCCCAGCTCTCCTCTCACAATAAAGGAAAAAAGTTAAATCATTTACATACACTGGTCAAGATCATTACCCCCTCCAAGAGACAGCCTAGCCACACTGCCCCATTCATTTTAGATATTCATCAGGTTGATGTGTTCAGTGTGTGTACTTATGATGCATCCAGAGCAACAGTAATCGATTTAAGGATGTCTAGAGGTGATTGTCCTTGCACTCAGACAAAGTTACAGATTCCACTAATTAGAGTCTTTTAGTGTCGTTTGTTTGAGTATGCTATCATATGTAGAGAGGCTTGTTAGAAAAACACAGATTCTTTAATCTAATGATGTGTGTTCCACAGGCGTGTGTTTTCCATGGATTTTCAGAAACTTGTCATTGAGATAACTGAGATAACTGAGATATCAATGCAGTCATATGATGGAATAAGGTGAAACTGAAGTTTTGATAGAATAGCTTTTTAAACTGTCAATTTAGAGAACAAAACCCTTTGACTTGAATGTCCCCAAAACCCATCATAAAGGAGACATGCATACAATTCATGAATATCACTAAGTAAACATGAATGAATGGTGGTTTTGTGAAACCTTGTGATAAGATGCCTGAGAGAAAGCATGAAGAAGAAGGCTCTGTGGACAGATGTGGTCAGTGATTTCTCTAATTAAATGAAAACAAGCTCAGATGATGAATACCAATTGGCCCAGCCACCATTGAAAGATCTTTTTTCACTTCATTGATATGCAAGGAGACAGAGGAGTCTAAATGTGAATACTTTCAACGTGAGGTATGCATATCCACTTATATTGTTCTTACAACTAAAACAACAACTACTACTGGTGCTACTAGAAGTACTATTAGTACTACTGCTACTACTACTACTACCACTATTACTGATACTACTACTACTACTACTACTATCACTATTACTACTACTACTACTACTATTACTACTGCTACTACTACTACCACTACTGCTATAGCTACTACTCCTACTATTATTACTACTGTTAAGACATCTTTCACAGAATAAGGGCTTATAAAAATGCCCATTGTGAAGTTCATTCTCAATATT
Source organism: Tenualosa thibaudeaui (assembly GCA_027481765.1). Lineage (NCBI taxonomy): Eukaryota > Metazoa > Chordata > Actinopteri > Clupeiformes > Clupeidae > Tenualosa > Tenualosa thibaudeaui. The sequence continues at coordinate 23,544,461 of JAIFZK010000009.1, forward strand.
GGAATCAAACACTGTAGGCAATATTCAACAAAGCTCCCTAATTTAGATGTGTGTGTGTACATGACTTGCTGTGGTGAAAGGAAAATATCCCTAAAACTTTGTAAAATGACTTAACACAGCCATTGATTTTGATCAGTAGCAAAAACTAATGCATGCATAGAACTGTTCCTCATTGTCCACTGAATCAACGAGCCATGGCTTCAAAAAGCTTAGTGCCATTGCTGCATGTCTATTGGTCTCTTTCATATTCAAATATTCATGGCATTGTTGGGGCCACCCAATTAGTCATATTCATGATATTGATAATTTAAAACAGATATCAAAGTGTGCACAATAATATGAGGAGAATAAAGAGGGGGAGAGCAATTACTGATAATTGCTGTCTGAGTGTGTAGTGTGGGTGGATGTGTTCAAAGGCTGGTCCAGGACCATGCAATCTCCAGTGTTTCACAGCAGCTTCTAATGGTGAATCAGGGAGGATGGATGGGAGAAATGAGGGAAAACAGAAGTGTAAGGACTCGCTAGGTGCTTGACTGATCCACCAGCAGAAAAGCGCGAGTTGATTAAAAAAAGGTCATGAACTTAATCTAGCTAGTAGGGCCTTTTAGTCGACTGATTTGCTAGTCTGATGAGGCTAATAAAGAAGTATAGAGTAAAGGGCATAAGAGATCATTCAGTGAAGGTGGCTGGCTCTTTAATAAGAGGGAGTGTCTAAGTTTGATCTGTCAGTTACCTGTGACGATGCTATCTTATGTAAATACAGCAGATGCTCTGGATGCATCATAAGTAGATGCTATCTTATGACATACAGCAGATTTTACTGGCTAGCATGACTGTACGACCACACAACTCGACTTGTTTTATTCTACAAGTTCTGTGTTGACTGGAAGTGCTAATCAAGACAAGACATGTGTAGACTGATGACAGTTGTCATCAGCAGTGATGCCCAGAACATTTTTCTGAGGAGAGTTTTGGCAATTCCATGTGACGCATCTCAGGCATCGTCAGTAGAGCGAATGATATGCCTGAACTGGAGTCATCATTGATTCTGATGACTGCAGAGTAGAGGTTGTGAGTGAGTCAGGGGAAATTGTGCTTGAAAAAGATTATCAGAAAATGTACCAAATGGTCACCCATGTGCATATACAAATATAATGAAATAAATGAACAGTTAAAAAAATGAGACAGTGTGTGTGTGTGTGTGTGTGCATGTGTGTGTGTGTGTGTGTGTGTGATGGGGTGAGGAGGCCAGGGTGGACTCAGGGACAGACAGATGTTGTTTTTACAGGCTTTCACTGTCTGACAAACCGACTAACTCACTCCTCACTCTCCAACTTGATAAGTAGCACAAGACAGAAAGAACTAAAGAAAGAAAGACAGAAATAAAGAAAGACAGAACTCAGATGATGAACTCAGAACACAAAGTCAGAGCCTTTGAACTTTAATCCAACCCCGAGGTTCTGCCCCGCTTCAAAAATGAAGACTTTCATTGTTTTCTTTGAGACTGTGATTTGCATTACCCTCTGGCAGCTGTATACTAATTTCCTTCATAACCTCTCTCTCCTTATGATTTTTGTCCACTGACTAGGAGAGAGAGACAGACATACATTCTAAAGATACTGCATATTCAGAGACCCAGGCTCAAATGTCAGATAAGCCGAATGACTAAGAACTAAAGGATATGCACTGCCACGGGCATTTCACTTCCTGCATAATCAATACCTAGACAGCTCCGTGACCTGTATTTGTATATCTGCATGCAGAAAATTGACACTGTGCTGAGTTTTAAATCAAGCCTGAAAGTGATACCAAGGTCTCTGTCCTTTCAACTGAGTGTAAAGAGCCTCATGTGGTGAGCATGCAGTGTTCCAGTACAAGCTGTTTTCACTCCAAACTGATACCAATTGAGTACTCATCCACTGCTATAGTTGCATTGTATCTGAGAAATCTTGAGAGTCACTTTTGTCATTATTTCGAGGGGTTACCTCTGTTGTCTTTTTATTTCTTGACTTGGTCAGACTTATTTGGTCAGATGGTGGTGGGTGAATAAATGTAAATGACTCATATTGAGTGTTTATATCCCCAGACTTTCAGAGTAAAGTAGGATAGTTCTCTGGAAGGTGCTGAACACAAACTAACTGCGTCTGTTCTTGGAAATGGATTTTACTAGCCTAAGTGATCAATACAGACTGCTAATGATCACAACAGGACTGCCTGTTTACACTTTTTTTTCCTTTTCCAGTATCTTTCTTTCTCTCTTTTTGAGCTAATGCTGTGATTTATTTTTATAATTTGTATTTTGCAATTTCACTACATGTCTTACATTAATATTTCAATGAATGTGACAAATAAAGTCCTTGATCCTAGTTGGCTGTGGGACTGTGATTGGGTTAACTTTACAAATGTACAAAAAGAAAACTAAGGAGTCTGTATAGAGAAGCTTTTCAGTAGTGTTCAAAGGCTATATCCTGACTACATTATGAGGTGCCCTGATATATAATTGCAATTATAGGGACCTTTCTAAGATAACAGATCACACGGTGGAGAGTAATATCACAGTAAGATAGCACTTAGCTTCTTTACGCAAATCCAAAAAGCTGCCATTTTAAATTTAAAATGGCTAATCCCATTGTACTGCATGTTGAAGGTCACATCAGACTTCTGAGAACACATTCTATGCCTCTATGTTATTTTCAAAGGTTTATTCTCCAGACTGGTGGAGGTCTGGCAGTGCAGGTTCCTCCTTTATAACCATTGTACCATGACAGATTTATTGTGGAGGGCAATATTGCTTCCACCTGATCTGTCACAGACTGTTCTCCTATGAGCCCTTCTTCCCTGTGTAAATCCACCCAAGTGCTTGAAATATAAGAATATAGGCTAGTGCTCCTTTATTCCAGCTGATAAGGAGAGATTTATTTTGCACATTTTAGCTTATTATAAGATTATTTCAAAGAGACTACTGCTGTTCCCCGGCTGTATATGTGGCTAGGTATAAAGCCAAAGCCAAGTATATGTGGCTTTGTTCTCCGCTATTCTATCGCTGATTCAGAGGTTGCCTTTGTTGTGGGACAATGTATGTATGGATAAAGAGTTCAAAGACTCTTTTTTTTTAAATGACCATGTCAAATGTTGGCAAGATTTGTAACGTTATCCTTGTCCTTGTTCTTCCAAAGCAATTCAGCTGGTTTTGAGCTCAATTGTGTGTTATGCTCAAAGGTCTACATAAAGCGTCATAAGCATGTATAAACATGATGTGACACGTATCATGAACATTAATGACACTTCATTTATGTTAATGACTTGTCATTAAATGTTTTTTAGTTTTTGAAGTTTTTGAAACTTGTGGGTGCAGACAGCAGAACAGCAGAACACACACACACACATATGCACGCACACACACACATACGCACACACACACCCACAGAATTACCCTGCACCGTGATTGTTTTTTTTAATTCACAAGAGGAAACCAAGATTTTCTATGATAGTGAGGACATCATCATCAGTCTGCTTTTCTCCAATTCTCATATGTGTTTTATAATTTTGTTTTTTTGCCCCCCCCCCAAGCGAACTGACTCACCATGGAATGTGTTCAGTATTGGGCACTGGTGCCCTGGCTTATGTAACACTTCCTGCTCCGTCTCTGTTGTCACTTGCTGTAGGGGAGACAAGCGACTGAACCTTGTTTACTGTCCTTCCTTTCATTCACACACACACACACACACACACACACACACACACACACACACACACACACACACATACATACAAACATACACAGACGCAGACACATACAAACACACACACACACACATACAAACATATACAGACACATACACACACACACACAAATATATACAAACACACACACACATATATATACAAACACACACAGACACATACACACACACACATACATACATACATACATACACACACACACACAGTACTGTATGTCTTCACTCCCCCACCATTTAACAATATATCACACACACACACACACACACACACAGACACACACACACCACACACACATATACATATAAGGACACATCATATCTACACGTATAAATAAACTGTCAGAAAGATAAGTATATGTGCTAACAGGCATACATAAAGACATGCAAACATACACACACGTAAACACAACGATCACACCAAACCCACAGATATGCCAGGGAGGATTTGGTGTGTGTGGGGTGTGAACGTATGGTACAAACCTGCAAGCAAATGTCCCACCACACAAGCTGCACTGCCACCACTGAGTCATCTCAGTACTGCTGACTGTCTGCATACATACAAGCACACACACACACATAGTTATAAACTCCACATACACATATGTATACATGTATACAGTGAGAGACGGTAAGAGCAATTATGTAAAACGTCATATCAACATCATATCAGTATCACAAGCATTTGTTAGCATTGCAAGAATACCTAATTGTGTGTGTGAATGATGGGAACACACACACACACGCACGCACACACACACACTTCACCCGACATACACACATGTATACATGTACCTCACTGTACCTTTTTGAAGTCTCTCTCTCTCTCTTTGTGTGTGTGTGTGTGTGTGTGTGTGTTTGGCTGTATTCTTTTATGTATTTGTGTACATGACATTTCATGCCTGAACATGTTTTTAATTCACATCTCCAACACTGTCTTGACATCTGCTCCACTGTTGTGTTGTCATGCTGTTTTCTTATGCTACAAGATGTCACAAAATCAATATCCCTGCTTCCCATCAAAAAGTAAGTCAGACCAGGTTCTAGCTTGTTACGTGCCAGTCTAGGGGTTCAGACACCATAACAAAGGAGAGAGATGGCGAATCTCTCCCAAAACAACGATGGACCATAAAGATAACTTTAAAGTATTTATTATGAAAAATAGTTAACATATAAAAACGGAAAAAGTTAAAGAAAAGAAACAATGGCTCATAGAACAGAAACTCAAACGATATCAAAAGTAATGAAGAAAAACACAAGACAAAAATAGGCCCAAACAAAACCCGACGTCAAGGCCATGCCAGCCTCTCACACCGGCCATCGGCGCTGACAGCAAAGACGTGACTGGGCGGAGCGTTGCAACCAGGAAGAGCGCAGGGTAGCAGCACCCCACAATGGGAACAGCGCCCCTTTTATACGGTGAAGCACCCAACCAGCAACAGGGGGGGGAAAAATTGGCAATAAACCAATCCGCAACCAGGACGACCTGCAAGCATAATACACAAACACAAGGGACAGACAGAACAAAGCAAAAACGCAAGACACTCTGGGACATAACAAGTTGGATCATCTGCTTTAACACATACAGACCAATGACCACTGAGAGCTTGACTACCGGAGCTGATTTATCACCACACAGTCCAATCAAATTATAGATTTTGCTGGTCATTACTCCTGGAGAAACTGATTCTACGGAACTGGTGACTCATTCTAGAGCATTCTATAATAGACAATCATTTTCTTTAGACCCCTCTATTAGTTCTACCTAGTTACCATTGCTGTACACTTTCTATGAGTGTTATGGGTTGTGTAAATTGTGTTAATGCTATTTTGATGAGAGAGGCTTTCTTGTGCTGATGAAATGCAGAGGGGAGAGAACAGGAGCTCAAGATAAGAGTCTTATTAGGGGACTCGTTGGCCTGACAGAAGGGACTCCCCCAAGGCTACTGCTCGATCGACATGGCGTGGATGCTTCTGCTGACTCTGTGTCCCTGTCTCTATGTGTGACAGTGTCTGTGTATTTGTGTGTGTGTGTGTGTGTGTGTTTGGATATGTGTGTGTGTGTGCGTATATGTGTTATGTGTGTGTGTGTGTGTGTGTTTAAATTTGATGAGGTGAAGAGGGCAGGGCTGACTCAAACACTAGACAGCAACTCATCCTATTCTGCTTACACATCCAACACCATGCTCTTGCTCTCTCTCACACACACACGGACGCACACAAACACACACACACACACACGCACACATACACACACGGACACACACAAACACACACACACACACACACGCACATACACACACGGACACACACACACGGACGCACACAAACACACACACACACGCACATACACACACGGACGCACACAAACACACACACACACGGACATACACACACGGACGCACACAAACACACACACACGCGGACATACACACACGGACGCACACAAACATACACACACACACACTCCACACCACTCCTCCACTGATCCCCTCCACCTGTCATCTCTGGACTCAATCACTTCGCACATCTTACAATAATCCTCTCTTTTAATCTTTATATAAATTTGTCCAGTTGACTTTTAAAAACACATTCATCCATCTTTAGCGTTATAGCCACCAGTGATCAGCAACAGCCAAGCTGATGAGGCTCAGCAGAACACACACATGCACACACACATACGCACACACACACACACACGCACACACAAAGCTCAGCACTAAACCCCACACACACATGCAAACACACACACACACACACACAAGGCTCAGAATTACCCTGCCCCCTGCCCCCCTCAAACACACACACACACACACACACACACAAAGCTTAGCACTAAACCCCACACACACATGCACACACACAGGGCTCAGCACTAAACCTAGCTAACATGGACCTCAGCTGGCTCCTCTGTTGACTGACCATGGAAACTTGGGAGAGTGAGAGACAGAGAGAGAAAGAGGGAGAGTGTGTATGTGTGTGTGTAAGGAATAGAGAGAGTGAGAAAGAAAGGGAATATGTGAGTGTGTGTGTGTGAGAGAGGGAGAGAGAGAGAGCAGGAAACATAGAGAGTGTATATGCGTGTGTGTTTGAAGGGAGAGGAAGTGAGAAAGAGAGAATGTGTGACGGAGAAAAAGAGAGAGAGAACACAGCTAACACTAAACGTCAGCCTGCAGAGAGAGAGAGAGAAAGAAAATGAAAGAAAAAACAGAGGTAATATATGTGGGGAGGAGAGAGAGAGCACACCAAAGACTAAACCTCAGCCTCATGTCGCCTGAACATGGGAACAACTTAGGAGCCCCAGCAGCAGGTCTTACCAGGCTGTCACAGTCTCACTTGGGACTTGACCAGATGGGCGTTATGTCTTGACAACTACCTCAGGCTATGTCTTGTAGGTGAAAGTATAGAAATGTACATATTAAATTGTGGCTTTTTAAGGCTGCTGAATGGAATGGAATTTCCTCTTGGGAATATTAAAGTATATCTATCTATCTATCTATCTATCTATCTATCTATCTATCTATTCAGGATTTCAGGTCATGTTTGTTACACTAACAGTGGGACTACAACAGGTACACAACTAAAGCATTGTGTTTATGGGGCATATACCGCCTGTAACATCAACAATTAGCTTCTGCTAATCAGTGGATGTGGCTCCACCATAGATGTGATTTTGTGAACAATTTCACAAAATCAAATTTTTTCATACTTACTGACACAGACTACCAATACCAAGATTTCTCACTACGTCTGCATTCCTGACTGCTCTTGACTGTGTGTGTGTGTGTGTGTGTGTGAGATGTGAATACTTCATGTTAAAGGAGACATAGCATGTTAGAGTTATACTGGATGTACCAGGACATGATCAACTTTGTGAGTTTGATATTAAGTAAATAGATATGATTCATTTTGAGCAAATTACTTAGAAGTGTAATAAGTTACTGATTCCTTTTTACACCTCTGAAAAATGAACTGTATTTTTTTACATATTTGTTACTGTATATTACTGTATATAACTATTTTTTTCTATTCTATTCCAAATGGAATATAATGCAATATGATGTGTAATAGACATTACACATACTTACAAATTTACAAATATTTAGGTAACCCTGTAGGCCTCTCTTCCTGTAACCCTGAATTAGTTAAACATGATTTATCCGCTTGCAGAGAAAGCAAAATAATTTTTTAATTTGCTTTGTAACCCTGAACTTATTGATAGGCTTTGTAGTAACTGTAACACCACAACCCTTTTAGATGTTGTAGTAACTGTAAAACTGCTGCCCTTTTAGATGTTGTAGTAACTGTAATACCACAACCCTTTTAGATGTTGTAATAACTGTAATACCAAGGCCATTTTAGATGTTGTAGTAACTGTAATACCAAGGCCATTTTAGATGTTGTTGTAACTGTAATACCACAACCCTTTTAGATGTTGTTGTAACTGTAATACCACAACCCTTTTAGATGTTGTAATAACTGTAATACCACAACCCTTTTAGATGTTGTAATAACTGTAATACCAAGGCCATTTTAGATGTTGTAGTAACTGTAATACCAAGGCCATTTTAGATGTTGTTGTAACTGTAATACCACAACCCTTTTAGATGTTGTTGTAACTGTAATACCACAACCCTTTTAGATGTTGTACTCTTTCGCCCTAGCCTACCTGTTACAGGGAAAAGAAATAATATTACATATGTTTGACCAATCCTGCTTCTTCTGTCACCTAGATAACCATTCCACAGCGTCCCATCACTGCTTGCCGTGCTTGATTCAGCAAAGCTATTTAATAACTCACTCATTCGAGGAAGCAGAGCTCTTAGGCACTAAGGGTGGGATTCTCCTATGTGCTAAAGCACTTAGCTGCGCACTTTTTATTCATTTGTTAGTTATCCAAATGACTTAAGTCTGTCACATAAGGCCAGTAGCGCATTCTAGCGCCAGACTAAAGTCATTTGCAAAATGTGTGCAGGCTGAAATGCGCACAGATAATCACTTTTTTTGGACTTAAACACATGGGAGAATTCCGCCCGAATTGTACATGCCTCACCAAAGACATGCAATGTCATTATACAATGTAATTTTATGCAGAAGCCGTAAAGCCAAGGTGAGTCAGAACTGATGCCTGCTGCCTGTCTTCGTATTGATTCTCTTCCCAGTCTTTGCAGTCCAAATGTGACCTTTGCAGGTTAAAAGACATGGCCCCAGTGACAAGTGCCTCACAGGACCATGGCAGTTTGTGAGTGACATTATTAGCAGAGCTCTGAGAAATTACAGGTGACTGGAGAGCTGTGTGATGAGAAAGGAGAGGGAGCCATAGTGCCTCTATATGTGGACAATCAGCCCAGAAAATAGCACACACATAAACACACACACACACGTAAGCACACACACACAGAAAGAGACAGGCATACATACTAATTACAGAAGTGGGGGGAAATCAGATTGTAGATAAATTAATGCATCATATACTTTTCCTTATTATTTAACCTCACATTTAACAGTATGAGCAAACACACAGACTGACAGCACTGGTGCATGGAATAATCCTAAATAAACTACTCAAACATATGCTAAAACATTAAAATTCAGACCCCCACCGCCACAAACACACAGATACATGTCTAAATGTGACTCTCCCTCTCTCTCTCTTTCTCTCTCTCTTGCTCTCTCTCTCTCTCTCTCACACACACACACACACACACACACATGCACAAAGTGCTTTGTTTCTATTTTAGTATACTCTGTTCAGTTAGTCAATGGCAACTGTATGTAAGCAGCCAAAGGCACTAAGCTCTCTCCTCCCATCTAATCAAATGGTGCAGAATCTCATTTGTGAAATGTCAATATGATATCTGGCACTTTGGCAAGTGACAGACACCCATTGACCATGATGGGCAGCGGATTTTATAATGTGATACATCTGTGATTTGGCGCAAGTGGTGGAAACAGGCTGTTGTCATGCATCTAGGGGGGTGAACATAGGGTAAACCACACTAGCACATAGTATTGGGATGCTATTATAGGGATGCTTCATCTAGTCTGTTCCTCCAATGTCACTGGAAGGGATCTCTCTCTCTCTCTTTCCCTCTATTTATAGAAATCACATTACCACTCTGCTCGGCTGCCTCTGAATGCTTCCACTCAAACATTCCCACTGAGCTTTTCAGTCCATTTCTTTAAAAAAAAAAGAAGGAAAAAAAGACACTCAAGCTCTATTTTTCATCACAGACTCCCCCCCCCCCCTGCAAGTTTTGCTATGTGCATTGATACTCATTGACAGGGGAGAAAATATCAAATCCTCTCTCACCCAAGGGACTGATAGTGTCAGGATGGCAGCGCCGAGGTTAGAGGATAACTGGATGACTGATCAGTTAGTCACAGTGCCATGGAAGCTTAACATCTGCCAAGGGGAACCACAAAGAGCTTTGAGCGCAAAGACACTGAGTTGTTGCTCCAGAACCCTTGACTAAGCTAGAACAATCCATTGAGATGATTTCAGAAAATAATATGCGTAACATTAGATTTTGCAAGTTGAAGTCATATTGAAGGGTTAACCTTGTGTTACTGCAAGACTGTGTCATAGCTATGATCACTAATCCACAGCGTTGTGTGAGGTTCAGTGCAATCCTTCAGAAGTGCAACCTCTGGCAGGAAGTTTGGGCCCCATGACAGAAAATAATTTTAGGCCCCCCAAACATTTGTCATAATATTAAAATATTCTTGGTGCCAGGCGCTCAGAATCATCCTCCTCAATCCCCTACCCCTCTATTTATAGACCTGTTCAGCAAACTACCAACATATAATGTTGTAGTATAAAGGATATCCAAATAGAGAATACTATTAGGGGTGTAGTGGGCTTTGTAGACTATTTCTTGGAACAGATCATTTATGTAGGCTATTTCTTACTTTATATTAGGCAGTCATTTATAACATATATTGTGCACCCCCAGTACACCTCTGGATACTGTATCATCATTTTGATTGATGATATAGCCAACTGATTCCCATTTGGCCTTGCAGGTAAACTGTGAGATTGGCAGATAACCTATAGGGCTTTCAAAACATAGCATGGGATGAATGAGGCAAGACTTTCCCTCCAGTTCTCAATTTACAAGTTGATTACACTGTTACTGGACAAATTCATTTTTTGTGACTGAAACAGCATTGTCTTGTCACAGTCTGTTCTCATCGCTAACACTATTTGAATCCATGTAATTAATCTCAAACAAGCAGCCTTTCCTGTTCTGTAGCTTGTTTTTTGTTGTGTTCACTTAGTTTTGAGAGTTTTGACAGTTTGAATGTTTGACACATTGATGGTCAGGCTGAAATTGGTGTTGCTGCTGCTGTCGTGGTGTGTGTGTGTGTGTATGTGTGTGTGTGCGGGGGGGTACAACCAAAGTCACATAATACACAGTCTGTAGGCCTACTTAACTAATGTAATCTTCATATCTTCATATACTTTTTAAACTAATAATGTTAACGATGCAAACAAACTAATAATTGCTACTAATGCTAACAATGTAAATAAACTGCTAATGCTAACAATGTAATGCAATGCTAATGGGAGTTGTCATAGTTCTAGGCCCACTGCCTCACCCCCCCTCCCCGGGGGTTTCAGTCCAGTCCAACTTCGGTTCATTAAAAGCTCATTGCTCTTTCCCGTGCAACTCATCTTCCCTCTGACCATGAGGGCTGGCTGTCGTGACCAGACAGTGCAGAATCACTAGAACCCAAACAGCCGTTCATAATGATCCCTGTTGGACTACATAGCTAATCCTAATAGGCTTGAGTCGATAGACAGATAGACAATTCATTACATCTCCAGTAATGTATGGGGGAGCTTGTAAAGGCTAATAAATGAATTCCAGCTTTCATTTAATGGACTGTGATTAAATATTCATTTTACTATTTAATAAAGCCATTTGAACAATGAAAGACTTAATATTCTGACCTTTCTTTTCCTATTCAGTGAACATTGCCCTTCTAGAATAATCATTTCACTATGTACTCACTATTATGCTCACTATGTGAACACCTTTAAAGGAAAATCCATTGCAAAACATTCCATAGCCCTGTTGTTCGAGGTCACTGAGTTTTGTTGATATAGGAAAAAGAACGAGAAAATGTGTTGCACCATAGGCTGAATCAGGGACCCTAGAAGTAGGGGTGCTGAGGGGTCCTGATATTTTCTCAGCACTCCCAACTCTGAGTGACTTCCAGCATCCCTGGACCAAGTGAATTGCAAGCTAACACTAACTGAATGGGGCACAGTGTTGCGCCCAGCTCTGCTGTGCTGTGGTTGCCTCAATCCTCCTATTACAGCATACACTAGTCTCCCAGCTCCCAGGCTGCAGGGGGAGCTGGGCAACGTGGCTGGGCTGGCCATGGTGGCTAATGGCCATGTATTAAGAGGGATGTTGCGCGTTTTGTGCGGTCCTGTCACATCTGTCAGATAGCTGGAAAATCTAATGCTGTCATTAAACCGGCACCGCTACAACCAATAGCATCCGTCGATACACCTTTTGAACATCTTCTAATTGACTGTGTTGGTCCATTGCCCCCATCAAAGTTTGGCTGTATTTATGTGCTCACTGTTATGTGTCAAGCCACCCGATATCCTGCTGCGTATGCTCAAAGAACTATCACTACAAAATCTGTTGTGAAGTGTCTCAGTTCTTTTCGATTTTTGGAATACCTTTCCAAGTGATCGTGGGTCAAATTTCATGGCGAAAACATTTGCTGCTGCATTAAAGCAGTTACAGATACAACATAATTTAAGTCTCTGCTTTGCGCATATTGCATAGAGATGCAACACGAATGGGAAGATGGTATACCTTGGTTATTATTGGCGGCTAGGGCTGTGGTGCAGGAGAGCACAGCCTTTAGTCCCAATGATTTGGTGTTCGGCCATAAAGTGCGCACTTCAGTGTCTGTTCTGGCAGGGGATTTGGATACATCATGCAAAAGAGCTACTGAACATTTGAAGTACAAAAGAAAATGAAAAGTAATTATGATCACAGGGCAAGTTTTTACCTCTAGAGTTAAAATTGTTGCTCTTCTACCTCTTCCTGGTTCTCCATTTGGTGCAAAATTTTCCGGCCCCTATACAATCATTCGCCAGGTTTCAGATGTTAATTATGTGGTCGCTACTCCAGAAAGTTTGAAAGCTACACAGCTTTGTCATGTTAACCTTCTGAAACCCTTTCCTCACTTCAAGGGGAGGGGAAGGAGATTGACGTGATTGACAGTTGGTCTTGTTACGACTGAAGGCGTGCCTTGGTCCTCTTCTGTGGCAGGGGAGGATGTTTATTCTGATCACAACCCTTTGACTTTCCTTTCTTCCCTCCAAAATTCCAACCAACGCCTTATGCGTTGGGTGCTCTTCTTACAACCTTTCAAGTTGTCAATCAGGCCCATCAAGGGCTCTGATAACGTCATTGCAGATGCCCTGTCACGTGCATCTGAGTGTTAGTGGTGTCTGTCTTCTATCCTGTCTTGCCTCTTTCCACTTTTGCTGTCCGGTCGCCAGGGTTGGCTGGTTGGCTAGAGCGGGACTGTGTGTGAGGATGGTCATGGCTGTGGTGTGGGGGTGTGTGTAAGAGTGTGAGTGGGGGTTGTGCCTATTTGGTTAATGTCTTTCAAAATAACTTTAGGGTATGTTTAATGTAATATCTCTCTTAGCATTTTAAAGATATTTTAGGTTTCTGTGTCTTTAGGTGGGTGATTGGTGTTTCTGAAAGAACCCAGGTATGGGTGTCTGTCTTTTGGGGGGAGTGATGTTGCGCCCAGCTCTGCTGTGCTGTGGTTGCCTCAATCTTCCTATTACAGCATACACTAGTCTCCCAGCTCCCAGGCTGCAAGGGGAGCTGGGCAACTTGGCTGGGCTGGCCATGGTGGCTGATTGGCCACAGGATCTAAACGCCTCCTCCAGTGTGCAGACGCTCTCTGACTCCTGCTCCGGCCTGCTGTTCTGCCAGGGTTGGCGGCGGTCTTCTTTCTTTCTTTCTTTTTATACACTACATTTCACTATGCTGACTTTCACTACACTCTTGCGTATTCCACACTTACTGACTATTCTTTCTATTTGATTTAATAAACGATTGTTTTAACGTTACACCTGGTGTGGACTCCCTCTATGTTATCTCCACCTCGAGCCGAGTGGTCATAACAACAGAAACTCACTTTCAGTTTCATTTTCCTATGCCCCATTCAATTAATGCTAGACGCTGGTATGCCATTTGGTTTATGTTGTATCAAATTTTCCCATTCTTTATCCTACAGGCAGCACTCAACAGGGCTATGGATTGAATCACACTGGATCTCTCCTTTAAAGCAAAAATAAATAATTATTGTGAGAACTGCCCTCTTCTGCACTCAACAAACTTTCAGACAAATGGAGAAAACTTTGATTACAGTCATTTCCACAGTGACATCTGGAAAGCAGGAGAGAAGGGCAGAACGCAGCAAGTCAGTAGGCTTATTACAGTAATTACAATGTTAGTTTTTGTGAGTTCTTTGCTCTCTAAAATTTATACTATAAATGGAGCTCATCTGAGAGGAGTAGGCTTCATTATGTGAACTGTGCACACAGACAACTATATGGACATACAATGATGAATACATGTTGGAATGAGTGCAATGTGTGAACACAAATCTTCCATTAACACTTGCATGTTTGATGTGCATACTTCCACTAACTATTCTGTAACACCACCAGCCATTTTAAAGAAGGGTGAGATGATGAATCTAACAAGATCACTAATAGGTTCACTAATCTAACAAGATCACTAATAGGTTCACTAATCTATCGAGATCACTAATAGGTTTTTGCTGTTCTGCCTAGTGTTGTGCATATCATGAACTAATTCACTGAACAAGCTAATTGGTATACGAATGGTGAACTGAACATATTTGCAACTGAATCTGAATCAACATGAATCTAAACTTTTTCAGTTTTATCTTACATTCAGAATAACTGTTTTGGTCCATTTAAAACATTTCGGAATGCCCTTCTTAGTAGTTAGATGTCTTTAGTACATCGTAAAAAAGAAAAAAGTAAAGCTTACTTGAAAAATTGGCGGAAACTTGTTACCTCAAATGAGTTAAGTAAACATAACTAGTCTCTTTCATGATATGGTAAAAATAACTTGAAAAAGACTAGTTACATTTACAAGTAACTCATTTGAGGCAATGAGTTTCCACTAGTAAGCTTTACTTTTTTCTTTTTTTTGTAGTGTAGCTTGAAGGTGCAGTCAGCAATGCTAAGTGTTAAACACATAACACATTTTTATAATATTCATTTTATATCTCTGCTAGATCTCCATTCTCTAAGGACACACACACACACACACACACACACACACACACACACACACACACACACACACACACACAATGCTAACATGAACTCTTCCTACCATGCCCTAGCTCTGAGAACTGAAACCAAAGAAAGTGGGGGCAGGCTGTCCTTCAAACAATGGCACAGAGTTTCTCTGGGAGTACTGTACACTGCTCAGCTACCTCTCTGGCATACTTTGTTCAGTTATTCTTTCAAAAATTACAAAGTCTGTGTTGGACCAAAGCGACTGCTGAGAAAGGTAAACAAACACAAACATAAACAAACACAATTTCACTGGTTCTATTTTATTGTGTGGGAATTACATATTTTACTTTTATTTATTTTACTTGATAGGTGCTATCAGGCTTCTGGGAATTTGTATGTTTCATTGGGACATAATGTGGAAATCAGATAGATTGTCAGCCACTGCAACTATCAGGTCTTCCAGCCTGTGCTGTGAGACTGCTACAGATGATCCAGAATGCAGCTGCACGTCTGGTTTTTAACCAACCTAAAAGGGCACATGTCACACCTCTGTTCATTGAACTCCACTGGCTACCCTTAGCCGCTCGCATCAAATTCAAGGCATTAATGGTGGCCTACAGGGTGATTGATGGTTCTGCTTCCATCTACCTGAATACTCTCTTAAAGCCCTATGTCACCCGCCGTCCACTTCGCTCCTCCAAGGAACATTATCTAGTATGGCCAACACCTTGCGCAGATCAATCCAGACTCTTCTCATGTGTTGTTCCTCATTGGTGTAATGACCTTCCAAGCACTACCAGATCAACAGATACCCTCTCCACCTTCAAGAAACTCAGAGACCCAGTTCTTCCAAGAATATCTCCTGGCTTGAATTCTGAACACCAGGAATGCACTTAACCTCTTATACTTAATCTCTCTTTTATACTACACTTTTATTACACTATTGCACTTTCAACTTAAAATACAGCAATTTTTATGTTAGCAACATGCACTCTTTGTTAGTTTCTTTCATTGTGTTGTAGCTTGAATGTTATCCTCTTTTGTAAGTCGCTTTGGATAAAAGTGTTAAATATATAAATGGAATGTAAATGCGACATCACAGTTGAGACTTGCCATCCAAAGTCATTGCCCTCTGGATTGATATTCAGCGGACATCTTTCTCCGCAGATTGGCACGTGAAAGCCTCCATCTCAGGTAATCACTGTGTGTGCTCTGCTGGACTGGAACCATGACTTTGTCAATTTTGGCACCATTTCTGTCAAAGTGTGGAAGCCCAGCAGGGACAAACAGAGCAGTACACCAGATGTTAGCCCTTTTATCTGGCTAGAATGATTTATATAGTGAGACTTGGATTAAATGCTAAACTGAAAATGTCAATATTAACTTACTATGTCAGAATATTATCCTGTCAGTACTGTTATTATTTAATGTGGACCAATCATTCAACATTATGCTCTGGGAGTTTGAGAAGTAAAAGAAAACCTCCACATATAGTTGATGACAGCTGAAACTTACAGCTGCTGTGTTGTGCGGCCACTTTTAGGTACAGTTTCCTATTCCTGCCACTCTGTGCCTCTCTTTGCTCACTGAGCATGTCAATCCACCTCCTGCCCACACAATTGAGCTGGTAAGCATCAAATCAGCACAAGCATATTATATCTGTGTCTCACATGTACGCATGACATTCTCTCATTTGTGAGTTAGAGGTGTGTGTGTGTGTGTGTGTTTGTGTTCACTCCGAAAGATGTGCTCTGAGTGTAGCGCAGTTCTATTTAACAAGTCAGTCTATTTGTGGCTGTCAAGTTGCTACGGAGTAGGTGTGTGAACAGTGACAGTCTCTCTCTCTCTCTCTCTCTCTCTCTCTCTTTCTTTTCCTGAGAGATCAGTCAGAACAAATGGCAATGTGCACTGTGCATTCCGAGTGGCACCTACAGTAAAAAGCTCTCAAACAGTCGTTGCGAGCATAATTAGATGTTTTTTTTTTCCTGAGCCAGCCCTCTCCGCTCTGGAGCAGACTCTCCCTCATCTCCTTGTCTGAAGCTGGAGCTTTCAGTCGCTCGCTTGCTCAGGTGTCTGCGGAAAGGGGATTACACCGGAAGCCACCAACATGCTTCAAGCTCGGCCACACCACAACCACTAATGCAGCTAAACCAAATAGCAGCAAAGAGTAATGCCTGATGGCTAATGTCTGTTGACAGATAATCAATGATGTACAGGGTTTTTTTCAGCTTTTAGGTGAGGCTGTGTAAATGCACACACTCATGCATGCGTTTATTTACCAGTACACACGCACGCACGCATACACACACACACATACACACACACACACCCACAAACACAAACAAACAGAGAGAGGCTTAACATAAAATGCACTCAATGCACTTTTCTCTGTCTGCTTAACTACCTACTAAAAGAAAATCAGACATTTTTGTTCAAAGGAGAGTGTTACCTTAACTATGAATTGTGACTGGCAGCCATTTTGTTAAAAATAGAACTTTGGGATAGATGGGGCAAATATATCCAAGAATAAAAACAAATTTCTGAATTTTAGCTTAAGCAAACCCTTCTTATGAGATGTTCTGCATACCCCAAGAATGTGTTTCTGATGCAGAGTGTTCAAATAAAAATCATGTAAAATAAATTGGCAAGTAAGTGTCGATGTGTGTTTTGATATGTACTCACAGGCTGGCAAATAAATTGTTTTTTGTTTAGTTTTGTTTGTTTTGTTGTTTTTGTTTGTTTGGCAATTAATGTTTTAGCAAACATTTCAGTTGGAGAAATAACCAAAGTAAAGTGTGTCCATCACTCCTTACAGTAACTAATCTCATATTCTGTATCCATCATGTGGAACTAGCTGCTACATTCATTCCAAGCTTTCTGTGGACTTGTGGAGTGTGTGTGTGTGTGTGTGTGTGTGTGTGTGCATGTTAGTCTAATATGTTTTTCTCATTATAAGCATGGCCTGTCTCATTTCATAACCAACATTAAAATTCCTTCTCCCAATAGTAAAATTTACAGCCTAATGAAACGCCCAGCATGTGTTAGTATTTGCATAGGCCTCCATCATCAGTCAAGTCAAGTAGGGATTTATTGTCGTTTCATGCCATATACACAGTACATAGTGAGACGAGACAACGTTTCATCGGGAACAATTGGTGATACACGTAACTGTTAAAACACAGTATGGACAAGACAGATACGTAATAGTGCCTACATACACTATTGCGGGAGAAAAATAACATTACAACACAGTTGTAAACGATTTGCAGGTCAAATACAGGTGACCTAAAACAAACACGCTAGACAGGGCATGGCTTTTTGCAGAGCACTGTGGCTAGTGGTGTGATTTGTAAAATGAAGACTGTTCAATATAAATATAAATAATAGCAGCATATCAATATAAATAATAGCAGCATATAAATATAAATAATAGCAGCATCAGAGATCGACAGCAACAGGGAGCATTCAGACATGGATGCTGAGCTCCATGCACAGTAGAATGCACATTAGGAAGCATCTGTTTTGAAAGTAAAACAAACACACACACACACACACACACACACACACACACACACGCACACAACACACTCACACACATACACTCAAATGATAAAATGGTTGCCCTCTTTTTATTTGCAATGTTTTGATGCCTCTCACAGTCACACACAATCGCACATGAATACGCACACACAAACAAACACGCCCTCTCTCCACACACACACACACACACACACACACACACACACACACACACACACACACTCACACACACACCTCCTTCCTTCCCAAACTCAACCAGTTCCTCTGAGACCTCCCCAGAAGACTGCACCTGCATATCCTGTTGCATGAGCCACAAGAACTTTGGGAAAATATTTGCCAAAGACTTTGAGGGATACTTTTAGATTTGTTTTTTTTTTCTTTTGTTTGTTGAAGCTAAATCTTTGCACCTTGGCAAAATTAAGAAGAAAAACAGATCGTGAAAACCCTTAGAGATGACTATGGTGTGACAAGAACACCTGCAGCTGAGCAGACAGTAATACGATGATCCATAAACAAAAAGAAATGAATAAATAAAATCACCACAGCTGAACTTAAAAATAGTAAATCACAGAAATGAGTGTGTGAGACTAAGAGACTGATTAGCCTGCAATGACATGGCATATCACAGCTTTTAGGAAATTCATTCCTGAAATGGTATCTGACTTAGCCAGACCACAGAACAGGGCAAAGATACATAAGCAGGTTATCAGGGGGAGATGTGTGACTGGCCACTTTGTGTTTCTGTGGCTGCCTGTTAAACTGGGTCAGCATTAACAAGGGCTATGTCGTTGGTTGCCGTGGCGCTCGGCATTCCGCGTGCCTCACCGCTGACGCTGACTTGCTCTGACAGGCCCCGGCGTTATGTAAGCGCTGCCGTCAAGGAGGAGAGGCTCTCGCTCTCTCAGTGCTCTGTGCTGCTCCACGCCACTCCACTTGCTTCTGACTTTACTCTTTTTTCTGGCTTTGCCCATTTTCATGGTGTCGTGAGTGTGTGTTTTTTAATATCTCACAACGCCTGAAGAGCTTGAATTGTGCTCCGTTTGCACACAGAGTGCAGCTGTGATGTGTTTGTGTGTGTGTGTGTGTGTGTGTGTGTGTGCCGATTTTTGTATGCGTTTGTGTGTGAGAAGCAGGTGTGTGCGTCTAATGTGTAGAGAAAGAGTGAGATGTAGCACTTTTTTTCTACTTCCTTCACCTTAAACACGCATCCATATGTACATGTGTGCAAGTATCACATACACACACACACACTCTAATCATGAATTCTTAATGAAATAAGTCTTATACTTCATCAACTTGGTTTAATAAATTTGTTTTACATTGCAGGTCAATGTAATACACTTTTGAAATAAGTGAGCCTGTTCACACTAGTCATTTAAATGTGTTTTGGGTAATTCTGATTACAAGTGGCCGTCCTAAATACAGGTGTGAATTTTTGCCAAAATCGATTGGAATCTGACTGGAGGTTTAAGATACTTGTATACACACATTTTCTGTAGTGTGAATGCTCAATGTGTCCTAATGTGTCTTAGACCATGATGTAATTTACATTGCAGTAAAAAAGGTAAACATTTTAAATTCTAAAGGTACATTCCTAAAGGTAAATCTGATTACACACGATCAGCTGAGACATATTAGAATCTGGTGTGAATGATAATAACTAGTGTGAACAGGCTCAATGTTTCTGATTACGGAAATATTTGAGGAAACACAGTAGCTTTTATCGCCATGGGAGTTTCTAAAACAGGGCCACTGGCACTTGCAGTAATTTGTGCTCAGTATGACGGCATCTTAGCATGCGTGTTACACAGTAGCTCTGATCATTCATAAACCTTTCATGAGGCACTTGATGGTGGCCAAGCAAGGGGAAACAAACCAGGGTGCATCATACCTAACATTATGTAAATGAGCAACAAATATAATCAGCCTATAATCAGCTGCTGTACAAAGTATGTACCTCTGACCAACAGTGAAGTCAGTGCCTGTGCTTCACGGTGGCGCGCTGCACTCTGCACGACACGGCTTGTCAAGTGGCGTCAGGGATTAATCCAGCAGACAGATTTTGCCGTTCACAAGTAAACAGTTAGCGGAAGCAATGTTGCTGGTGGCAGCGTATAGCCCTGCGTCAAATCCTTTCGCCGTGAATTTAAATTTCATTTACCAGCGTGGAAATAAACACTGAGGACATTGAACTGATAAATGAAGAGAGTGTAGAAGTAAGGGTGAAATCAATAAGAAGTCATGAAATTGTGAGGCTAAGAGAAAAAAAGAAAAGGCGTAGAGAAAGAGAGAGGGAGATAGATATATTGACAATGAGAGAGAGAGGGAGAAAGAAAGAGATGCAGAGAGAGAAAAGGAGTGAGCACTAAGCAATTCCAACTAGACTCAGTGACGTTGGATGGCTGTGACCTGAGAGGGCAGCCTATATTTAGTTGTCAGTGAAGCTGCGCACTCGCCTAGCTACAGGGCCTGGGCTGTGATGGCTGACCTCTAGCTTGTCCAGGGACCCCCACCCCCCAGCTGCCCCCCCCCTCCTCCTTTCTCGCTGCACTGCTCTCTTTCTTTCTTCCTTTTTATCTCTCTCTGCCCTCCCCTTCTTCCCTTTCTCCAAGCCCTGGCACTGTGGCATGTGTGTGTGTGTTTGTGTGTGTGTATGTGTGTATGTGGCTGTGCCCTCGAAGCCGACTGTGCCGCCAACAGACCGACACCAGCAGTAGAGGTGAAGAGCAAGGGGTTGGGTTGAGAGGGAGGAAGTGTGTGTGTGTGTTTGTGGGGGGGGTGGTGTTCAAGCAGGCAAGACCACGTCTCATGTGGTTTCAGTACAAAGCTTGTGTTGTGAAGAGGAGCTTTATCACACAGCAGACATCAATGCATTCCACACAAACAAATAAACAAACAACTCAAACCAGCCAACTAACATAACAAATGAGCCCTAGGTGCTCTGAACAATTATCCTGATGTACCATGCGTTCACATATTGTTGAGGGGTTTTCTTTCTGTTTCATTCATATTCATAAGACTATTTCTGGGTTAATTGCTCTGGTGTAATAATAACAATGATAATAAAAAAAACATGTAAAATTGAAATGGGTGTTTTGATGTGTAATTGGTCATTAATAATGTCCATTGTCCCACAGTTGTTGCTATTTAAAGGACAAATACAATAGGGAGTGTAAGAATAACTAAGATCAGACTTC
Source organism: Tenualosa thibaudeaui (assembly GCA_027481765.1). Taxonomy (NCBI): domain Eukaryota; kingdom Metazoa; phylum Chordata; class Actinopteri; order Clupeiformes; family Clupeidae; genus Tenualosa; species Tenualosa thibaudeaui. The sequence continues at coordinate 23,566,267 of JAIFZK010000009.1, forward strand.
ACGTAGGGTTGGTTTGGCTGTGTTGATTGTTCAGCCCATTTGGGTCAGTGTGCTGTTTATGCAAAACAGAACAGATATCAACAGGCGCCTCACTGGCTATGGGGCTGAGGGAGTCATTGTCAGATTATGTTGTGCTTATAAGCCACCACATGTGATAAGCACTTTTTTTGGTAAAAGCATGAGCATAAGTAGACTCTCTCTCACTCTCTCTCCCTCACTTTCGCTCTCTCTCTCTCACCTTACACTGGCACTGTGCCTTGGAAAAATCTATTTTTGCTATTAATTTCATCAAACTCTCTGGCAAACTTATTAAAATGGCAGGGGTTTCGAAATCACTTTGTAACTCTCTCTCTCTCTCTCTCTCTCTCTCTCTCTCTCTCTGTCTCTCGTCTCCCATTGGCTCAAATGTGTTTGTTGGTGTGTATGTGTGCGTGTATGTGTGTATGAATGTTTAGGAGTTTATATGTCTCTATGTGTGTAAAGTGTGTATGTATGTGTGTGTGTGTGTGTGTGTGTGTGTGTGTGTGTGTGTGTGTGTGTGTGTGTGTGTGAATGTTTGAGTTCATGTATCTGTGTGTGTGTAAAGTGGGTGTGTATGTGAGCATGTGTGTTTCCATGTGTGCGCCTGTGTGTGAGTCTAAGGGTTTTGAGCTGAAGCAAACCAGATGAGACCAAACTGATGATTCATAGAGTAAATAGCCCCCATCTGTTCATCCCACACAAATCAATGAACTGCTGCTGCTGCTGCTGCTGCTGTTGAAAGAGTGTGTGTGTGTGTGTGTGTAGTGTGTGTGTGTGTGTGTGTGTGTGTGTGTGTGTGTGTGTGTGTGTGAGTGTGTGTGTATAATCTAAGATTAAAGAGATGTAAAGTTTTCTATGAGTGTTAACTTATAGTATACCTATTACATACAATCACAAACCATGATTATCTGAACTGATACCAAAAGCTGAATTTAATTTGAACACTCACAGACAGACAGAGAGAGAGAGAAAGAGAGAGAGAGAGAAAGAGAGAGAAATGTAAGTGCAAACTGACGTGCCCTTGAAACCTTTTCAGTGGAAACATCAGTGCACAGGATGTGATTCTACACATAACCAGCCCAATCATTGATTCCCATTAAAAGAGTGAGTGGCAGAGAAAGAGAGAGAGAGAGAGAAAGAGAGAGAAGAGTTTGGGTTGCATGTAAAGTGTAGGCTATAGCTTTAAAGATCTACCCAAATCCAAATCTGTTTCAGAATGGGATGGAAACATACTTCTTCTACCCAAAGATGCTTGGTATTATTTAAAAAAATAATAATACCAAGTAGTAGTATAATATTTACATTTACATTTAGCAGACGCTTTTATCCAAAGCAACTTACAACTCATCAACTATCAAGTGTTCAGGGCCAGTCTCCCCTAGAGCAACTTAGGGTCAAGGGCACAACGGTGGCAGCTGGGATTTGAACCCACAACTTTGAACCTACACTAGCCAGGTTCCTTAACCACTACGCTACCAGTTTGGATCCCTGTCCCTGTGGGTTCCACAAATGTCTGGGGACGTTTTTGACCACAAACAACATTGCGAAGCATTAAAGCATTCATCGACCAATCAGATAGCACTTTCCTCATTGCTCATGAACATTCATGCTATGGTCATCCCTGGACACACTACAGAGAGGATTATAAGAACTCTATCTATATTATCAGTGGCAAAGTTGGCTTTTCACTGCAGACCAAAACGCAGGAAATGTCCTTACTTTTTATGTTAATAAATAAGAAAGAGAGAGCTTTCATCTTTTTTTCTTTTTCAGCATTTGATTGTTGAATGTCCACCACTTATTATAAAATACTGTAGATGTTGACATTACGCCAATGACACAAAATTGCACTGTCAGTTGCACTTTCAGTTAGTATTAGGCTAGAAAAATACAATATTGGACTAAATGTCTCCGAACAAAAACACAGATTTAGGGCTATAATTTGTTTGACATGATTTATGTGCAAGGCAATGTGTTATTAATACAGACTTGCACAAACTAATAACAATTTAACTACCTGGGCAAAATCAGCATAATAGCATGCAACACTACATACTCAAGAACCTGGGAATCATTCGACACACAGTTCAAGAAGTTTCAGTAACACTTTATATTAGCACACGCATATTTGACATGAACTAGATGCTTATTAACATGCAAACTGATAACATAATAGCTATGTTATCTTAAAATTCACTTACTAATACTTTATTCTACATTACCTTATTTTACTCATTATAGACCATCAACTAAGGAAAGAATTATTTGTGTGTGTGTGTGTGTGTGTGTGTGTGTGTGTGTGTGTGTGTGTGTATGTGTCCAAAATAAACTCCTAATTACTCCTAATTGTTTGTTTTCGTGGTTAGTAAGTCAGTTGTTGTATATAAATTGTGTTCTTAATATGCTATGTTAGTATAGGTCTTAAAAGGTGGTAGTACAACAGGAGCAGTCATTCTTCTTTAATAATACTTGATCTATTCATGAAGATGATCGATTTCACGGACAACTATTTTCAAATTTTTCAATGATTTAAACATGCTGGCAAAAGGTGCGTAATAGATTTGGAAAAAAAATAGGTTTGGTATCACAGGGTAAATTGGGCAAGGAGCACACAAGATTTTTTTTTAGGCTTGGAAAAACAAGCCTTGTGGCAAGCATGTGTGTGGGAACTATGTGTATGTGTACTATGTGAGTTAATTGGTTTGATGTGACAAGGTCAGTGGCTGAAAGAACATAATGCATTAATAGTCTGATGAAAATATGTAATAAAATCATGGAAATTGGCAGAAAACTGAAATGTGTCGACTACATGGGGGAAGTCCGTCAGTATGCTGCAGAGTGGTTTTCAGTCATGGCGTTGGCGTTGAAAGTTCTGGAAGAGCGTGGCAGGCATTTGTCACGCCCCCTTCTTCGTCTAGTTGGTCAGTCACCCATTCACTGTCCACCTGCTGGAGCTTCAGCAGCAGCTGCTGCATGTTGCTTGCAACCCAACACCTCCCTTTACATCTCCTTCTGTTGAGCAGTTTTGGCATAAAACTAGTAAACTGTGGACATAAAAAGGCACATAAAATCTTCCAAACACCTCCCAGAGCCTATAATGTAATAACATGCAAGTTTATCTGCCCTTCATGTGACGATGTGTGATCCAGTTAATCTGGAAATGATACCAAAATTACCCACCAATGCCTCAGTGTTGATGACTCTGTGGATGAACATTCCATAGTGACATAGCAAGTACCCATATTGCCTTGTAGTTATTTAGATATTGAATTAAAACATTTTAGCCAAGTATCTTGTTTTATGAATGATGGTTGGTATTGTATATCATTTTTGAGTAAAATTGTGTGCTAAGTAAAACATAATGTGACCTTGTGATCATACCTCTTCCCCTGCCAGTTGGGTCAGGTATTATCCCGCATGTAAGCTTCTCAGGTGCCTTCTGTGATCTTGCCCGATCTCTGCCAGTGCAGTCGTAGTCTGGTGCCATGTGGTGATGCCCTTGGTGATCTCACTGATCCAAAAAGCCTATAGGAACTGGCTAGTGACATGGCCAAACATATATTGTTATATTATATAACAATACTCCCTCATGGTTTTAATTTTGCAAATGTCAGATTGTGAATTAGTGAAACAATGTTACGCAAACGTTACTGTAAATGTTAAACTAACTTTACAACAATGATGCAGAGTATAAATAATCAAGGTGACACCCATTTATAATCATATTGTGCTGTGTGTGTACCTCCTGATTTCACTGTATGACTTCCACAGCATGGTAGCTGTGCTCACTGTGGAGACAAATTAGCGGCCGTAAAGTATTTTTATTTGTTTACGTTTTGTTTTTTTCTTATTTATTTTCATGCTTTTTATGTTTTTTTTATTATATATTTTCTTATAATCTATGCCATTGGTTTATTAGTGGATCTGTCCCATCAGAATTCTTTCCCTCAGTTCCATCAGAACTCTTATGTGCCGGAACAGCATCAGAACTCTGAGCTGACAGAGACTGCTATAGGCAAATATATATTTAATATATATTAAAAAACAAAATAGCAGAATTGGTATTAAGATCAAAGACTCCCTCCAGTGACTTGTCAACAGCGCCTCAAATGTTAATTGGCTCTTGGATTGTGCTTAGTCACTGATACAGTGAAGTAGCGCAGCATGACGTCGCAGCCAGGATAAGACAGTCCTGGTGTAGAGTTCATTAATTGGGGAATTGTTTTGGCTACTTTAATGGGAACTGCTCCACCACCCCATCTCCCTCCCTTTGCTAATTTACTTCCTTTTATTCATGAATGCGCATGTCTACTTGATCTTGATAAATGTGTATGTGTGAGTGTGTGTGTGTGTGTGTGTGTGCAGGCACTTGTGTCCAAGGCAGCTGGCCCAGCCATGTTTGCAGATCTGTCCACTCTGATTTTGGGAGGGTGGGGGTGGAGGGGCAAATAGGAAGTGACATGGCTGGACAGCCCCCACACCAGCCAGAGTTCATCCGTTTGCCGGAGCAGGGATAATGCACAACAATCCAGACACGTGACAAAGTCACACTAACATACAGAGCTTTTGGCTCTTTTCTAAATGTTTCTGTTTTAAAGACAAAAAAGTTACAACTTATGCCTTTTATCCTCCCACTAGGCTCCATAGAAGCCGTGAGGGTGGTGTGTGTGTGTGTGTGTGTGTGTGTGTGTGTGTGTGTGTGTGTGTGTGTGTTGGAGCGGGTGTCCCTCTCCTGAGTTTTCTGTTACACTCTCTAGATGTTCTAATTAGTTCCATAGCCTGCCTCATTTTCAGCCCATTTCCCCAGGTATTCTATGATTTTATGTTGCTTTGATCATTTCATTGAACTCAATCTATGGATGGAACCATTGGAATTCAACCCATTCAAGACCCTTAGTACACATGAGATTTACAGCCTGCCAAGTAGGGGTCACAGTGTCACAACGTTCTCGTAGCACATTGTATATCACGTTGTGCATCCCCCACCCCACCCACCTCCACCTGGCAAATCTTTGGTCCACAAACCCTTCCTCCACCTCATGATACAATACAGGTGAGGAGTGGAATTCAGCGGTGGTCTATTTCTAGGGTATATTTTTACTACCAGCTCCTCCCTCAGTCGATCACAAGGTCACCTATAGGATCCCAACAGAGACTGTAATGAACTGGAGCTCCTCAGCTGATAAATGTAAAGAGCCTGAGGGTCAGGCTTTGATAAATGAGGCCTGCAGAACACTCCAGAACATGCCGTCCTGTGCATGATACATCATATCATCATCATATATCATATACTGTATATATATACTAAGAAGGGGATTTTTTATTTCTGTTTCAATTTTTTGATTGCCCATGACATCTTAATCACACAAAGAATTTTATATTACATGATTAGATTAATTAGATTTTTTTGTCAGGAAGTCAAAAAAAAGAATTTGTAAAGCACTAAATAAATTGAAAATACCTATTGTATCTTAAGAATGTGTTCCAAGATTAAAAAAAAAAAGCCAGAGTTAGTGCTGTAAAATTAGTGCTTTTAAATATTGTTCTTTTAAAGACATTAAACTGTTGTTTATGACCCTATAGGATGTTCAGTGGATGAAGCCTACGGGTGTGTCTTCAGAGTCCTGACACAGACTTTGATGGACAGCCTGTCAAAAAATCTAGCTGTGAGGTGTTAATATATGGAACTATTCTAGAGGGCATGTTTTTGCTCAGTGATTTCTATCTCCTTTTACATGATCTATGTAACCTCATGCCCACATAGTACCTCCTACATGTAACCCATAGTGCACACCTACAGAGAAGGCTAACCAACAAAAGCACTTTGAGATTTCCCAAAACAACACACATTCATTTAAGAACATTCCAATCAGATCTTTTAAAATTGTTTCTTAAGGGGATTGTTTCTGCAGATGATTTGACAGACAAAGCCAATTTAAGCCAAACTCTGCTCTTAAAGCTAATATGTTTAAGTAAGTAATAAACAGTAATAAATAAGTTAATAAATCATTAATAAATAGTTAATACATAAAATAATTCACATGAAGCCATCATTTTGCTCCATGCCAAGGAGATTAATTTAGATGAAAATAGGACTATATTGTCTGTGCTGGCTGCACACAAGAGATCAGAGTTGCTGCTCCCTAGTGCCTCTAACCAAATCTGACTGTGAATGTCCTGCTCTGTCAACACTTTACTAGGGGGTGTCGACATAAGAGTGATATGAGCCTGTCATAAACATGACATGACACATATCATGACCATTAATGACACTTTTTTAAACTTCATGACTGTCGTTAAGTGTCATTTGGTGTTTCTTGGCATGTAAATCTGACACTGTTTGAGATGCACACATTACAAAAAAAAACAGAACGAGAAACATTAACATTACTGAGGTCTCACTCATGTTCATGATACGTGTCATGTCATGTTTAATGTCACTCTCATGTCGACATCCTCAAATAAAGTGTTCCCAGTTACTCACATAGCAAAGGGGAGAGTGTGTTGGGGTCACATGTCAACACAGTGCATGCTGCTTTTCCTCTGTGGACTGAGGAAGAGTAGTCAGTGTGGGAGAGCACTCTGGGCTGACCACACAGCATGCAGGGCACTCCCAGCTATATCCCACTCTATCATGCACACACACACACACACACACACACACACACACACACACACACACACACACACACACAAACTCACAGTTCTTAACAAATTTCTCTGCCCTTGGTTTTCCCCCCAACTGTCTTGCAAACACACAGTCACAAATACACCACAGTGCTCTGTCGTAAGCACACATACACACACAGACATGCTGAGAGCGGAGTCCACTGGGGGTCTCTGAAGCAACCAAAAGCCCTGGCTTTACACACACACATACACAGACACGCACACACACACACACACACACACACACACACACACACACACACACACACACAATCACCTCTTTTTCACAAATACTCCACAGAGTGCTCCTTTACACACACACACACACACACACACACACACACAAAACACAGACATGCTGAGAGCAGAGTCCATTGCAAGTGAAGTCTGTGGAGCACCCAAAGCCTTGGATTCACACACACACACACACACACACACACACACACACACACACACACACACACACACATATGCAGACATGCTGAGAGCAGAGTCCACTGCAGTCCAAGTGAAGTCTCTGGAGCTCCCAAAGCCCTGGGTTCAATTCACTTACGCAACCTACTCCATCTGTACTCTGTTCCCAAAGACATCTTCAAAAAGACTTTTAGGAAATGGCTGTTGACAGATGACAGGCGAGGTTATTAAGGCAAACATGACTTTTTTTCTTTCTTTTTTTTCTCTCCTTTTGCCTGTTTGCTGCTCCATCTTTCTTTTTTTTCTCCCCAGACTGACGAGTAGATGTCTTAAGAGTTCTTAGAAAGGCACTTTGACATGGCAGACAGAAGGGAAATTGGTCACTACGGTCAAACAGTAGCTACAGACAGGCAAACAAAAGTGTGTTTAACACAATTCACATATAGCCATCCCCCTTTCTCCACCTCCACCTCTCGACCAAACCCCCACCCCTACCCCTACCGCACCCTCAGCTTCAATGCCCCGCTGATGACAGCTCAAGATTACAAAACAGGGCTCTGTGGCTGAGCTGACTGTGACTGTGAGCTGACTTTCAGAGGGACTCTGAGAAAAGTCCCAGTGAATATAACCTTTCATAGAGGGAGCCGAGACTGAGAGATGAATGCTTGGATTTTGGAAAGTTCAGAGCCATGAGGACTCGTCAATCTCATTCGCAATGTGACGAGGGTTCTATCCTACCTGCTGTCAGTGCTGACACTGATTGTCCCTCTGCGGCACCTGACAGACCTTCACAGATGCTCTCTGTTTCTTGCCCTCACACCATTTCGTCACTGGCACTTTGTAATCTCTTCTTTACGCTCTCAAAAGGTTTTTCTGAGGCCTTCAAACGGCCAGATTAATTTATGTTGGATTACTCCATCATACGATTTCATATATATTTCAGTACACATATTCTCCATTAACTAGCAGCTTATTAACATGCAAATTAGTAACATTCATTTGTTAGTCATTACAAATCACTTATTGATACTGTATTCCAGATGACCTTATGCCCATAATAGACCATTAACTAAGAATTTCTCCAATATAAACTGCTAATTACTGTTTATTCATAGTTAGTAAGCTAGTTGTTGTACATGAATTATGGTCTTTAAATGCCTTGGTTAGTATGGGGCTTATAAGGCAGTAGTACAACAGGAACAGTTATTCTCCTTCAATAATATTTTGAAAAGATGGCCTATTCATCAGAAAAAAAAAAAAAACTACAAGTACCTAATAGTGTCCAAATAAGTCCTTATTACGTTTTTTTGATTGAGAATAACTGTTCCTGTTGTACTACCACCTTACAAGCTCCTTACTGAGTAAAGCATATTGAGATCAAAATTAATATGCAACTACTATCTTACTTACTATGAATAAGCAGTAATTAGGAGTTTATATTGGAGAAAGTCTAGGTGGCCTACTATAGGTAGAATAAGATCATGCAGAATAAGGTATTAATAAGCGACTTGTAATGACTAACAAATGACTAGTATGTTATTAATTTGCACGTTAATAAGCTGTTAATTAATAGTGAATGTGTACCCTAATCTAAAGTGTTACCTATATTTCAAATCTGTCTTCATGAGCATGAATCCATCCAAGTGTGTGTGTGTGTGCTTAGAAAACCAAACTTTCAAGTGAAGTCATCTCATCTGACATTAAAGCATCCTTTAAAAATGAACTTTGAAAATTTGACAAAAGCCTGTGGGATGAATATGCATGAATGAGTCACTGAGAGTATAGCACACCTTCATCCCTGAGGTGGACGTGGGGTAAAAGAGCTGTTCATTTATCACATGCGAGAGGTTCATCCAATGAAGCTGCCTTACCTCAACCTGAGGGAGTATGAGGAATAATGGAGAAAGCTGCAGGAGAACAAGGGGAAGAGAGAGAGCAAGTAATAGGAGGGGAGGATGAGAATGAATGAATGAAGAAGAGACCGAAGACAGAAAGAGTAATGGTAGGGGGAGAAGAAAAGAAAGAGAGAAAGACAAAAGTTAAAGAAGGATAGAAGAATGGAAAGAGGGAAAAAAGAGAGAGAGAAGGGAGGGGCAATTGATAATACAGGAGAGGGGGGGTCACGTTGAAAAATAGATAAACTTAGATAGCCTCTGAGGGAGCACAGGTTTGTGCCTTTTCTTATCATATCAGAGTATTTCATCATGACATTTTTGATGACAGGGGGCTAATTGAAGTTTTAATGTGTTTGCCCACCAGCTGACATCTGTTCAGTTTATCTACTTTATGACTATCATCTGTCTCTTTTTTCACTTTTCAAGTATGCTATTGAGAAGTTCTGACTTTAAAGTTCTGCTGAAAGATTGACAGGTAAACGGCACTGAATGACAATACAATATTGTATGTTTATTTGTACATTTCTTAGTGTACACTTTTTATTCTGTTGCTCTTCTGTTGCTCTTGGGTGCTCCTTCTGTGAAGCGCCACGAGACAATACTATTGTAAAAGGCGCTGTATAAATAAAACTGAATTGAATTGAATTATTCAAAGTAACACATTATATTTGATCCAAGCACCAAACAAAACATCCAAGAAAGCTAGCTCACCTCTCCCTTCCAATGCTCCCAAAGAAAGAGTGTTCTGTTACTGTCTGATTACTTTGTCTGCTTCCAGTTTATGGAGTGAGGTGCTGTGTAAAGAGACTATGGCTGAATCCCTAACCCCTAAACCTTTCCCTTCGCCTGTCTCTTATCCCTTGAAACAGACTGACAGGTGATCGCGGTGAAAATATTGCCCTAAGAAATGAGACGACATGGCAGTTCGCTACCTTCAGAAAATACCCTGCCTTCAGACTTGTGTCCATGCCCAACTTTCGCTATGCCGTCATTTCACAAATGAGATATGAAAACACACCATAGAAAGAAACACATCAGGAATGTTGTAACATACGTTAGAATTACATTAGCTTTGGTAACCTTCACCTCATGCTGCTACGATCAAAAACCTGATTGAATATTGTATATTCCATGGTCATAAGACTGAATATAACATAAAACTCCACTACCATGACTGTAAAATTTATTATGAATACCGTATTTAAACTTCTCCTTTGCTAGTCCATCAGCCAGTGGTGTTAATCTTCTGCTGCTGAAATCTGTCTGGAACTTGCACACGCTGAACACTGGGAGAATTCTCGTACTCCTTTGTTTTGAGTGAGGTTGTGGAAATGATTCATTTGAAGGGTCATGTAGCCCTTAGCCCTTAGCCCTAGCTCTTACTCCCAAAGAGAACTGGGACACCCCTTGAACGTGTGAATGTGCAAAAAACAAGGAGAAGGGCTAAACAGAGGACTAAGGGGTAGAAATTGGATTCAGCCTATGTTGTGTTTTACCGTGAGCTATTGAATAATGAGGAGATATTTTCTGAAAGTCACATTTTCTGAAAGTCTGAAAGTCATTTATCATCGTTCACCCGACCTACTTATGTGATATATAAACCCATGGTAATTAGTTTGCTGTGTGTTAATTAAGAGAATAATGTTTCCTAATAGATGTGAATTATGGTTGTGACTGATTGTGGATGTTCTCTCGAAAGGCCAGTTGAGTCCAGCAGCCATGAGCTCATCCCCACTGGCATAATGAGGGGGGTATTACCCTGCAGGCCCAAGGACAATGCATGACAAATGACGGATGTGCTGTACTTAAAATAGGGCCTATCTATGGATTGCTGCTCCCCTATCCTGCACCAACCACCCCCCACCCCCCTCCCAACAGTCCCCCCAACCACCTCCACAGTCTACCTCCACTTAAAACACACACACACACACAACTACACAACACAACACACACCCAGTCATCTATCAATCCCATCTGGTGCCCTCAAAGGGGCAAGTGTGTGTAGCGGAGACCGCAGGGTGGTTGGCCCACCACCAGCGGTGTCCGCTCTGTGACTAATGAGGCTGGAAACCCCTCTGTCAGGGTGCGTCGTTTGGCGACAGGATCCTTCATCTTCCCCTGATAAAGCAGAGGAGAGAGTGAGAGCGAGTAAGCAAGGATAAGACGCAGTCGTGGCAGTCACAGCTTGTATCTAATCAGGGCCAGATAATGGAGGCACTTTACGAGAACAAAGTCATTAAGGAGTGGAAAATTACACAGTGTGCAGTATTAAGGTCAACTGAGGCTGTACTGAACACACATCAAAGGGTGATTAGGTGATTTAAGCGGTTCTATAGATGTAGCATGCTTTCCTGTAAATAAGGAAGGATGGATTTGGGCTTATGCAAAATAGAACCAGAGAGCTTCAGTCAACAAGGTATTCCTGTCAACATCGAGCTTTGTATATAACAGACATTCTCCAAGTGTAATCCCTAAAGACAGTCAAATTCAAACTCTGCTACTGCAAGAAAACACATAACAAAATTGCCGAACTAAGCTAAGGGAAGCAACGTTACAATGTCACAAAGGTCGATATCGTCATAAGGGTTGTCAGATATTGGATATGTACAGGGAAATATTAAAACAATATTCTGGAATCAATCAACCCACTGACCTGTTGTTCTGCTGACCTGTAGTATATGCTAAGGTTGGCAAGCACTCTGCATAGGATTAAAAACCGGCTGGTTTGCAAAATCAGCCTGTGTGATACCAAATTGTCTCACTCTTATTCCTACCCACAGCACTTGGCAACATCAAACAACATGGCTATGGGTTGATTGATTCCTAGCCTGATAACAAACCTAGCCCCTACTTACACTGTGTTTTTTGTACAGAGGGTCTTAACATTTGGTATTGCTTGCTGGAGGTGTTGAAGCTTAAAAAGCTTGGATGAGGCCTTGATAGCCAGCCTTGAGTTATGGCATTCTAGCTTAGGGTTCACAAGTTCTCCCTCTGTTCGCTGATTGGATGCAGTAAAAATGCAGTGGAATCAAATCCAAACTAGCACTGTAGGAAGATGATAACTGAACAGGAGCGTGGCCTGACTAATTGATTCTCCTTTTATAATGGGGGAGACAGTGCTGAAAGCTGAAAGCTGAAATACATGAAACACACAGGAAACAAGGCATGGCTCAGATAGCATTTCCACTGAATTCTTGTGAAGGACTCTACACATGATAATGTCTCCTTTAGTGCTTGTTCTGTCATGTCATGTGGTCAAAGCAAAGCTCCACTTTCATGACTGAGTCTAAAAGAGGGAAGGCATTTGGCAGTGCCTGCTGGCACTCTGGTCCTCCAGCCATGGCTAGTTGGTGTGATGCCAGAGGAGCTTCTGGCACACATATTTAAACAGCCTTGGCTTTGAGATCAGGCCAGTAGATGCTCAGATGTTGTCCTGGTGAGATAAAAAAGAAAGCGAGTTCCAGGCTTTGTCTGTCCGGAGACTTTTCCAGAAGGCCGAACACCTTTAGGCTGCTTTCTCTGATATCCAGTATTGATACTGGCCAGCACTTGGGTGTCTCTCTTTCTGTGTGTGTGTGTGTGTATGTTTGGGATTGCAGTGAGTTACCTCATCATCTCTGGGACCTGGAGGGTCTGATAAATAGAACTGAAGATACAGGGATGGCAGGTTGGATAAAATGTCCCTGCCCAAATCCATTTTTCATTTTAGGGTTGCTACTGAATGTCAATATCCTGACAAAACACCCTCCCTTCTCTTTTAATCTTCCTGTCAGGAGGAGACGAAATTGAAGACATTCAACTGGAAATCACACCTGTGTGGCATTGTCATTTGTTGCTCAAGTGTGAATGGTGATTTTGTTTTGCATTTTGGTTTGCAATCTGTCAGCTCTGCATCAAGAGGTTGACATGATGTGAGTGCACTAACACAATGAAAGGGACCATGAGACGTTCTGCATCACATGAGACACAGGTCACAGACACCAGATCTTTTATTTATATAATTCAGTAATGTTTTTGAAAAGCCTACCCTGGAGGGAAATAAATATGCTTCATTAAAAACACAGACAGAAGGAATAACTCTGTGAAAAAGAAGGATGTCAAAATGGACAGGGTGTTCAAACTAGTGTCATTCATTTGAATGCAAAACTACGAGTGCTCAGATCTCACGGGCCACAGGGTTTGCCAACAATGTGTTCTGTCATCCTCTGCTGAGATGGTGTTATGCATTTCCTAGAAAGAAGCTGATGCAGTATAAACACACACACACACATACCATGGTGGTGTGGAGTGGATTTGGTCAGATTAATTGAAATGGAAGGTGGCATATTACGTGGTGTAAGGGGGGGGGGGGGTCTGATGGAGTGTTGCTACAATATCTCCTCCCCATACCCTGCTTTGTATCATGTTGACACATACACTCTTGAGCAGATTGCTTGCCATGTCTCGTATCCATGTGCACTGGATATTAATAGACTATGATTGAGCCTTAAATACATCAAATATGATCATGTTAAACTAGGACAGAGTGTGTGTAGATCATGTGTCATCTATGGTATGAATTCAGAGAGTAATCATGTGATGTCCAACAAGTACAAACAGATTCAGATCCTGAAAACCACTTGTCGTTTTGAGATCCCATGCCATGTAGGTGAGTCCTGTAGTGTTGAATGTAGTATTTAATGAATTATTGTCACAACGCAGACAGTGGCCACACACTAAGCGCATATTGGCAATTAAAAGGGAAGCAATTATGTGGTGCGCAGCCCACACACTGTTTGACTGCTGGTGCACCATGGGAAGCATGGTCCTGCTGACTCAGAGCCGGCCGGCTGGCTATTTGCATCCTTGGGTTGAGAGACATGATAAGCTTCCACTTTTTTATTTGGCTAACCCCAGCCCCATCATACACACACACACACAGACATACACACATGCATGCTCACACAGACACACACACATCAGGTAGCTTAACGAGGAAGAACATGACAGAAGAGATAAGTTAGGAGAAGAAAAAGGAGGCCTACCTGTATTTTCAAAACACAGCATGTTTTTTCTCTGCTTTAGCAAGATGCATATTAGCCTGGAGATGCAGAACTTTCTGTTTAGTGGGGCAAGTTTGGAATAGCACAGGATCACAGGCTGTCTTTGCCCGAAAACTACAAGGAAGTCTGCAAGCTTTCATCTTGTTTCATCAGCAGTAACACCCAATTCTGTCACTTTAAATAAACTGACCTCAGTCCTTTCAGTGATCGATTGGTATAATCAGGCAGGATTCCTTCCTCATAGCCTTCTGTCACCTCCATTCCAATGTGAACAAAACGTCATGCCCTCTGTGTGGATGAGTCTGCCGCCTCTCCTTGCACTGCGGTCAGAATGTCTCTGTCACGTGGCTTTCACGAGCCACCGCCGGCCCGGCCCATGCACAAGAGATGCATTGCATGATTATTCCCATGCATTTGTCTGACCTCCAAACGTACTTGTCTTTATTCTCAGCATCACAAACATGCCACCTCCACAGGGGTCCCAGGCGATGGTATATAATTGGGTCTCGGTAACCGAGGGCCCCAGGTAACAGCATGGCCTAATTTATGAAGTCAAGAGAAAATGCTTCAAAGGGTCCTGAGGAATAGTCAATGCCACCACAACACATATTTGACTCTGGAGAAGGAAAAAGGCTACATTGGTGTAAGGACACGGTCCCAAGGAAAGCCTCCCTTCTCTTCTTCTATTTTATGTCATGAAGGTTGGAAGAGAATAGCATCAGGCCTGTTTGAGGAAGCAGTGAATAAATCCACAGATAAAAGCCTTTTCTTGTGTGTGTGTGTGTGTGTGTGTGTGTGTGTGTCTGTGTGTATGTGTTCACCTCCTGCAGAATCATCCTGGGAGTCTCAGGAGGTCTTTGATGGAGCAGGAAGCTTTTAAAAACATTTGCGAGCATGATTGAAAACAACAGGAAATCAAATCCCCCCAAATGACCCAGCTGTCACAGGAGGCCCAGTGGGCCCAGTGACTAAAGAAGCCCTGGGAGGGAGAGAGAAACCAAAAGAGAAACACATGATCTGATGATCTTTTATTTGAGTGAGATCATACTAACTGAATACAGATTGCAACGTCTGTCACACACCACAGATGCACTTATACACTCTTTCTCTCACACACACACATAAAAACATTCACATTTCTGCATTTAGCAGATGCTTTTATCCAAAGCGACTTACATTTTTTTGTCAACTATCAATTGTTCAGGGCCAGTCTCTCCCTAGAGCAACTTAGGGTTAAGTGCCTTGCTCAGGGGCAAGATGGGGACAGCTGGGATTCAAACCCACAACTTTTTAGGCTAATTGCACGCAAGCCAGGTTCCTTAACCACTACGCTACCACCCCCCACTATTGCTATTGTAGTGTTTCAATGTATGTTTTTATATATATATATATGTATAAATATATATTTATACATACATTGAATTCCTTTAAAGTGTTTCATGTACCTATTCTATATAAAAATCATAAAATGGCTCAATGGGTTGTGACCCTGGTTTACTATCACAAGTCAGTTGATGGTAGATGGATGTTTAGCAAGCAGCAGCAGCAGTAGCTCTGGGTTTCAGCTAAAGCCAGCCACAAATATGTACGACACATTTGTTCAGCTGGAATTAAACGATGGTGTGGGACTCAAGTGACAGTTTTGGATGCAGGCACAAATTAAGCAGAGTGAGAGAGGGCAAGAGAGAGGGGAAGAGAGAAAGAGACCTTAGTACAGGAAGAACCGTGTTTGTGTTGGATGTAAGGTAGGAACGCCTGCTTTTTTCCCTCCTAGTTTTTACTTTTCACTCTTTCGATTTTGTTCAGCTTCTCACCGGCCTCGGCGAGGCGTCGGGCTTCATTTCGAGGACTTGTCGGTGGTGATGCTGATGCTCCAAGACATGGCTATTTTTAAAAAAGCCTCTCCTGCTCTTTTTAGGTTTTAATCTTTTACCGTTTCTCTGACTTAGTGAAACTCTCGCTAATCTGCCATATCTTAGTCTTGGACTTGGACTAAGCAGGGGACAAGGAGAACTACATCGAAATAATAATAAGATAAAATAAAACGAGCACTCTATTGTCAGGCAAATTACATGCTAAGAGTGTATCATCAATGTGCAATATATTTTGACAAGTAATTGTAAGGGAGAGGATTAAAGTGTCAGGATGAATCTGCGCTCTCATAAAATTACCAAGAAAAGCCATTAGTTTTGACAAGTACGTCTGAGCCAGTCCTACCCTACTCTTTTCACCCTGGCTCAACTCCCGGCTGCTTATTGTCAAAGGATGGGGAATAGACCCTGGATGCCTGTCCACGCCACCGAGTGACAAGAGGAGACAATAAGAGTGGTCTCCATGGTGATGGCAATGTGCGAAGTCACAGAGGTTGGTGCCACTCCATCTGGATAAGCGGCCGGGGGGCCCCAAGTCCCCGAGCGCTGTTCCATCTTGAATTTTGTCCGCCTCAGCAGCGGTGCCATTTGTCCTTGGCTCGGTGACCTGGCCTCAAACGATGTCACACACACACACACACACACTCAGTGGCCTGAATAAAGCCTTAAAAATGAGGACAAGACAAAATCAGTTTGATCTCATCTACATGAGAAAAAAAAAACACTATGTGTAGCTATGAGCACAAAGTCATGCAAATGCTCTTGATTACTGCCTTTTGTTCTGGATGCATAGAGGATTCTGTATTTCTCTGTTCTGGATGCATAGAGGATTCTGTATTTCTCTGTTCTGGATGCATAGAGGATTCTGTATTTCTCTGTTCTGGATGCATAGAGGATTCTGTATTTCTCTGTTCTGGGTGCATAGAGGATTCTGTATTTCTCTGTTCTGGGTGCATAGAGGATTCTGTATTTCTCTGTTTTTTTGTGTGCCCACAGTAGCATAATTGTGCTACTTTCAACACTGCTCTGTCCAGTGACCATAAAATGTCTATGTAGAAGCGTTCTGTCGTGATAATTGTTTTGTTTTTTTCATTTGTGTGGAATGTGCTATTTTTATTTCTGTAAACTAGATGTAAAATTATAGTCATAGTAACCTTTTCATCTTATCACCATGGGCATCACTTTGCCAAAAATAACATGCAGACCTAAAGAATTGATTGATGGTTTTCCAATGATAGCAAAAGCTGAAGGCCAAATTATTCACCAGTCATTCATGAAATTATTCAACAGTAAGCAATAACAGTGGTTATGCAAGGAGATAACATTACTGAGAGCCAGGCAATGTGATGGTGGTGGTCTGTGATCTCTCTAAAGAGAGACCCTCTGTGCACCGTATGAAAAATGCTCCACCCTCCCTCCCCCATCCTAACTCCAGTAAAATGATGTGTGCATGATTCAAAGGCATATCGCTTACCTACAGAGCGCCCCCTACAGTCGCACACTTTGTGCGCATTTTATGAAATTGTGCACATACTTTAGAAGAAAGAAAATGAGAGTATAATCTAGTAAAGTGAGAGCATGTTTTACTTTCAAATTAGCCAATTTAATAAAACGTGCACAATTCACTAAACCATGTGCATGTTTTGTTGATGCTCCTCCTAAGCTGTGTGTTTGCTATTTGGTCTATGTTGTACACATTTTTTTCGCTCTCCTTCCTACCGACAGCAATCGGCAAGCTCCATCAACAGGGCTATGATTGGAATAACTCTGAACAATTGCTTTAAGTATAAATCAGTTACGTAACACCTCGGCTGCAGTGATTAACCAGTTGTGTGATTTAGGTCAGTTTCCTGTGCATTTTATCCTCCTTGCTGCTAATAGATCTCTGGGAATATTCTGTTATTCTGTGCATGAGCAGCCCACATCCCACTCTTTTTAACCGGAGTCTCAGGAACGCCTTGAGGGAATTTCACCAAATTTGGTACAAGGACTGCATATTTTTACTTTATATTTAAAATTCAAAGTCTCAGTGAATGCAACCATACTCTGGGTTTGCCAGTTTACAACACAGGGCTTTGTACAGACTATGATGCATGAATGTATGTTGGAGGGTCAGACATGTTTCAATTCATCTTATATCACACCTATAATAACAAATCGTCTTCTTAGAAAATAGTCTTCAATTTCAGTGGTTAAACTGTCTTTTAACCAGCATAACTGGTTATAATGTAATTTAGTGTAGTGTAGTGTGTCTTCTCTAACAGTCTCATTGGCCCAGGTGATAATCTTATCGGCTGCAGAGGGGCTCCATGCCGGGGCATTGATTGGAATATAAGTTTCATGCCCTGTGGGGATCATGTAGAAGCAGCACTGTTTTCACTACTGATAGGTGGAAAAGTCAAAAGGCAGCACAAACAAGCAACTCAACAATCCCTGAATAAATAAATAGAATAAATAAATTAAATTAAAAAAGAGCCTGGGTGAAGTGGCCTGAGTCTTCCTAGAATGCAGAATGAGGAAGCCGTTAAATCATGATAACATCTTTATATAATAATAATGCTTTATATAATAATAACAACAACAATAGTAATAATACAGTAATGCATAGTGAGTTTCTCTTGTTGAATACACGGTATTAGAACAAGGACACTGGATATAGTCTGTAAGTCTAGAATATTATTTATGTCCTTTCATAGGGTGCACAGCTTTAAGCAGTGCTTCTGTGTGTATGCAAACAGAGAGAAAAGCTGAGGACAGAAGCTAAGGAAGAGCAAGAGAGAGATGGAAAGAGAGAGAGAGAGAGAGAGAGAGAATCACTCACAACTGGAGCCATGGAAGCTTTGGGTTTTGGGGTAGGGTGTGTGTGGAGATGCAGCTTAGGGGAATCAGTGCCCTGAAGTGAATTTAATGTTACTAGGGAAAAGATGAACCGAGATCAGTTTGAGGACAGCACAGTTACCCTAAAGTTTACACCACAGCTTTTGTTCCAGATGGGTGGTGATTCAAGGAAAGCACTGACTAATGAGTGCAAGCCAGACACCAGGTCCAGTTCTCTGTCTTGTTCAGTGATGCTTAAACAGGCAGGATTTCAACCTTGATTCAGGACTCAGGTGTAATACTGTGGTATACAGCACAAGTCACTTGAGGTCAGGCGCACAAACTGGGCCAGTAGTTTGCCCTGAGTTGTGTCTGAGCCATAATGGAGTCTTGGTTTGAGCCGCGCCTCACAGTTGCAGGGCTCATGTGCTGAAAGTGGAGCACAGTAATGGAAACAGATTGGCTCCCATGATCAATCCCCTTCCCCCTCCCACTCCCCCATCAGTCACAGCAATTATTCACGCTGCCGCTGTGGAGAAGGCCAGATATAAATACAGAGTGGAGCTGAGTACAGGCTTAATTATAACAAAATGTGAGCATATGCACACACACACACACACACACACACACACACGCTGAAACATACCACTATAGGTCGCGCACATAAGCAGGCATTCCTGGTCCTGGATACTCTGTTTTTCTTTTTGCCTCTCTTACGCACACACACTTTTTCTCAGACACACACACACACACCTTCTCTCTCTCTCTCTCTCGCTTTCTCTCCCTCTCACACACACAGTCATTCTCTCTTCTTAACTCTCTCCTTCTCACACACACACACTGTCCACTCCCTTATAAATCTCTCAGGGGTCTCCTGAGAGTCTAGTATCCTAGAGGAATACTAGCATCCCTCTGTCCCTCCATCCCTCTGTCCCTCTGTCCTTGTGTCCAAGTGTCCTCTCTCTGCCAAAGCCCCCCCCCCCCACACACACACACACACTCACACACACACATGCTCACACACTGAGGAGATACATAGAGGCTGTGGAAGACTTAATTATCCTGTACTCTGACAGTCGTGCACAGAGAATTCCTGAGACAGAGACAGGGCTTGAGGTCCCCTGGTAGTGGGCAGATTCCCCCGTGTTCATTTGACAAATGTGGTGAGAGCTTATCTGGTGAAATACTGTCTGCCACCTTCGCCAGGAAATTGGGTCAGATTGGATTTCCTTACTCAGAGGAGAACCTGGTAAGAACGCTGCTAGTACAGCAGTAGTAGCAGTAGCTGCATACCTGGGCAATTCAGCACATCTGGTCCAATTCTGCTTTAAACAGATGCTCCATCTGCCATCTGTGAAACAGTATTGTTTTTCAAATGCTTGAAATAGAAAAATGGTTAGTTGACACATTTGTAATTCAGAGAGCAATTCACCTATCTTCACTCCACCCCGCCCCTCCTCTGTTGTCCCCATTCCTTTCCCTCAATCTTTCTTCCTCTCACTCAAGTCCTCTTGGTGTCATGCTGTGATAGAGGTGATGAATTCTGTATCGATTTACTGAAGTGGTCTCATGCCACGGGCATGTCAAATAAAGAACAGACAGAGAAAGAGAGAGAGAAATTGGGGATAGTTGTATAACAACAGTATTACTTTGCCTACTTTTCCCCCTGGTTCATCTTCTTTGGCAAGACTCTACAATGTTATGTTCAAGTTGATAAGGCTTCCTTAGATGTAAATTGGAGTTTCATTTTGAGAGAGAAAGACAGATTTAGAGAGAGGGAAAGGGGGAGAAACTAACAGAGGGAGAAAGAGAGAAAGAGAGAGAGGGAGGGAATAAATACACCCCTCACACTTGTCTGTGTAATACGGTTTATAATGCAGAACTGGCAGCTTGGCTAAAGCTGTCTGTAGCACACAAAGAAGGCCCGTTTTCATATTATTTTGTCTCACAGGCCTACGGTGTGTATCTCTGACAAACAGCAGCAGTGTAACAAAACAACATCCTCATTCATATTTAGTAACCCCCCCCCCCACACACACACACACAAACACACCCTTTCCAAACCATGCCTTGGGACAACACTTGTTTAGGAAAGAAGGCAGAGAACAGTGCCCTGGAATATGAATTATGAATAGCCCCTGGATAAAGACACCGTTTCGTCTCTGTCCAAAGTTCAACGCAGAGACTCACACTCCAACAGACTCTTCAGATACCCGATGGTGTGTGTGTGTGTGTGTGTGTGTGTGTGTGTGTGTGTGTGTGTGTGTGTGTGTGTGTGTGTGCGCGCATTCAGTGTGTGTGTGTGTGTGTGTACTTGTGCTTGTTTATGTCTTTACGTGATTGTGTATGTGTGCATGTGTGTGTGGGCGTGTGCTTAAGTGCCTGCTTCTAATTCCATCCGTTTCTCAGTGGGTTATAACTAAACATATCCTGTTTAAATTACTTATGACTGTCTTTGGGTAGCTGTTTATATTTCTCAGGTAAGACATTCAGTCTATTGCACGT
>JAIFZK010000009.1:23595000-23602500 GCA_027481765.1 Tenualosa thibaudeaui
TTCCAATGAAACTTTTATCCTTTGTTTTCACAGCTATTCAAAGGAGCACACATCACACATCATTTTTTGTCCCCTAAAACCACAGAGAGAGAGCAAGAGAGAGGGACTGTCTCTTGCTGTTGTACCCTTGTGTACACTTTCACACCTTAACTTATACAGATACTGACACACACAACCTTTTTATCCCACACATCTTCTCATCTTTCTTCTGCTCTTGGTGTCACACCATGTCTCTCACTTTCCCTGTTACTGTTGAACCTTATAGCTTCTCTCTCTCTTGCTCTCTCTCTCTGTCTCTCTCTCTTTCTCTCTTCCTTTCTCTCCCGCACTGTCTGTATCTCTCTCTCTCTCTCTCTCTCTCTCTCCCGTACTCTCAGTTCCCCTCTCTCTGTTCCTCCATCCTCTGTCTCTGTGTGTTTCTGTCATGTGTGTGTGTGTGTGTGTGTGTGTGTGTGTGTGTGTGTGTGCGTGTGTGTGTTTGTCATTGAGTCAGACTGTAGGGATGTGTTTCTCCCTCTCCCGCCCTGATGTGGTAAAACAAACTCTAAGCTGATAGTTGCTGTGGGACTCACATAGACCCGTGACCTCCTTTGTGTGTGAGTGTGTGTGTGTGTGTGTGTGTGTGTGTGTGTGTGCATGTGAGTATGTGTGTGTGTGTGTGTGTGTGTGTGTGTGTTTGTTTACACCTAGACTATAGCCAATTAGCTTCACAAAATCTGTAGGCATTCAGTACAGCTAGAACATGATTCACTGAAAAATTCAGACAAGCCGTTTCATCTGTACAAATGGTGCAGGGACATGCCGTATTTATAAGACTCACTCATGTGCCTTCCCCTGTCAGAGAGTCCAGGGGAGTGAATGTGTGCGTGGCGACCAAAATACCCATTTTGTCCAGACTGTATGTCTCCACTAAGTGCTGTGTCTAATGAAGTGCCGTCATTGGGACTGAGGATCAATGGACTACCCAGCGATGCCCATCGATCAGCGTCCCCATCCCTCAGTCACCACCCCACTCCTCTGGATGGGCACGGCTCTCCCTGGTCTCTGGGACTGTGTGCTAGAGAGAGAGAGAGAGAGAGAGAGAGAGGTGAATAATACATTGAAGATATAACACATACTATAATGAAACTGGAAGGGTGGGAAGTCCTCATAAGAATATATAAATGAATAAACATTTTGCAGACAGTTTCTTTCTCTTTCTCTCTCTCCTGTCTTTTCCAGTTCCTGTACCGCAGAGAATATTTGTGCTGTTCCCAGTATAATGGAGTTATTAATAAAAGAAGAGATTAGCTTGATTTACCTATAACCTTTTGATTTATTTACAGACTGTTTGCATTGAGTCAGCAGATGAGAAAGAGAGCACAATGAGGACATCCAGACAAGTGAAATCCTTTCATCACTCTATCAAGATTTAATGCAGTTTGTTGAGTACACTCCAAGGCTGTTAAATGCTGGGCTATTTCTACTGTGTAAACTGTGTGTCTGTGATCGACGCCTGGGACTTGTGTGAATTTGGTGAGTGCTGTTATGTGTGTCTGACGACATGAGAGCACATCCATTAGCTGCTGAGAGGGGTAAAAAATATATATTTTTATATTCACCAGCAGAGGGAGATTTGAGCAATGTGATGTGCAGTCAGCCACTGAACTGCTGGGAAGCATTTTTTTATCCTTATTTTTTAAACATATAACCTTCAAAACTCAATTTGTGAGGTGATTTACTCCCAGATGAACCAATGGTTGCCTTGTGGGATGACATTCATGGTTGTGCCAAGACTGATCAACATATTCAAGAATTTTGAGTTATGGCCAGACCATTTCCTAAACATCTGAAGATTGAACTAAATAGCTATAAAACTAGTACCATATTACTAGTGGTACTACTATGAGAGATGCCCATAAGCATGTATTTTGAATTTCTGTGATCACTATTACACTGCCAATCTGTTCCCTTATTTATTTATTTATTTATTTTTAACAAGAACATTTTCTATTTTTTTCCTCATTTTGTTTTCAATACTTTGTTTCCATCTCTTCCTGCCTCTCTTTCCCAAGTAGCATTTGTGGTAACATTGACATTATAAAACACATCCTCGAACATCTTGGCAGATCTGCAATTCATTAGCTTGATTGGTAGAGGGCTTTGAGGCTCAGCGTGGCCGCCTTGCTTTGATTAAAGGAGAGGCTCGTAAATACAGGGCCTATAAACAATTTCCTCATTACATCAAAGTCACACGGAAGTTGTAAGCGGTCCTGGCATTGGCCACAAGGGCACCACCTTTATGAGGGGGTGGACGGAGGAGAATGGGGGGAATGAGGAGGGCTTGATGAACGACCTGGAACCACGCAGGAAGGAGGAACGTAAACTGAGACTGTCCCGCACGTTAACGGACTCTGACGCCAGACAGCGTCGGCAGCTCCGGCCAAGAGCCTCTGACATGTCTGGCTATGGTAGGGCTAAAACACAGCCTGGTCACACAAACATACATAAACACAAGCTAACCTAACATTCCCCCACAGGCACACAGCCTTTCCACAAAATATTTAATGGATCAACATCAGTTTCAAATTTTTTTAAAAGCAAAATGGCCAATCACTTGCTCATGAGGTCCGTGAACACCATTACTGGGGGAACAACTACTGAAACTGCATTTTTTGCATTTTTTGTAGCTCTAGTTGGCTCAAGAATGAAGTTTAGACTTCAATTTAAAAAAAAATCTCTTTTGTTGTGTATATGTCACTTCTGGTTTTACTTAGTAAGCAGAATATTTTTTTCTCAAAGAAAAAATTGCAAATTGAAATGAAATTTCAGAGACCAAGATATAATACTGCAATATCTTGATTACTGAATCCAAGTGAGTAGTTTTAGCTAGTAGTTTTCATTTCATTACTCTGAATATTCTTTGTACACTGTTCCCATTTCTTTAAAAAAACAGCCATTCCATAACATTCATTTGGCTTTAAAATAGATGTTTTATAGGTTTATAAATTGTGAACATGTAACAAAGACGATCCCCTTCAAATGGGGATTCAGTTAAAATTGGCAGTATAAATACAGATAAAATATACCTCTCAAATCTGTGACCCTGATGGTCATCTCTCTGAAACAAGGAAATAAATAAAATAAAAGCAAAACAAAGCATACAGTGCTGACTGTTCTGCCAGGAGAATTTGTCATTTTAAGTGGAACAAAAACAATCTCAGAAAATAAAACTCTAGTTTACAATTTCATGATGTACACCTATCAAATGGTTTGTTTTGGTCTGGTATTCAGTAAAAATCCAACCCAGTAAATTTGGAGTAGAGACAAGATCAACTTGAAAAACTTCACTTTAAATAATACAAAGTTAAAATCTCATCACACAAAATCAGAAGAGGGAATGTCATTATGGCCAACGACAGCATGCAATATTCCCTTGATACTGTTTCTGTACACACATTTCCATGGGACAACATGGACTGCTTTGGAAGTGCTGCTGAAATACTCTTTACCATATAAAACACACTGGTTGTGTGACTGGCAGTCATTTGGCTTGGTGAATCCATCCATAGACACAAAAAAGACAAACAGATTGGTCTTTTTCAGAACCAGATTTGTAGCTTCATAATCCAACTTGTTTGGGACAAGCTCCCTCCGACAGCTGGGAAATTATGAACTGTCCAAACACGGCCACAAAAACAAACAAACAAACAAACAAAACGGTTATATTCGCTACCTTTCGAAAGACGCCCAAAAGTGTGTCTGTGTCTCAAGAGAGGGGGTACATGCTGTAGCCCAGTGGTGTGCCATAGAGTGCGGTGGGAGTGAGGGGCACCAGGGGCCTGTGGTAGGGATAGGTCTGTCCATACAGAGACATGGCACTGAGGGGGAAAGGCAGGCCGAAAGGAGGGGGCAGCGGAGGCTTGGAGCTCATTTTCAGCTTCTCCAGCTCAGCCTCCTGCAGTCTCTTGGCTTTGGCCCGCCGGTTCTGGAACCAGATCTTCACTTGGGTCTCTGTGAGCGTGAGCGAGCTGGAGAACTCAGCCCGCTCGGCGATGGACAGGTACTGCTTCTGCCGGAACTTTCTTTCCAGGGCCAGAAGCTGAGAGGTAGTGAAGGGTGTGCGAGGTTTGCGGTTGGTCTTGTGCTTGCGCAGCAGACAGGTAGGACTCACCTGGCCTGTCAGTAAAAATGAAGGAGACCTTGATTAGAATTCTTTTCTATACCTCAAACTTCTCTTACGAGCACACCAAGCATGCTTTATGCCCCTTACATACATCTGTCAACACTTGGCTTATCTTGACAACTCAGAAATACAGTATCTCATCTTTTTATGGATAGTTATATGTCAGGTTTTGTCAGTGTATACATTTATTTCCCTTTACCTTATCAAAACTTTACAATTTACAGGAAACTGAATAAACAGATTATTATAGGAAACCCCTGATTTTAGGATGATATAAAATTAACACATTATATTACTGTTCTCAGTGCTACTGTTTCACTTCTATTATGTCCCTCACATCAGCATTGCCCACTGTCATTAGCTAGATAAAAGCTATGTTGAAATAGCTTTTCATATTGTTAAAACATGAAACAGTTTTAATAGTTTGCGTTTCCCTCTAAGGCCTTTTACTTACGTGACTCGGCTGAGAATTTGGAGGTCGCTGCCCAAGAGCTGCAATCGTCCTCCGATTCTGGCGACTCTAATTTGACCGGTGAAGTTGGAGTGATGTGCATTCTCATTCCCTCCGGACTGCACGTATCCCTACCGGGATACAGAACCGAATGTGTCCGTACAAAACTGCTCCACGACGCGTCCTCGGGTTTAGCTGACAACTCCTTATGCCTCTTACAGCCCGACATTAGTGACTCCACGCTAAATGGGTGACTGGTTACTTGTGCTTTGCGCTCCTCCATCGTTCGGTCTCGACTCGCGGCTTGAGGCGAACCACTGTCCCGTAGATCAGTCGGGGATGACATCTCTGCAAGAAGTTTAGTATGTCTCCTGATGAAGCTGTGGCAAGTGTAAGTCAGGCCGCAAGTATATCCTCTTCAAGGACAAATGAGACACTACGCACTGAAGTGGTATGGGAGTGAAAAAACTTTGATGACGATGAGAAAGTTTTGACCAATCACGTCCGCGCCAAAATTTCGGAGGGTACTTTGTTGACATTAGGTGGTGTTTGGTTCCTTGATCACAGGAAAACTAATTTATGTCTCAAGTGGTTTTACCCAGAGAGTCACATTACAACTGCGATTCTATAAATTAAACAAGTCTAAGATTAGGCGCATTTACTTATGAGTTTTAACCAGAGCTTACCATAAAGAAGTAGATGACGCCCTTTTAGATTCCTAATAGTTTCCTGCCGACTTGTTCACACAAGGTTTTTAAAAAAATACTTTTTGTAGGGTTGTACAATGTCAGCTATTTCTTTTATTTAATTCACCGATTATATTTAATTAACCAATTTTACTGGTTGGTGCATTTCATTACAGAATACGTATAAACCTTTTGACATGAGAGAACCTTAAACGAAAGTAGAAGTGCCTGGCACAGAGCTTTCAAGTGAGAACAACAAGAGCATAGGCTAGAGAAATCCATGAAATAGCATTGTGTTATAGACATTTAGTTGACTGGGAAAGAAACCTATTTCAGGGTTGATGAGAATTCACACGAGGAATTAATTTATCCCTTAAACCTCCCTTGCCCGTGAAATTAGACAACATTTTAGTTTATTGAATTTACGTTTTAATACTTAAATCAGTTCACTATGAAATTCAATAATGAAACATTGGAAAATTATACATTACTTGTGGTTTCATTTCAAAGCTGTGCAGATCCTGCTTTGGGAAGAATATGTACCCTACATTTGATTGTTATCTCAGAGACTTAGGGGTATTTGTTATTGAGACACGAGAGGTTTCCAAAATAAATAAATGATTTCTCTCAAGAAAAGTAAATTTGTTGTCATGGGATTTATGTCTCTGTTGAACTATGAACTTATGTGGATCCAACATGTCTAAGAAAAAGATAATTAGATTGTTAAAATAGGCAAATAAGAGCCTGTGAATGTGATTACAATGGAAAATCAATAAACATAGTTGCGCATAAACAACCGTTTAAGACATAATCAGCTGGCTGCTAAACTGGTCTGAGGGTTTGTGGTTTGTGTGTGTGTGTGTGTGTGTGGATGTGGATGTGGATGTGTGTTTGTGCAAAGAGCCTCTCTCTCTCTACACACACACACAAGTGTAAATGCATTCTGCATGTATATATGTACTACAGGTGTGTGCGTATGTGCATGTGTGTGCACGCGCCCCCGTGGGTGTGTGTCTCTTGCTGAAGCTGCACGGTGAGATTCTCCGCGCGCACGGCGTTCCCATGCTCCTGGGCGTTTATTAAGCGTGCCGCTTTCACAGACAGTCAGAGGTTAGCGCCGGCGCCAGGCCGCGGCCAGATGAAAGGGCTTCTCCTCGGGGGAGAAACTGTGGCCGCTTCTGTGGCTCCGCAGCCCAGTCCCCTCCCGTCTTGCACACCCCGCACACGCCCCCAACCCCCAGGCTACCTGTCCATCACCCAGCGTGCAGAAAGAGAGACACAGAGAGAGAGAGAGAGAGAGAGAAGGAAAGGCGGAGAGAGAGAGACAGAGAGAGAGGAGAGGCGGAGAGAGAGAGAGAGTATGCGCATGTCTGAGAGTGAAGGAGGGAAACATAAATAAATGAAGGGGTGAAGGAAACAGTCAGAGAGAAAAAGAGAGAGAGAGAAATTGTTTGAGAAGAGAATGTAAAGTTAGAGAAGGATTCTCACAGATTAGAAGCAGGTATATCAAGGACAGAGACTGAATGCTTGCTCTCTCTTACACACACACACACACACACACACACACATAGTCAAGAGCTATAGTTCTTGAGTAGATCAAAATATTTGTGTGTGTGTGAGGGTTTCAGGAGGGGTGTGTGTGTGTGTGTGTGCGTGCGCATGTGTGTGAGTGTGAGGCTTGGGGGCAGGGGGTTAAAAATGTGTGTTTGGACACATTTCATGCTGTGTAATTACTGTCGAAGCTTTGAAGAGATGGAATGCCAGACAGCAGAGTTCTGCTTGTCTCTTAAGCCAGCGCAGTGTTTATACACTTAGTTAGGGACTTCAGTTTTACAAGCTAATAAACACAAACACTCTTTGCATGTCACACACTACAATGCAGTTTGCTTTACATATTAAGTGCAATGAATGTCATGCAAACATTCATATCAAAATTGTATAATTTGGATGGTAGAATGAAGATCACATCAGAATAATCTGTCCTTCCACCGGAGGGCTTACACAAATATTAATTATGAATTATACAAGAATCTTTGTAACAACTTTTTCTAACTGCTAGCCTTTCCAACACAAATATCCATCTGCATACAAATAAGCCGTGAAATATCGATGTCAAAGTTGAATTGAGTTGAAGGTGAATTATTTCAGAACAGACTGTACTGTGGATATTTACTCAGTGATAGTGACCACAGAATGCT
>JAIFZK010000009.1:23612500-23625000 GCA_027481765.1 Tenualosa thibaudeaui
AGGCGTGATTCTGACACACCGGCATGTTTCAACACTTCAGTAAGTTATGAGTAAGGCAAGAAAATAATTACCTCTTAATTTAAAGTCTGTCAGCCATAACCAGTATTCTCGGTTTGGTCGAGTGGTTGAAAGGATTCATTTATGATTCTCTGCGTTGGCATTTTGTTGTCTTGTAGGCTTTTATCCCAAGGCCTGAGAAAAAAATCTTATGAAAATAAAACAAGGTATCCAGATAAACAATCAAATAAAATAGAAGCAAGGACAAAAGAAGTTGCTTGTTCTTTAGGAGAGACTTTTTTTGGGGTTCTTTGGTTTTAAACACTGCAGAATGTTTACTGGTTGAATGGTTGAATGTTTACTGCTGAGAATCCACAGGTGTCTGTAACTTTACAAAAGTATTAGAACTGGAGAAAACTATAGGAGGACTCAAAACATCCTCTGGCAATGTGCTTCCTTCATCTGTCCTGGCAGCCAGGGGCATTTTTATTCAAATAATGGGCCCTCAGCCATAACGCTTGTGATATGGGCAAACATGTGTATCTTATGTGAATAAACAACCTGGAATGAAATGTGGTTAGAATGTGTTCCAAGTCATATGTATATTGGCCCAGCAGTTGATATTTCTCCTCAGTTTTTCTGACCCTTGCTCTTTGTTTTGAAGAGATCTTAAATCTTGAGTTTAAAAATAGCTTTACATATGGAGTGCAGGGAACTGTACCACATTCTGGACTACTAAAGCTACAGCTAAACTGATCTCTATCTCAAGAAATGTCACAGGGAAGGGAATTCTTCGAGCTGTGTAAACTCAGAGGGTTTGACATGCTTCGGTTGTATCAGCGAATCAGGAAACATTGAAAGGGATGAGCAGTCCTGCCAGCCAATTTGTTTGCGTTGACGAAGCGTGTTGACAAGTGGCTCATGAGTAGAACCTTTCAGTGAAATAGGTGTATTGGAATGATAACACATTCTTAAAACTTTAGAAAACAACTACAAACACAAGCACATAACACATAATATGCAAGCGATCAACTCTCAGCCTTTACAAACACACATTAGTGGTAAGCGATAGGCTTGCAACTGTGTTTACAATCTTCCTCAGGGTCTTCGCAGTCTGCGGGAGGCAAAGAGATGATGTGAAGCAGCACCCATAGCTGGAGAGGCCCTTGGCCTTACATGAACCCCTGTCTGTCCCTCCATTGTCCTCCTGGCCAATGGCATTAGAATGATGTCAGCTCTGGAATGCATCATTCTTGTCCAGGAAAATTTCTCTGTGTTGTTCCAGAATGTTCTGGCTACATCACTGTGAGTGACTCTCATGCAGATCTCACAGCCGCTCTGTCAGTCAGTCAGTCATCGGATCTTTCTGTCTGTCTGTTAACCTGTGAGGAGATCACATTTCCACTCATTCTCAGCATCTCCTCAAGGCTACTGAGAGACTGTGGGAACAAGCTATGCTATCTGCCTAATGCACCTTCCCAGATATTCAGACAGTAGCAAAGAAAATAGCTTATAATAGCACTTGACCTGTTTGAAAATGTTAGAATCTGTGCCTGAGAGGTGTGTGTGTGTGTGTGTGTGTGTGTGTGTGTGTGTGTGTAGGGGGGGGAGAGACATAGTAGAAGGGGATGTCAGAGGTACAAACAATGAGATCTGTGCCCTCTGTCGGATTAACTTCATTGCTGACAGGCTAAGAAGCTGCTACACGGTAGAGTAATTGAAAGGTAAGTGCAGGTACACTCATGAGTGGCAGTCTGCTTCTCAATGCACACAGAAAGATAAAAAGAGGTGGATGCCACTGATACGTTCAGAAGTAACAATTAACCCTCTGTGTTCATTTAATGTGTGTAAGTTTTGTGAGTGGTGAGTTTTGGGTCATCATAATTCGTGTATTATCTTCTAATACTGTGGTATAATTTTTCTATTAAGTTAAGTCTAAAGCTGTCTTGGATAATACAAGTTTTTTCTCATTGTTGTTGTCTGATTGAATTCTTCTTGTTATGTTCATAGGTAGTTGCAGGCTCATTAGGCTACAAATGTAGGCCCTATGTTTTCTGGATTTTCTTCTGAAAAAGGCAAGGCAAGGCAGTTTTATTTGTATAGCACATTTCTTACATCAAGGCATTTCAATGTGCTTTACAGAAAAAAAAAACATAGTAAAAGACCTTCAGTAAAATCATACAAAATGCATGCCATCAAATCAAATTACTAAGTAGTAAAAATGACAAATTATTCCATAAAAACAAGACAAATAAGACCCATGTATAAACAAGTGAATGTCTTTAGTTTGAACTTAAAAATGGAAACTGTGAGTGCATTTTTTATCTCTTCTGGAAGTTGGTTCCAGAGTCTAGCTGCATAAACACAATTGCTCAGAGCCAGTCTCCCCTAGAGCAGCTTAGCATTAAGTGCCTTGCTCAAGGGCACAATGGCAGCAGCTGGGATTCGAACCCACAACTTTTCAGGCAACTGCCTCCCCAATGCTCACTAGTCACTACTTCACAGATGAGTTAAATGCAGAGATCAAATGTACTTAACGAGATAAAAAGAGTATTTATACTATATATACTGCATTTATGCAAGTCAACAAAAACTATAACTAAAAAAAACAAACAAAGCATATAGACCAATTACAATCTGTAGTCATGAAACCTTCTGTGGAGAAAATCAGGCTCCAAACTCTACTCTGAAATACAGAAGCACTCTGAGCACAGTGTCCCATGTAAGTTTCCTGGGGTAAGATGATGATGAGGGGTTTGGGGGGCAGACTGGAATGAGGATGTGTTTGCTGACTGAAGAGGGAGTAATGAGGACAGACCTGCTGAGGTTCCCCCTCCACACCCCCCACACCCCACCACCCCTGCCCTCGGTGCTTTCCGTCCCCAGAGCTCCAGTTCATTGCTTCACTACTGTGGCACAGTGCTATTTCTCTTTCTTTTTCTATTTGTCTCCCTCTTTGGTGCTCACCCTCTCTGAGTATTTAATCATGTGGGCAGCCATCCTCTGTAATCATGGGGAGGAATGCCATTGTTGGATGGCGCAACACTTGTTTGATTGATGAATGTGGTTCGCCTGAGCCATGTGTTCTGACATGCGTAGCCGGGACTCCGTTGGCAACTGCAGCAGAGAGTCAACGAGAAAACAACGTGGGCCTTTGTTTTTTTTTTTAATAAAAAAAATAGTTCAGGACCAAATTTAAGTTGATGGAGTATTGAGAATGTGACAACTGTGGTTATTGAAAAATATGGAGTTGAACAAATAATTACATGTACGAGAGGTATTTATAGCTAATTAAGCTGGATCAGCTTTCAAAGACCCACACATCAGTCACAGTTATGACACGTTAAGCAAAAACAACACAGTCTTTTCCCCATCACACAGAGACAACTCAAGCCAATGTCTCGCTAGCAGCAATCAGACTTCACTGCCAGTAGAGAAGCTGACATTTACTCATGGGTCATCAGACTGAATTAATCAATCAGACCTGACCCCAAACTCTAGTAGCCTACTAAACAGGTCAAAGTTGTTCGTGCTACAGGGTGAAGACGCAGGTGGTTGAAGTGAGAATGAGTGCAGTTAAACCAAGTCCTTTACCTAGCTAGCTGGGGTACATGTAAAGATCTCTTTTCCAAAAAAGACCATTAAGATTACTTATACTTTATGATTTATGACATAATCTTAACCTTATTTTATTTAATCTTATAACCTTAAAGTGTCACAGTATTATAAAGCTTGAATTTGTTAACTGTCTGTTTCTATTTATATTTAATTGCTCATTCCAAATAATAAAGAACTTATGAATGTATTACAACATTTTATGAAAACATTTATAAGCTTTTATGAACACTGGGTTCATAGAAATTGTTACCAAAATATCTGTACTTGCACATTGTTAAAGCTTGTTACTTTTTCCTTAACTTCATTTTCATTAAATGCAGAACACTTTTACCAGAGTGTTATTTTACATTAAATATATTTCAACTGGAGTAAAGTTTTTTGCCGTCTCTTTAACAGCTGTCTCTGATTCAAAAGTGCTAGAAATTGTTTACCAGATAGCACTAAGGCTCAAAATACTTTGAACGGAGCTGCCTCAAGACAGTGTTGTGTGTCAGTGTGTCAGAATGTGCTCTCTGTGAGACTTCCTTAACGGTGAATCCACAGAGGTGTTTCTGACCATGCCTACATCAAACTCTATATCCACATGCCTCAGGAGTTTTATGTAAAGATAATATACTCACTATCACAGGAGCCACAGATCATTAGCTTTTATCTCACTGTGTGCATTTGCTTAAAGGGTTAGATGCTATGACAGTAGTACGTCACTCACACGCTAAAGGGTTGGTCAAACAAAACAGAATGCATGATTAATTGTGAAAGATGTTAACATCTGTCTACGACTACATTTCAGGAAGAACAGCTGAAGCTATCAAGCCGTATGCTGAAAAGCTGCGATTGAATTGAAATGTCGGCTACTATGTGTATAAATCACAAATTCAAACTGGACAGAACATGCATACCTGATGTATCTGTCAGATCACCTGAGAGAAATCTGTTAGCTAATCACACAGTCCAAACTCAATATGATGAAAGAGCTAGTAGCTTAACTCTTTGACTGACTCCTGAGGACGTCTAAGTGCTCCAACTGTAGAGCTGCTAGACTCCTATGAAATCTCTTCATTTGTCTTTCTCCTTTGATTTTGTTTTACTGCACTTTCATTTTAAAATCTTATGTGTCTTATTTTTATATCAGCTCTTTCTTTCCTATGCTGTGTGTTATATAAATAAACTTCCCCTGTTTTGTTATATTAACTAATAAAAGATTGTACAGTACTTGATTTTATCACATGCATCTCAGGAAAATGGGGTTGCGTTAAAAAGTATTTCTTGACCAACATATTCCAAAATCTGTGTGTGTGTGTGTGTGTGTGTGTGAGAGAGAGAGAGAGAGAGAGTGAGTGTGTGTGTATGTGTGTGTGTGTGCCTCTGTGTAGTTTCTATACGTATTCTCCAGGCTATTTCCACAGGATGGCCTAAATGTGGCCCTTTCAGGAAAAACACCCTGAGAAGGACCCCCAAAGGCTCCGCTAAGCACCCGTTATCTGGATATAAACATGCGTCCAAGTAAACAGCGCTGAAACGACAGTGACCACAACCGCCCGGGAAGCCCATCTCCGCAAGCGGGAAGCATCGGGGCCCTGGCCAGCGCCAACAAACCAGAAGAGACCCACCCCACCTCACCCCCCCACCCCTTACCCCCCAAAAACCAACCACAAGTGAGATTTTAAACAGCCGTGTTTGTGTCGTAATCACATTTCCTCCAACTATGTTTATACAGGTCGCTACAAAGTTAATTGGGTGTTTATCCAGCACAAAAACTCATTACCCTACAAAGGCTTTTTTTCTCCCCATGAAACTAACGAGGGATCACGTGTGATGGGTGTTGCTTCCACACCCAGACCAGGGGCACCCCCGAGGATGGCAATTATGGCCGTGGTGTGTGATGGAGCCAATCAATATGTAATGTGCTGTGGTCTGCGGAGACGTCTGTAGAGTGCCCACAGACACACATGCTGGCAGCAGAGTGTCTGGCGTCGGAGAGGCAAAAAGACCAACGGGTTTATGGGTTGCTCACATATCACTCAGGTGGAAGCCCATTCTGCGCTTGGTGATGATGATGATGATGATGATGATGATGACTGTAATGCAGATTCACGCCATGAATAATGTGGATTCCACTGACTTGCTTGCTTGTGTGGGATATAATCATTTGCACAAATCATGGGCTCATAAGATGTAGGTAGAGGTGCTCTTGTTAACCACACTGAAGGATTGTTGAGTCTGCAACATTCACCCTCAGGGTTTTGTACTTGTAAACTCTTTCAACTTATTTGTTTTTACTGTTTATTTCTGAAGTTATTCATACATTTGATGCAGTTTTAAGAAGAGCCATTTAGCAGTCATTGTATTCTTTGGGTGTTCAAAATTACATTGTGCATACAATTCGTGAAATCTAATGTTTTCATTTGAATTAATTTTTTAAGTTATAAATGTTTTACGTAATCAAAAATGTTTTACGTAATCAAACAAGCCCAGGCAAATGTCAAATAAACCTCTAATTGTTAAGGCAAATAGAGTCAAGCTAAGTTACAAGCAGTGTGGCTGACAGAAGTCTCTACATGTAATTCCCACATTGCCCATAGCTGAATAACTTTATAAAAAATTTGATTTGATCTGATTTGAAACGCAATGCTTAAAACTGATGGCAGCATCCGTTACTATGTCTCAGCCCGCCACAGTGCCTACGCCTATATTGGGTTGCTAATGGATGGATAAAAGAGAAATTGAAAATGGGACTAGTGCCATGTGAAATGTCTCATGGTCTGAACGCTGTCCAAATAGCAAATGAAATGATAGGTTAGTCATAACTGGGGGGTGTCGGTTTGCAGTGCCCCAGTGTTGCTTCTTTGTGGGGCTGTCACCTGACCACCTGTTCTCTGCCAACATGCAGCTCCCCAGGGCTCAGACAAAAGACCTTTAAATGCAACTACTCCTCTCATTTCTATTGTCTGTGGTCGAGCCACGGGGAGCACCTGTGTGTGTGTGTGTGTGTGTGTGTGTGTATTTTAAGGACACTAACAAAGGGAGGGGGAGAGACTGTGTGTGCTTGTGTATGTGTGTGTGTGTGTGTGTGTGTGTCTTTGTGTGTATGTGTGTGTGTGTGTGTGTGTGTGTGTGTGTGTGTGTGTGTGTGTGTGTGTGTGTGTGTGTGTGTGTGTGTAGGGAGGTAGAGAGAGAGATAGACAAAGATTACAGGCCTGAGCAGGAACAACTGTGAAGATCTGGAAACAAATCTGAACCTTTTTATTTCTCTAATATAAACACAATGCCACAAGTCTTTACTATAATCCACCATGTCCCAGGTATGGATATCTGCCTTGGCCCTCTAGCCCTTCACTGAGAGCTGAAGCAAGTACTCCCTCTGGTGGCTATGTGCAATGAGGCTATGACTGACTTTTTTTGGCAACCGTAGCTTGTTGTGGCGGCCAAGTCTCTGCCCCGATTTAACAAGCCGGCAAGGGAGTAGATTAACTCCACTTACCCATACAAATAAATGCAGCTCATTATATGCCTGTGCTAATGAACTGCAATTTATTAGCCTAGCGCTGTGCCACTGTTCGTTATCCCACTTTTCTGCTCATTTGCCTCTTTCTACATGTAAAATACATCTCAAACACCAAAGAAATGTTTTTAGCAGTGACTGTTTTTTGTGTTGTCACAAGCCTCTTTGAGTGGAGGCAAACTCCAAGATGTTCATAACTGTTTATACATTCTTATGAATGTACTCTTAAGTCATTATAATGTACAAAGCATGAAGCATCGTTGGCCTTTTGATACTAGGGAAACATACCACTATACTTATTGTTTGTAATGGTGGCTTATTGATGTTCATGAGTTATAATGACTGAATGAATCTGACTTACTGCCCTTGAATGGGACAAATGGACCAAATTTGTGGGTTTGGTTCAAGGACTGTAAGTTGAGTTGTTTTGTCTCTTCCCAGTCACAGAATAAATAGATGCTTATTTCTATAACATAACCCCCACAGCCCTTGCCATGTTTTAGGCACTTATTATGTGAATTTGTGTTTGTTCTTGACTCACCAGCTCTGTTTTGGTTGCACAACCACTGCTCTTGGCAGTTTCAGACCAGCATTCGGTTCCTTAAGGGTGAAGGGAAGGTAGCTATAGCCATACCGGTCTTTGTTGCTGGCTTTGTCTTTCTAACTGCTGTCAGTTCAGTTGTGTGTGTGTGTATGTGTGTTCTCTGGGTGACTTTAATGTAAACATATTGTTTGTTTAATTTTGCTAAACAGCCCACACCAATGCAAATCTGCCCTCTTTAACAAACGCATTAGCTCTTGCAGTTCTTCTCTTGACCAGAAGATGTCAGTGATATTTTACTTTTATATTCATCTAATAAACCAGTTATGAGACTTCACTGAATCTCACATGAGCATCAGGCAAATCTGATCTGCATAGGTTCCATTTGATTGCAGTGTCCCTGCTCCCTTTGAAGCAAAAACATGGCACTGTAGAAATATTAATACACTGATGTGTGTGTGGACATAATATATCCTGTCATGCAACACTTACTTTATCCTCCTGGCCGCCCCTCATCTCCTCCTACCTCTGATCTGCTGCATCATTTAAGCAGATTGATGAATTGCAGGTCAAAATATATTAGAGGAATATTTATGTTTTTCCTGTGTGATAAATGAGGTGATTCATTTAGGCTCACAGAACAGCAAGCAAACCCCCAACAACACCCCCACTCCCCCATGCCACACACATACAGACAGACACAGACATACACAAACAAACACATACAAACACTACTGATACATGTTTCAACTCAAAGATCCACAGCTAATTTGGCTCTACACTGACAAACACACACAAACACACACACACACACATAAACAGTAATGAGACATTTTTATGGATTCAAACATCCACACATATGCATAGAGCTAATGCAACTTTACACCTACACTTACACACATACACACATTCACACCACATACACAGGCTTGTGCTCAAATCCACACATACACACACACACACATGCACACACACACCTCAGAAAAACACCTCTAGGAAAGTGCAGAGCCATTAATCATTGACTTCAGCACTCTCTCGCTGATCAGTAGCAGTGTTGGGAGTGGCAACCAGACAGCCATGAGGGTGTGTGTGTGTGTGTGTGTGTGTGTGTGTGTGTGGGCGGGGGGAGTGGGGGTGACAGAACGCTGTGGGGGAACAAACGAAAGAAGGAACAAGCGACCAAAGGAAGGAGTGGTGCTAGACCCAGAGCATCAGGAGCCCTTGCATCAGTATGCAGAGACCATCCATCCCTGCTGCTGCTGATGCAGTCAGTGTGCTGACCGCCTCCTCTTGCATTAAGCATCATTCAATGA
Source organism: Tenualosa thibaudeaui (assembly GCA_027481765.1). Lineage (NCBI taxonomy): Eukaryota > Metazoa > Chordata > Actinopteri > Clupeiformes > Clupeidae > Tenualosa > Tenualosa thibaudeaui. The sequence continues at coordinate 23,621,472 of JAIFZK010000009.1, forward strand.
ACATAGCTTATAGAGGTCCACCCCAACACCCTCTCACTAATCAACCATCCAGGGTGTGTGTGTGTGTGTGTGTGTGTGTGTGTGTGTGCGCGCGCATGTATGAGGCTTCGTGCCCACCTCTCTGTCTACGTGTGTGGAATGTCATCAATCTTTCCTCACTTACTCACCCACACACACATACACACACAGTCTCTCTCTCTCTCTCTCTCAAACACACACACACACTTTCTCTCTCTTCCTCTCTCTCTGTCTCACACACACACAGACTCCAAAAGCATGGTCTTTCACACTTCTTTCCCACTGTATATTTCAGAAACCTGGCAAAAAGTGTCTCGGTCCAGATTCCAACCGGGCAGCAACAAAGGCAAATTTGCATTTTAATTGAATAACTCCCTTTATTCTGGAGCATTTAGATGAAATTACCAGCTTTGATTAACATAGGGTGTTACCCCAGTAAAGGTCAAAGATATGTGGGCAATAAATGACTACAATCTGCATCAGGTGGGCAAGGTCAACAACTCCGCTCAGTCAAATAGAGATGGTTACAATGTCATCATGTCAGCATCATCATTTAGCGTGTCATTTTTGGGATGCTAATCAGATCCGCACAACTATTAGCATTCCATTAGCAGCCCGTGTGAAGCCTTCAGTGGATGGAGGATTAGTGCCGCAGCCCTGTGAATTATCGGAGGCGAATCGATAAGCTTCAAAGCGATTCTCCAAATGAACTGCTAAAGAGGGAGCGTAGTGAGAGTAGTTGTGTTCCCTTAAACCAGAGGCTATTCTCTTGCTTCACTGAGTGCAAGGGCTAGCAAGAACACCCCGCCACACCCCACCCCCCCCCACCCCCCAATTCCACCACCTGCCTCCATCTTCACCTCCATCCCCATCACTCAGTAAGTAAGAGCAATGCTCACCAGGTAGCTTTATTGCAGTCCTTTAAAGTTTGATGTGATGAGAACGTTAAAAGTCACTCATCGTCATCCATTTCGGGAGAGTGCTGCAAAAGAGGGTGTTTAAATAGCGCCCCCCAGGGGTGGGCTTTGTCCTCCTTCTGCCTAAACCTGTCACACCGCTGTCTTGAACCGCCAGCCTAGCTCCTGCACTGTGATGCATTTCACTCTGAGGAGACACAAGTGCTGAGATGTGTTATTTGTACATGGGATGGGTGGAGGGCTTTTTTCCTTTCTATTTACAGTGGATGTGTGTGTATGTCCTACATGTGTCATGACATGGATGCATTAGGATGCCTTCATTTCCTATAGAGAAATTATAAAGTATCTATGTATCTATCTATCTATATATGTGTGTGTATCTATCTATCTATATATCTATATATCTATCTATCTGTTCTTTACCTCCATAATGCATTTCAACCAAGGTCAGGACGAGAGCTCTCTCTCTACTGAGGCTAATGGAATGGTTTCCAGTTCTCTCCACTCTGCACACAGTCTTGGAAGAGACACCCTCTTCTAAAATTCATAGCACAGCTCTGGGAGATTCATTTCCCTGGAAATCACTCTTATGTTCTTGTTGAAATAATTGAATTGGTGAAAAACATATTTCCGCGTTCAGACTACATTGTCTCCTTTTTTGGGGGGGGATAATTTATCTCTATGAATGAATGTGTGGACCTGAAGCACTGGGACATTTTCTTATTTTATTCACGGCTCGATAGAATACATCATTATAATTAGACTGAGTCTCTATTCCCCGCTGTAAAATATAAAGTCCTCCCACAAAAGTCAGCCTGTCAAACCGTCAGCCTGTATACTCATATTTAAGCGAGCGTCAAATCGCAACTCTTTTAATTCCCCGTCACCCATAAGCCACTTGAGCTTCTCATAACTGCTGACCGGCTTGGGCCAAACAGGCATGTCTGACGCTAAGCTGGAAATTCACAGCGAGGGTTGTGCTGTCGAGTGGCCAAAGATAAGCGTGGGTTGCTGCTTGTGGGGGTGTTGACACAGGGAATTCTGATGAATGCATTGGACAGCGGTGGGTCCGAAAGGGTAAAGGTTTGGGAGAGGAAGGGGGCAGAGGGACAATGAGGGGGGTTCAGGTCAGAAGTGGACACTGTGTGCTATGTATATATTGCTTGTGTGTTATGAGTGTACGTATGTGTGTGTGTGTGTGTGTACGTGTGTGAATGTGTGTTGCAACAATGTTGTGTGTTGCACCACTATTTGTATGTGTGTGTGTATATGTATGCTGCACCAATGAGTGCATGTGTATGTGTGTGTGTGTATGTTTGCTTGAGTGTGCATGTGTGTGTGTGTGTTTGCTTGAATGTGTGTGTGTGTGCATGTGTGTGTGCCTTAATCTGTGTGGTGCTGAGATGAGAGTGTTTTAATAAAGGAGGCTGTGACTCGTGACGGGGGGGGTTGGGGGGGGGTGCTGCTGGACACACCAAAAATGGCACAGATTAAAACACCGGGTCACGTCCCCCTGCTGTGTACGAGGGCCTTCTCTTCACACACACACACACAGACACACACACACACACACACACACACACACACACACACACACACACACACACACACACACACACACACACACACACACACACACACACACACACACACACACACACACACACACACACACACACACACACACACACACACACACACACACACACACACACACACACATATACACACACACACTTCTGTTTCCCTTCATCCTCTTCTCTCCTCTTGCTCCTCACTCAGCACAACACAACACACACTTTTCATTCGCAGCTCATCTTCTGCAGCAGCGGGGGAGCAGGGAAGTGTCAGATCAGGGTGTGTGTGTGTGTGTGTGTTTGTATGTGTGTATATGTGTGTTTGTGTGTGTATGTGTGTCTTCAGACATGGGATACAGAATGAGTATGTGCTTATAGAGAAGAGTAGTTGTGTCTGTAATATGTGTGTGATTATGTGTCTGTGTGAAAGAGAGATAGAGAGAGTGTGTGTGTGTGTGAGAGAGTAAGAGAAAGACGGAATATGTTGGGTATACGTATTGTGTGTGTGTAAGAGTAGTGACGAATAAATGTGATTACTTCGGGTGAGCGTGGGTGTGTGTGTGAGCGTACGCATGAGTGTGTGTGAGTGCATGTCTCCGCGCACCAGTGGGCATTGTATCACCACTTCCTTTAGTGACAGTGACAGCAGTTTGCCTTGCGCTGCATGCAAAAAGATTTTGACAGGTACCGTGGCAACAGCGCCTGGTCGGCTGTCATTAGCATCTGATCAGTAGCCCGGAAGAGCCAGGCACCGCCGCAGCCTTTCTCCATCACAGTCAGTGCGTCACACACACACACGCGACCCAACACGCTGTCATTGGCATCTGCTGCTTCTAGGTGCGTACTGTTATCCCCACCCTGCAAAGCCCCCTCGCTCACACTCAAGCATGGAGACATGAAAATGCTGTCATTGCAAGTCATAAACAAAGAGGAGAGATGAGAAAGAGAGGCGGAATCTGATTCCCTGTCTGTCTTGCAACAGAGGGGGCCAAAAGACAAAACAAAAAAAAAAAAAAA